>CM053507.1:147327757-147397890 GCA_028627145.1 Eidolon dupreanum | reverse complement strand
CCAGGGCCAGCTTGTGACCAAGGATTACCCCACGTACGCGCTGGCCATCATCGGGCTGCTCGTGGCTTCCTCCACCATGTGCATCCCTCTGGTGGCCCTGGGGACTTTCGTCATGCGCTGCCTCGGGAGGGGAGGAGACACAGCCCACGTGGCCTGAGAACTGGGTTCCCAGAGGCCACCGTCGGCTGCTCACTGTTTCACAGCTACTATTTACAGGTGGGACCTCCGGCCGCTTTTTCAAGTATTTCCTCCAGGAGTGCTCAGCCCGCCATCTTCCTAAGTCTATCCAGAAGGATTAGGAAGGTGTGGAGGAAGGAGATCCTCTCTCTCGGGGGGAACCCGCACCCCGCTCAGAAGCGGCCCCTCCCCCCTCTCTGCCTCCCTCCGAAGTCCATCGTGCTGCCTCCTGGTCACCGAATGGGCAGGTTTTGCGAGGCCGGTCCTGAAGACCATTGCTTTCTTGATTCTAGGAGAGTCCTATGACTTGGGCACAGTGTGAGCTGAAATTTGACTATAAGTTTTATGGAATAAAATGTATGCAATTTTTTTTTTTCTAAAGAGATTCCAAAATATTAGAGGACAGTCGTTTTTAAATCAGACTGAAAAGTTTTTTAAGTGCCCAAGAAGACGAATCCGAATGTCACTGGTGCAGAATTAGTTCTCTTTTCTTAGTCATGGCGAATACGTAATTTCTGTGTTCTCTCTCACTGGTAGGGGCCATAAAGAAAGAAGGCCTCTGTTTGGGACCTACAAAGGGGGTCACCTTCCCCTAATCTGAGGTCTCTCAGGGCGGGTCCAGGACCAGTCTTCTCTACAAAAATTGTCGAATTAAAGTTTACACCCGCAACCCGGCTGCCTGGGGCATGGTCCCGTGAGGCATTAAGGCAGACAGCCCCTGCCCCTGGAGGCTTCGTTTATTGGATGAGGATGAAAGTACATCTAACTTCCCCATAGACTTCACCTTATATTCGGGCGCGATGGCCAACTCTTTATAGGAAAGACCAAGAATTTTAAATTATTTATCTGTACATAAGTTTTCTAAAATGTATATAACTCAAACAGAGCATCTTGTAACTGAAGACACACCATATTTATGATAGAGCATTCGCCCGCCGTGCAACTGCCTCCTGTCTTTTTTTTTTTTTTTTTTTAACTGCAGTAAGTAGGTCAAGGTTAAATCTAAAGTAAAGGGGCCCTTCCTGCTCTAATATCCTGCGCTTCACTGAGATCATGAGATTCAGGAAAGTTCCTTTGCATAGGTGTGTGCAGACATCTTTGAAGATGCTTTAAGCACTCAGCTGGAGATGTCTTTTTATTTTAAATTCTTTTCATGCTACGAACTTTCTGTAGCATTAGGAAGGCTCCCGCTGTCTTGAAAACCGCCATCTTATCAGTGCTTTGCAGCTCCACCTGATGGCCAGTTATAGAAAGATCACTTGCCCTTAAAGTGAATGAACCGGTGGCATTTATTTACCCCAAATAGGCAGTCCCCTGATTTCTCATCAGAGGTTACCTTAGCGTCAGAAAACCTCAGCTACCAATACCATACTCGATAGCAAATACACAAGTCAGGGTCTGGTTCCCAAATCCTGACGGATCAGCCCCCAGCCGTGGTCACAGTCCTACAACAGGGGCCACCCCTCCTGGGGTCAGTCGCCAAATGCCAGGTGTCCCCAGGAGTGTAGAGACAGATGTCCTAAATCATTACTCACAGTTACTGCATTTCAGTGGTCTCCACCTCATGGCCCATCTGAACCATCTGGAAGTATCTAAAACCCGGATGCCCAGGCCACACCCCACTTAGGAAAGAAGAATATTGTGCCGTGCATTTAGGCACATTTACATCGAAATGACCTTTAAAAGTCTAAAAGCATTTTTGAGCCTTTCCTATGAGGTGGAAAAGTCACTTCCACAGAGTAACCTTTGCTCACCAAAGTCAAAGGGAAGAAACCCCACTATTTGTTGAATAATGTGCTCCGGACAAAGCTGTCCCAAGTTTCAGTTCATTTTTCCTCTGGTTTCTGCGAAATTGGTGAAGAGCAGAATGTTCTCAATAAATCTCTTAAGTCGGTAATAAATCCTGTCTCAAAAAAATTCTTTGTTGACGATTTTTTTAGGTACTTCACAAAAGTGGTCATCTTGACATTTGTCTACCCCTCTCCAATAAGCTGGAGAGAAAAAGGGACATTCCATCCCTGTACACTTAACACTAACCATGGCAATAAGGCCAAATCACCAACTCTAGAAAGCTTTCTATTTATACTGGAAATGTAAGGACCCTTGATTTAGCTCCAAGAAATCAGGTGGGGAAATATTTGACTTTTAAGCAATTGTCATCATAAATAAAACCCTAAATGAGTATATCTATATGTTTGTTTGTTTGTCATTTACTGGCTGCTGTTTTAAAACTTCTCTCAAAACAAGATTTCCCCTCCTTATGCAAACACACAGGCTAATTTGGGGAAGACATGGAAATAAAGAAGAGGAGGAGACCCATCTAGTCTTTTTTCTATCTCTTCTGCATTTTTACCTCCTCATGTAACCAGTGATGCTGCACCAATGCAGGGTATGAAGACCACCACATGAGGAGATAAGAAAAAATGAGAAAGAAAATATTCCTAACTTTCTGGATTTGATACAGAATACACGTTCTTCCAAACTCCTGCAGACTCTCTCCAGCTCTTTCGAGAGGCGTCCTGGGCAGTCTGCCCATCTCAAGATCTCTCTCTGGGTGAGGCCATAAGAGAGCACAACAAGTCAGAGTGTGAGCTTAGAACTGTGCCCGGGACGGGGGGCAGAGTGTGCGTAAACCATGGTATTAGATTTTTGCATGAGTTACTTTACGTGGAAAAATAAATTCATGGCGTTTCTACTTTACAGAGAGAAAAGCTGGGGCAGAGAATGAACTCACTCATCGTTTTCTATTTAACATCAGTCTGGGGAAGAAAAAAAAAAAGATTTAAATATCTCTTTGTAAGGCAAAAAGTGCATCTACAAATATGAAATCCTAAACCAGAATTTCGTGACCAGGTTCTTACATGCGAATCACTTTTCTTTCAGACTATCGCCCACCTGCCTAGGATCAGCCTTTGTTGAGGTCACCAAGGGGTATATTACAAACCAGTCCGTGGGTAGGTGCTGGAGACAGTGCTGAACAGGACAGACATGGTCCCTGGCCTTTATGTCACTTACATTCTGGAAGGAAAGAGAGACGGTGATAGATAATGAATGAGATGATTATAGACTGTGATGGTGACTAAGAAGGAAATAAACAGGCCAAAGGATGGTGTAAGAGGGTTGGTCTTTCAGCCACTGGTCGAGGAAGTACTTTGTGAACTGAGTTTTGAAGGAGAATGAATTAGTTATCGGAATCACTGGAAGGTCCATCCAGGCAGAGGGAACAGCAAGTGCAAAGGCCCTGAGGTAAGAACAAGTAGGAAGGTGGCCCATGGTTAGAATGGAGAGGGGAGATTAGAGGTGAGCCCGGAGGAGTGGGCAGGGGCCAGGTCACATGGGCCTTGGAGGCCGTGGCGAAGAGCTTGGATTTTCTTTAAAGAGCAACAGAGTCCCACTGCGGGTGCAGTGTGGGGCCCTGAGTAAGCTCACTTCCACGTGGAACATCACTGGTAGCTGTGGAGAAGGGGTGGGAGAGGCGTGTAGATGGGGAAGCTGAAGAATCAGGAGCTCCTTCAGAAAGCCCAGGGGAGAGATGATGGTGGTGTGGACTTGCAGATGAGTAGTTCCCATGTTTCCTAACCTCGGAGTGTACGTTTAAACCCCTCCCTAACAGGAGCTTAAAGTGAAGACATAAAATGGAACATATTTTAATGGATGCTACTTCAGCTTTGCACAGCTAGAATAATAAACAGGCAACAGCTGCACATCACTGAAAACGGTGAATGGAGAAAGATGTACACTTGGACCTTCGGCTAAAACATAAAAACAAATTCATGCTCAGAACAATCTGCAAAATAAAATGTTAAGAACAAATAGGCCATCTAACCAGTTCACCTCGGACTCGGGCATTCATTAGAATAACTATACATGTCACAACTCCTTAATAATTGCCCAGCTAACCCCACTGAACTCACATTCTTGCAACCTCTGCAGCACATCCAGCACAGAGAGTGACAGCTGGACATCAAGGAAGCACTCCCGCCTGTAGATCTACCTGCGTTTCTCAGCAGGTGTGTGCGTGCATGTGTGCATGCATCATAGGGAATTTCCATATGGATGAGAATCAAAGAGTTTCTGGTTAAACCATCATGTTCAAACTTAGTGAGGTTCAAATAGAGCCCAGGTTTTTCAAATGACACCAAATGCTCCTCCTCATACTAGCCTGACCCAAAATGAATTCCACAGAAGACTAGTTCTATGAGATGCTTTATGAATAAAAGAGTCCAAACGTCATAACGTTTGGGTGCTGCTGCATTGTGTATACGCCTCTTCCCCCGACCCTAGGAGTTGCTTCAAACCTCTGACAAGTCCTAAAGGTTAGACAACTCTTTAACTTTTTTTAATATTTTCCAACAGTTCTCACCAAAGATGTATTTTCAAAAAAACAATTAGAAACATACGGGAGAATTCACATTCTCCCAAAACACGTGTAGAAAAATACTTGGCCTAAGACCGGAAAGCTCGGGGGCCCAGGGCTCATGGCAGAGCCTGGGCCAACCTGTAGGACGTGGCCACAATTCTCAGCAGGGAGAACACTCAGGCCGAAGGGCAGCACAGAAAGCTCGAAACACACACAAGCACAGGGGCCCCTGAGCTGTGGCACTGCACGTCGGGAGCGAGGGATTCAGGAAGGCTCGCGGCAACCTGCTAACCACACGGGAGAAAGGAGGCCTGGGCCCTGGCCGAGGCCACCTCACACTGCATTCTCCCACCTCGGTCACCTCGCACTCGGCCACGGCCCTGGCTCTGACCAGGGAAACGTGGCTGTCACTTTCAAGCAGAAACGTCTCCCCTTCCTGCCAGGACAACTGGCAATGCTCCAGTAAGGCGCTGCTCCCTCACTCTGGGTCCCAGGAGGCAGGAGTCACGGAGCAGAGCTGCGGCCAAGCCTCGAGGATACACGGAAGGAGTGAAAAAGAAACCCTCGTTTTCCTCAAGCCATGGAGACTTGAGGATCATTTGTTAGCACCGCTCAACCCGATGTATCTGGATGGATACAGACCCTTTCCTCACTCCACGGGGTGGGAAGAAGACCCAAGAGGGAAAAAGCAAAACAGGTGCAGAGGCATCAACTTGGAGTTGAGTGACATCGTCTGACCCAGGCACAAAAGGTGCTGGGAAATTTTTAGTAAACTCAACATCATTGAAATTATACATTCCTCTCATCGAAAGTCACCACAAGGAAATGAAAAGACAAGCCACCAGTTGGGAGAAGATACACGTAGTACATACATATCATCAACAAAGAATTACTCTCCAGAATATGAAGCATTTCAACAGATCAATAAAGACAAAGAATCTAATAGAAACAGGCAAAAGACCTCAATAGGCACAGAATAGGAAACACCAAAGACTAAAAAAAAATTTTTTTAATGAAAATAGGCTCAATCTCATCCGTGACCAGAGCAATACCAGAATCAGATAACCACTTCGTACCTACTGGATTAAAAAATTAGGCAGTCTGCCATAACTAGCGTTGGTGACAACGTGGAACCGCTAAAAATGTAAACAGAACAAGCAACGTAGGAAACAATTTCATGCTATCTTGCAGGCTCATAATTCTAGCGCTGGGCGCACGCGTGGGGCGGAGGTGTAGGGGACATGGACGGCGGTACTGAGTGCCACAGCTAGTAACTGGAAGCCGCCACCACCACGCCCTCAGCGTTAGGCCGGATAAAGAGTGAGCTGTGAGACAGTCATCAGTCAATCCAAGTGAATACAGATACTGTGACATACTGTTCATGCAACGTAAACAAGTTAACAGAAACAGAGGACAGCTCTCACCAACAGCATGGATGAATCTCACAAACGTGAGCTAGAAAGGCAAGCTGCAGGACACACGGAACGATGCCACTTTGATAATACCAGAAGTAAACACTGCACTCATTTCGGGATGTATATATATATAAAATATAATGCACTAAACTGGGATGAAATGCAAGGAATGTGAAGAAAAAAGTAAGGCTCGTGGAGTCTTCCTGGTAAGACGTAGGGATGGCTTTGGGATGGAGAACGTGGGGCTTCAGGTGGGGGTTCTATCTCCCGGATTCTGCTGCAGGCCTCACAGGTGAGACCGAAGGTGGGGCGCTGAACCCCTACAGCGAGGTGCTTCCCCCCCGCCACTCCCCCTCACGCTTCTGCCAAAGAAGACGGTAGCCGAGGGCAGCGGCGGCATGGTTGTGCCCAGGATGGGGCGTCCCATGCACACTTGCTGTCCTTCTTCTCCCTCTCGCCCCTCCCCCGCCTCCTTGCTCCCGCTTCCTCTTCCTCCCTCCTCTCTCCCACGTGAGCAAGCTTCTGATGATTCCGGACGCCAGCCTTTGAGCCACACAACTGATGTCAAGTGGAACAGAGGTGAGCAGTGCCCACTAGGCCCTGCCCACACTGCAGGGTTTTGTAAGCGAAACACAAGCTGTCACTGTTCTGTGCCACCGTGGGGGCCTCACCTGCTCCGCAGCATTAGGCAATCCAACCACCGCGGTCCCAGCCTAAGCCTGACCGCCGGCGGCCACCGGTCCCTTCCAGCACCAGCTCCGGAGCACGCTTTGCATTTTCCTCTCCTTTCTGGCTGCGGTAGCAGGTGGCTGGGATGATCCCCAGAGATCCCCACCTCCTGGTGTTCATGCCCCTGTGTAATCCTCCCCTCCCCTTGAGTGAGTCGGATCTGGTGACTTGTGTCTAATGCATACAATATGGCAAAAATGAAGGGACAACACTTCTGAGACAAGATTATAAGATGGTGACTTCCACCTTGCTGGCTTTGATGACCTAAAATGCCATGTTGGAGTGCCCATGTGGCAAGAAACATATTTTAAGGATTTATCGTAATTTACCTATTAGGATAATTTCTTCTGACGTCAGGACTCTCAGGCAAGCTGAAGAAACCCCAGACCCCTCATTGGTTTGTCACTTCCCCCAACCACACCCCTCCCTGCACACACACCCCGCATTTCTCCTTTCCCCCTTATGTGGGCTTTGTCCCATTCAACCAACTCAAATCCTAACTGCCACAGAGTAAATCCTGTTCTGTCAGGACTGATGATTCTGCGTCAGATGACCCTGGGGATAATTTCCGCCACTAACCCTCTCTCTACCCCCACCCCTGGTCACTGGAACCTGATTGGGACAAAGCTTTCCATTTTGTAGCTACAAATGAGACTTAGAACAATAAACAAATGACATAATACACTGAATCTCATGCATACTGGAGTGTAATCAGGCAACCCTAAGTGCAGTTTGTATTCTCTCCGGTGGACGGAGGGGTTCCAGGTCTCCAGGCGCAGAACACCTGTGCGTGCGTGCGTCAGGGGCGGAGCAGGTCGCAGGCGGTGGGCGGGGCAGGGGCGGGCTGTGAACTGCTGACAAGCGCCGTGCCGGAGCCTGGGCCAGTGTGTGCGGCGGAAGGAAGTGGGGCGGTCACGTAGAGAACTGAACCACGGACGGGTGGAACATAGCGCAGGGGGTGTCGCACAGTTCCTGACGGGGAGTGCGTATGCCAGAAGCGTTTCCGGGCCCCATCTCCCGGGCCCTGCTACCGAGGTGTCCCTGTCAGTGGTTCATGCTCAGACCTCCCTGTGGCCGAGAACGTTTTACGGTTTGGAGCTGTGGGGACAGCTGCCATCTTTTCATAGACATTATACTTCACTGAAGTTTTTCCCTTGTTTTATAACTAAAAGATCATTACAAGGATAAACACAATTTCTTAAGTGATCATAACTGCAAAGTAGCATTTAAGAAGCTATTTTCTTGTTTCCTTATGTTGCCTAATTTTTCTATAATGACCATGCATTATTTTGCATGATTTTTAAATTCTAAAATAAAAGAGAACACTTCTTTCGAGATAAAGTACAGGAACAACATCAACAGTGGTTAGAAAAGAATACAACATTTTATTCTCATTTATGGATGTACAGGACATGAATTTAGAAATGAAATCACTGAATGACACCTGCCGGTCTGACACACCATCAGCCCATTTCTGGCAAAGCGGCCACATCGGCAGTTCGGATTTGGTCTTCGTTACAGTTGTTGAAGTAAGTTCTTAAAGTGAAATGTCCAGTAGCATTTGAGTGATATGGTACAGTAGACCTGAACTAAGTTTCAATATCTCATCTTTGGAAAAATTATGCTTATTTACATGTTAAGAATAGGTAGTTATAATTAATTACCCTACTGTGAGTTTTTAATGACTGATTTTAAGCTACAGAGGGTTTTCCAGCTATTATTTCCTTTAGTTTCTAAAAGCAACAATTCTTATTAATGTTTATAAAAGATAATGTTGAAAGAAAAAGGTAATGTTGAAAAAAAAAGTAATGTTGAAATAAAGGCGCTTTTAGAGATATTTCAGGAGAACAAGGTACTACTATTGAAAAAACTGTACATATTTTCAAGCATAACACAAATATCTTAGCAGTCTTTAATTGAACTGTTTTAAGATAGTGGCAATTATACTACCTTACATACTTTTCTAATATTTAAACCTCGTAATTACAATTTGAATATACAGTCTGACTTAGACCTATGCATAGCTTCTAAAGCATATTTTTCAGGTTTGTTTTTACACATAAATTAAAGTTTACGTTGGTCCTTGATTCAGAGAACTGTAACTACTCAGAAGCACTAAATTTTAAACACACTTATTGACTGATAGCTAACGAAAAACTTTACAGAGTGAAGGGCATCTCAACAGTACCATGAGTGGGGAAGCAGCGCCCGCCTCCGAGTGCACGGCCGCACCCAGCGCGAGGCCCCCAGGGGCCTGCATGTCTCGGTGAATGTCCCCAGAGATGCCGAGATGTCCAGGGGGAGCAGCTGCCCCTCCATGGCTTTCTGCACCCTGGGCCGACCCGTACAGCAGAGGCGGCTTTGGACCCTCAGCATAGGAGACAGACTTGACATTCTTTGATTTCATTTACACCTTTTAAAAAAGATAAAGTATATCTGAGCTCACTCGTCACACGTCACCTGTGGGCCCGACTGCAACAGTCTGAGCTGGTAACCTCGGGGGGCAGCCCAGCTGAAACGTCAAGATCACGGGACCCATTCTCTTCCCCGCCCCGAAGTCACAGGCTGTTCTGTCAATTTGATGTGTGTAAAGCACATTTCATAAACAGAGCAGAGTTAGCTTATTATTAAACTTTTAAGAAAAGCCCAAAAGGTGTGTAAAAAGGATGCCTGCTAACAGCACCTGCTTCCACAATGACAAGACTTAGCTAGAAAAATAATTTTACTGTTTTAAATAATGAAAGAAGCTAGATTTTTTAAAATATATTACTTATTCTGCAACAGATGATTACACTGACAATGAATAGATTCCTTCCATTCTGTGAGCTGAATTCAGATTACGCTTTAATTACAGAATAGCTTCAAATGATAAATACGACTGTCCCGACAGTAAAGAGATCATCAAGGCAGTGACACCAGACCGATTCTAAGTTATCACCCCCACACGGAGCACAGGGTGTGCTTCTGGATAAAGGCTTTAAAAAACCTCAGGCTGATGTGGAAAGCGGGTCAGTAAAGACTCCAGTTCTGCATAATGGAATCTTCCAAGCCAAGCCGCTTTCCACAGACACAGATTCAGTCTATCTTTTCTTTCTGGACTAATCTGGGCGCATCGACAAAATCTTTGCCATTGTAAAGAATGATAAAAAATGTTCCGATGCTTGCAATGCCCCAGAAGAGCACATAGGCCAGTGTTTCCGTCCAAGTGTCACCTGTTGATATAAAAAACAAAGAGCTGATAAAAACGGTTTTAGCGATACGATTTCACACATCTTGACACCATTAAGAGGTTTACTGACACATCAACAAGACCCTGCGCTCCAGTTTAAACCAGGCGTTCCCAGGCTCTGGCTAGCACCAGAACCCTCTGGAGGGCTTGCTGAAGAGGCGACAAGAGTCTCGGTTTGGCGGTTTGGGGTGGACCTGAGAATCTGCATTTCTAACAAGTTCCCAGATAACGCTGATGCTGCTGGTCCAGGGGCCACACTTTGAGAACCACTTGACGAAACTTATATCACACAAATAATAATTATTACTTTTCTATTATATACGTTCATATTATCAGAAACTATTACTAGTCATTAAATTCAGAGTCCTATCTATGACAAATATTAGCTATTACCAAAATACCTACACAAAAAAATAACTACAAAACATACGTGCTTCGGAAGTTATGTATTAAAGTCAAGTGTACAAAACAAAACTCAGTAACCTATTTTAACAACACATATGACACGCCTGCCCCTTGTGCGTTTCTGTCAACTTGAGTTCGTGAAGGCCGGCAGCAGGTGGCCCGCCAAGATCAGTTCTGTCCCCTGGTCGCTTCTTCCCTGCACCAGTACCGCCCCATCTGCAGACAGGGAAACACGTGCGGAGGCCGCGGCCAGCCAGAGAGCATGCCGGGAGAGAAGATGACGGCCCAGACTCCGGCCTAGAGCCGTCAGAGATCACGCTGCACGACGTCCTACTCTCTTAAAAACCAAAGCAGGGGCTAGAAATCAGACATTATCCTATCTGAACATCACAAGGCTCATTATTTTATAACACTTAACTGACATGAGATGTTACCATCTATAGCATCTAACCTCTTTTTACTCAAAAATACATCTAAATTTGCATAGCTGCTAATTTTCAGAGCTCTAGAGTCTTAAAATTCTTGGGCAAAGGAGAAAGGAAGTTCCTCCCCAGCCCACCCCGGGACACTCCCGAAGGAATCGTCCGTCTGTCCAGGCTGAGCACTCGGTCTTGACTTTCCTGCCTCTCCAGGTTTCAAAGGGAAATGTGGGTATATCGTTCAGAAAACACAAAACAGATCAAAATTACAAAACTACCTAATTCAGCAGTGGAGTGGCTCCCAGAAACCAGCACTGGGGGGTGGTGTTTCACAGTTGGAGGGTTTAGGGAGTGAGCTGACCAGCGCGGGCCTCTGAGGGATCATGGGGAGCATGTGCTGGCTGGCCCTGTCCCCTCCCTCCTGCCCCCAAAGCTGACACAGGACCCACAGTCATGCCATACTGCGATCCCGATGTCCTCGAGCCCTGAGCCTGTTTTGTACTGAGAACTAAGAATAGTTTTTCCATTCTTAAAGAGTTGTAAAAATAAACGACATGCAACAGAGCCTGTATGTCGTTTGCAAGGTCTAAGACACTTATTTGACTCTTTTCAGAAGAAGTCTGTAAGTCCTGCTCCAGGACACCAACAGGGCACTCCTCACCCTCTGCCTTGACTGACTGACCCCTGCAGAGGAGCGGGCTGGGCCGGGTGGGAGATGAGGTGGAAGTAAGAGTCCTGAATTCAGCAGATTCTTGCTGAGGACTTACTACATCCCAGATGCAGGAAACAAAAAGGAATTCACACTGCCCTCAGAAAGCTGCTGATCCAGTGAGAAAGACAAAGGAGGATGCAAATCATTACCACACCAAGAGAAATACAAGGAAGAGGTACCTCTAAAAAAGAAATCCCTAGATGCTTACGAGGTGAACGAAGGTAAGTGCTGTAACAGAGCTGCAGAGAGCGCCCTGGAAACCAGAAAGGGGGTGGCCCGCTTTGTGTGCAAGAACAAAGTAGCACTGTGTGTGTGTGTGTGTGTGTGTGTGTGTGTGTGCGCGCGCGTGCGCGCGCACAGCGGGTCCGCAGGGCTTCCTGAGGGGTCTGGCTCAAGTGGCTGAGAATCCTTAGCCCAAGGACAATTCCGCTAAGGGGAAGGATGAAGACCAGAGGGTGTGTCTTCCAGAGTGCCTAAGGCTGCACCTCCAAAGTGTAATACAACCAAGCCACAGCCTCCAACTCCCGGGGCTGAGCACTACCTAATGGGGACACTTTAATCTTAAATGCTTATTAACTTAGTAACAAAGGAGGATACTGAGAGAAAAGAGAAAACCGGTAAAATCCTTGTTGGAGTTCAGTTCTTTGGCAATTTTGCTTTCAATCTATTAAAATTTAATAAGTAATATATGTCTATTATTTGTCCAACAATAGCTAGTGGGTTAAATAAATTATACATCCATAAATGGAATACTTTGCAGTTCTTAAAAGAATAAAAAAAAATTACAGAACATGGAGAAATGTTTATACTGCTCAGTGAAAAACAAAACATTACAAAAAACGTGTGTCTCACTTTTGAAAAGAAATCACATACTTATAAAGATTAAAACATCAAAATGGTAACAAGGTAAGCTTACCTCTGGGAAGCAGAATGATAATATTCTTTTTTGTCTGGCTGTATTTTCTGTAATTACTATATATTACTTTGGTAATAAGAAAAAATATTTTTAAAATCTTAAGTTAAAAAAAAACAAAAAATCATTTATTGAGCTACTGAGTACACATTTTTTCTCCAGTTAGATCTAAGGACTAATTGCATCTGCTATTAAGTTTAACTGGGAAACATGAAGTGTCGAGTAGACTCAAACTCAAGACATTGTACAAGGAAGTTCTAAAACATGAATATAAGAACGTGAAATAAGAGCAGACTTACCAGCCATAAGCAAACAGATAATGCACATGGAAAAGGCAACAACCATGATAATAGGCAACTGGAAAAGAGAAGGGAAAGAGAAACCATCACTTACGCATGCTCATCAGCGGTGCTACGGACTGACAACGCTATGCTTGACAATGAACAAAGCTCTTCTGCAACCTAATATACAAAATATATTCTTTTGACAAAACATCGTTATTTAGGGGTTCAGTCACAATTGTCCAAATTTTCAGACTGGCTGAGTGATCAGATCTGAAGCCGCAAGGCTTGCTCCAGACCGAGGGGTGCTGGGTGGACGGAGGGTGCCCAGGTGAGGACCCAGGGCTCAAGGCCACCCCACCCACTGGAACGGGACCCCAGACAGGCTCTTGCAAAGTCTGGTGAAGAGAAGAGTCGAAAAAGAAGAGAAGTGTCAAACACAAGCAGCCATACCTCATTTACTATGTGTTGCCTTATTGCGCTTTGCAGATATTGCTTTTTTTTAGACATTGAAGGTTTGTGGCAACCCTGTGTTAACCAAGTCTATCAATGCCATTTTTCTAACAGGCTCAGATGATGGTGAGCATTTTTTAGTAATAAAGTCTTTTTAAATTAAGGTGTGTACCTTGTGTTTTAGACATAATGGTATTGCACTCTTAATAGACTACAGTATAAACTTTATATGCTCTGGCTGGAAAACCAGAACATTTACAGGACTCATTCTGTGACTCTCGCTTTACTGCGGTGGCCTGGGACCGCACCTGCCACACCTCCGAGGTGAGCCTGCACCCTGCCTCCATGTCACCAGCCTGCCTCCAACAGTCCCTGAGCACAGGGGAGTGGAGTCTCCTCAATGAGAAACCCTCCGCACCCCCTCTGCTAACGTGTCCTCGCAGGAAAAGGATGTGCAAGGGAGAGTCAAACATGAAAGAAAAGAAACGCTCCAAAGTGATTTTACTCCTCTCCCAGATCTTCTTGGGGGAAACGTAAGTATCTATATTCCGTTTAGAACGACACATAAGGTTTTAAATCAAGGGGAGCTGGCACCATCTATACCTTCTGACAACACTTTTTTAACAACTTGAAAAACATTAAGGTTTCTTACGGCCAGGAATTTCAAATCCCTTGGAACACTTAAAGGACTGTGAGAGTCTAATTCATCCACTGAATAGTTCCCAAGAAACAAGTCTATGGAATCCTAGAACAGAAAGAAGAAAGTTATTAACTCCCAAATTAGATATAATGATATTACTGAGGAATAGCAAGGACACAGCCACCTAATAACCAAAAATTAGCATCAAATACACTTACTTGTCTAAATCCATCAGAAAAGTTGTTCTTATAGTAGCGTATCAGTGAGTTCCAGCCATCCTTTATAAGTCCCAACTGAGTTCTCTTCCCAGTTCTGGTTAAAAGAGGTTAAGCTTGAGTTACAGATTTGCATATTAAATTCTTACACTGTTTTATAGTGTGAGCCTAAGTGGCCAATAAGTATGTGGTATGAAGATATGAGAATCACAGATTTAAAAAATCAACCCTTATAAAATAAACCACAATCTCTTTCTAAAATACTACCAAAGTAGGCACAAAGCAGAAAAACACTCAATTCCAGCTGCAACAACAAGAAATGGGAAACACACAGTCCAGGTAAAGCGGTATGAAACAGCAAAAAGACTAAGACATCTCATTTTGCTCCTAGAGAATCCAGACGGCAGGAAAAGGCCCAACCTCATCCAGGACACCTTCAAACGTTCTGGCTCCGCTGCCCAGCGCCACCCCGGGAAGCAGCGTCAGAAGCATCTAGGTGCCCGTTCGAGGTGCAGCATCCCAGGCCCGCCCAGCCCTGCTGACCCTGACCGAGTGACACGGGGGCACAGGAAGTCCTGAGGGGAACTGGGAAGTGTGGTTCTCAACCCTCGCTGGGCATGAGAACCCCCCAGGGAGGCTGAGGGCCTCCCTCCCGCATGGGCCCCTCTCCCAGCCATGCTGACATGACTGCGGGGAAGGAAGCGAGGTCCCAGCGCGGCGGCGACACCCCAGGACTACGAGCTGTGGACCCGGACGCTATCGCTGTCTTAAGAGCGTGGCTCACCTGGTGAAGTCGGTCTTCAAGGCACCAGTTCCCGCATACTGTTTGGCACAAGCATTTGCGTTGTCAGCCCAGGCTGTGAAGAAAAGTAAAAACCGGCTGATGATGATTAGAATGACAACCAGAGTTCTAACCGCAAAATATTAACTTATTTCAAAATTTGAGTAACTTTGCCTCTATTAAAGAAATTACCTACCATTCTTGTAAATCTTCTCAAAATCATCTTGTTCTTCAAGCTTCTGTCCCACATGCAAAACTCCTAGTCTCTGAAATAAGAACCACACCCATGTTTACGCGTGATACATAACGGCACACACGATTCAGAAGAAAAAGCAGACAGTCCCCAAGTCGCCACGTGGGTCCTGGCTGCAGGTGCAGATGCAGTCCTCTCACACGGCGGGTCCCAGCTGACCGCAGGCCTGTCCTGCCCCCACGAGGCTGCAAAGCCCCTTGGAGGGCGCCCTTCCCCCTGCACCCCCCACTCTCCCAGCACCCCAGGAACAGTAGCAGGACTCCCTGTACTCAGGGAGACAGGCAGTCGGGAAAAGTAAAGCTCCTGTAGGATTCTGGCCTCTGCTTCCTCTTTCTCTGCCATCCCCCAACCTCCTGCCTTCATCCCTCTCCCCTGCGCAGTTCACCAGCCGTGGACTTCCCCGCCCCCAAACGTACCCCCTAACCCAGGCAGGGACCTTTTGAGCATCGGATGAACGCTACACACCCACCCCCACAAACTGCACATCCGCACAGCCCTCTGAGGGTTCCCGGGCACCCTGAACCCCCACGGCCTCTCCTCTGGGTTCACCACCATGGATTAGGAACCCACTGTGGCCTTTGTCACTCACCCTCAACCCTCAGAGAACCACCGTCTCCAGTGCTCACCTCAGACACTGCGCCCCCTTCCCCTCAGAATGGGGTGCTTCCCACCCCCCAGCACAGGAGCCACCCTTGACCTTCGCTGGGGACCAGCTCTGCCTCACTGGAAGGGGACGGCTCACTGGCGCCCACACAGCGGCAGGCACTGACGCAAGCGAGGTTCCTGCCGAGGACCCTCGGAAATCGCTGGGTTTTTAACACCACGTTTAGCACGTAAAGATTGTAGAAGCTTCTTAAACAGGTTTTTGTTACTCAGCATTGGAACTGTCATTCCTAATATTGTGGCTGCTGAAAACCATCCTCTGATGTCACCCTGGCAGACTGACGGGGACACAGTGCGACAGAAGCCGGAGCACTCCAACAAGGAATCCACCCCCTGGGCACGTGTTCCGTGAAGGTCCCAGGGCGAGGCTCCCTGAGGGAGAGGTCCCCCCTCCACACCCCCATGCACCACAAAGCTGTCCTACATGGAGCCGAATGCTTACCACTCAAGGATACCATCAGGAGGCATTTGTTTGCCTCTCACCACAAACGGCAATGTGATGTGGAAATTTGGGCTCTACATACTTTTAATTCCAAATATAAGCAGAAGAAAATATTTCTCTCTATTTTTATCAACAGTACAGTCTTAACGATAAAGCAAAATTGTGTCAGAAGCTTTTTATCTGGAAGTTAATACCTACTGCCGGTAATAAAAGAGATGCAAATAAAAACAACCTTAAGGTACTATTTTGTACTATTAAAATAAAAAAAATGTTTTAAAGAAAAATATCTAATACTGGCAAGAGCTCAATGAAATGGATTCACTCATCATTGCTGGCTGCTGCCAGTGTGAACTGTCATGACCCTCTCGCAAAGTAGGACATATATTCTCTTTACCCCACTAATTGAACTTCTAAGAATTAACCTGAAGGAAATAATTCAAGTTTATAACAATATATACAGATATATTCTCTACAGTGTTATTTATAGGCCAAAAATATAGCAGCCTTTTAAATGGCTTAATAAATTATGGTACAATACAACTCTTAAAAACTACGATTATGTATAATGCTAGAGGAAAATGGCAAGATTAAAAACTGTGCATAAATATACGGACTACGGTTACAGAAAATGTGTACGTCCCATGGCTGGCAAGACACAAACACAGAGGGAGCTGGGTTTCAGTGGGGGCAACGTGATTCTGTCACTGGTTTTGAAAAATGAAGTTTCTTTCATTTTTTGCTCTATTGTTTAATAAAAGGCAAAAAAAGAAGGAGCACCTGCAGCTGGGCCTGAAGCGAGCGCCGCGCCAGCAGGCTCTGGATCACGTTGGTCCTGTCCAGGCAGTCCATGCAGTTGCTGCGGAACACGCCCTCCTGGTTTGTCACCACCTTGCCGGTCGAGTCCACTAGAAAATAACTAAAACATATTTGTATAAACACTCTCATACCAACGGCAGTTAAATCTACGAAGGACATACTTCTTAGAACACATGTCTCTTCTCAGTAACGTTATTAAAACCGGTAAATTAAGAGGTCAGACAGGAAATGCATGGCCCAGGTCCATTTGATCAAAAAGAAGTTTCAGTGGCGGAGGGGAGAGAGCCCCCTATCCGGAAACCAACCGCCTGAGATGTGAAGAAGTAGCATTGGGAGTATTATACAGGTTGCTATGGACACCGAACACATTTCCCTAAGGCCAGAAGAGGGCTTCCTGTGGCATCGCTATTCCACCTCCATCCTGCGTAGCAGGGTTTCTCGGGACGTGGCTCCTGTTCTAACTGCATTCGAGTTCCCTGAGTTTGTTAAAAATGAAGATGCATGGCCTTGAGATAAACTGAGTAAGAATCTCTGAAGCAAGGGTCAGATACTGTGCATTAAAAACACTTCTAAATCCTTTGTTCCAATGGGTAATACATACAAATAGCACGAAATTTATACGATATAACGGTACTATTTGAAAAATCAGTCTTGCTTTCTCCCTTTAACCACCCAGATGTCTATGCTGGTGTCAACCATAGTTACCACTAGTTCTTGTGTTTCCTTCATTTTTAACCATCTCCTCAGATAATTCTATGCACTGAAAATATGACACTACATAGTGTGGAGGAGAAGAGAATGAACTCTGGCAGCAAGCGATCAGGTCTGCTGGCCTTAGCTCCTTAGGCAACTTGCTAGCTTGTGTAACTTCAAATAATGGACCTAATCTCTCTGAGCCTAAGTTTTTCATCTACGAAATGGAGGCGACGGCACCAACAGGCTGCTGTCAGGCCTGAATGAGATAATGCATGAGATAATGTGCATCAAATGCTCGCAGAGTGTATGGAACAGAGCATAAAATGAATACTAGATAATATCATTTAATTAAGGTAGGATAAAATGACAGAATGGTTTATAGATTCCCTTTTCTGGCTTAAAATAAGTAAAGTCTGACACATGCACAGAGTATGGTAAACCTGTGACCCGACACAGTAAATAATGTGGTAAACACACACGGAAAGTGCCATAAATACATTCAGACCCTTTGAGCCATCACTCCTACTCTCAAGAATTTATTTTAGGAAATAATTTAACAGAAGTAAAAATCTGTACGCCAGAGTGATTCACTGCAGCACAATCGTTCACAGTAGGAAGAGAAGAGGAAACCAGATACTCGGTGTGGAGGGGAGCACTGGACTGAGGCAGGGACGACCCGCTGGGACACGCAGAAGCCCTTACACACACACACTGCAAAGACCGGGTGGGCTGACGACAAAACACCCATAACGGAATGTTTAGTGCAAACAACTAAATATAAAACAGCAGTAAACTAACTTTGATTCTGTAAGAGCCTGTAAGTGTGTGAAAGACGACGCATAAAAATATGAAAATACCTGGTCATGGGTCATTTTTAAGAATTTAAAAATATCTACAATATAAAGTCTCATCTTTCCAATTAAAAAAAAAAAACTAAAAATAATCGTATAGACAGGTGCTGTCAATCTAGAGAATTCTAAGTCTGCTAGATAGTGCATAATAAATATGTCCTTGTCCCTTGACCTCTGTAGGGAAATAATATAGCTTACCTTAATTCATCTTGTATTTCTGCTACCTGATCCAACAAAATACTTAGTCGATCCCATCTCATATTCTGACATTCCTTATGGAAGTCAAAGGCAATGTATCTACCAAAAAAAAAAAAAAAAAGATAATCAAAACTGATCCAAGATTATTCATTTTCCTTCTATTAATAATATCTTCACAGCTGATTTCCTCTCCGTATATCATAGCATTCAGATTCCCTGGGAACAGCAGAGCCTCCTTCGCTCTGGGTTCACCCCTGTACACACACACGCCCACCTTCCTATGCTCATTATCGTTCCAATTTTAGTATACGTGCTGCCGAAGTGAGCACTGTGCTCATTATCTACTGAAGGAAAAACAACGCACACACACTCTCGTCTACTTTCCCGTGCTCTTCCAGAGGACCTCAGATAGGAGTACAGAAGAAGCCCAGCTAAACGCTAGGGAAGAGCACTCAGGTACAGCAATCAGATCTGTAATACAAAAAGCCTTCTCCAATTGGGTATCTAGTTTATATTTACTCTCTACCCCCATGTGCACAGAATAAGGTCCCATTTTATTGTTCAAAACAGTCAAACTTGATTCAGGGAGAGTTAGACTGTCTTTTGCATACTAGGGGTCGTGAGAAAAAGCAGAAGCAGGATGGTCCACACTCTGGTTAGTTACTGTCCACACTAGCAAAAACTTCCACTTCACCAAATCTACACATTGCATATACATGTGGTAGAGAGGATTTTCTTGTTTGTCAATCTGTAATGGGTTATTTTCAGTTATCTAATATTTAAGAGGTGCAAATCTCAACGTTAGAATACATCTAACAGTGAAGACGTCCTACTATGAGCTGAAAAACACTGCCCCTATAGAGGGAAAAAAAATCATTAACCAATTCCTGAAAGTCAGAGCAGGAAGAACGCAGAGCACCTGGGCACCAGGGCACATGAAAACCCTCACATACTCCACTTCCGCCCAGCTTCCCACTCAGGGACCACGCTGAGTCACAGAGTAGGACTGCAAGGGCATTACGCTCGTCTACAGAGCGAATTCAGAGGCAGTGTCTGCTCTCGTGGCTCCAAAAGACAGGGCATCAACAGCGTGGGCTTCTAAGCCGGTCGAGAGAGGGGCTCTTACTACCTCGGTGGTCATCTCAGGTGAGATATTAGAAATAAAATTAGAACTTGTTACAAAAATACAAAAACAGAGGTCAGCCAACTGAGAGGTTAGACGCTGGAAAGACTGGGGTGGGGGAGCATTTTCAAAGACAGCTCCAATGAAAGTGACAGAGTGACAGGTACTTTGGAGTGCTCTGACCAGGAGTAAGAGCGCCAGACTTCTCCAGAGAAGTTAAGAAGCTCACTAGTACCTAGAGGTACCTAGATTCTTAAGCTTAGATCCTTCTAAAATCACATTTATATCTTCTAAGAATGAGCTACATAGTTCTATTTTGATAATAAATGATTTTAAATATATTAATTTACTGCTGAACCCAACAGTCAAGCAGTTCTACTTCTTTCAAAGGTCTAAGAAGAAACCTGTGGAGACATATCTAACCTTGCACATTTCATTTTTTCATCCAATTTCCAAAAGAATAACTTTCCATTCCTTCGAAGTGCAACTGTATGACTTTTCTTTGCCTGGTCATTCACCAAGCCATCAACTTAATCTATTTAATTTACTCAAAGTAATAACAGTTAAAAAACTAAAAGTGAATATCCATTAGCTGTCTGAAAGATGAAAATAAATCTACCATTTAATTTCACTTTAACCAACAGACTGATTTTTATCCCTGCCAGAAAATACAGTAAGTGGAAAAAAAATTAAATATACTTTTGAACAAGCTCCTCTTATCTGGTGATCTTCAGAGCTTTGGGGTGTTCACTTTTAGCAGTAGGTGTCCTCTAAGTTTCCCAGAACACCAAGGGCATAACCTTAGCCTCTGACCTATGCCTCAAGTTCTCACAGTCAGCTGCTGCTGCAAACTCAAGACAGCTCTGAAGGTGAGCATAGCTATGGGCGCCCTGTGGGACAGAGGGTGTGCGGAGGCGCCAGCAGGCAAACCTCTTCCAGGGTACATGTGCTGGACCCCACACCCAGAGATCCTCATTTTTCAAGTCTGCGGTATGTTCTGAGTAAGCTCCTCTGAGGATTCTAGAGCACATCTTGGTTAGGAATCCCTTCTCTGAGTCCTCCCAAGTGTCTCTGACAGGTTCCACTGAGAAGGCAGAAATGTGCATGGGGTGAGGGCCTGATGAATTTGCTAGAGAGCTTTAGAATTAGACGAAATAGATAAATTCTTCCTCAAAGATTCTATTTTTGTATATGTTTAAAATTTTCCATAGTTTAAAAAAAAATGTCTCCCTGAACAACCCAGTACTGTTTCTTTGGAAAGGTCCCCCCCGCCCCCCTCCCCGCAACGCCTGTGACCACTTCCTACCGGAGTAGAGCCCACTCTTCCTGCTCTCATTTCCTGTGGCAAGAGCTCCAAATGGGCTGACTCATCACCCTGTACCTCCCCACAGGGCAACCGCTGATATTTTAGGATCGTCTTCTGACAAGGCTACACAGTTTATAACTGTTGACTGGTGACTTACAGGAAAGGCACAGCTGCTACTCCAGACAAGGCCATGCCAAAGTAAACTGGCTCCAGCTCGTGGTGGTTGGAACCACAAAGACAACACCTAGCAATCATGAGGAACTGCAATTCTTGACCCAGTGGTCACAGTGACACAAAGCCTCAAAGAGGGGATTTTAATCAGGGACTAAATTTTTACAAAATTAAAATTAAAATTCAATGGTTAAAAAGTTATTCTACAATAAAAATTATGCCAGAGAAAATTTCAAGCCAACAAAATCATGCTCTGACTTAGTATTTTAAAAAAGAGCTAAAATATATATGTGTTGTGAGACCTGAGTACTTGTGTATATATGCAAGTTAACATCCAATGTGAAAAGACCTGCAATGGGTTTTTAGTAAGGTACCTGATCATTCCACTTGCCAAGGAAGACACCATGGTTGCAAATGCCTGTTCAAGTGGCTTCTCTGAGCCCTTCTGGTTAACCTGTAAAAAATTAGAAATGCTATAGCTTTCTTTTAATTTTATTTAAAAGGAGAGAGTGACATCATCAAAATGGCAGACTAGGAAGATCCAAGTTCTTGTTCCCTTATAAAAACACTAAAAAATCCAGAAGCTGGTTCAGACCAACTTTGTATGAGCTCTGAAAATCAATCAAAGGTATTAAGCAACCAAACAAATGCCCAATCAAGACAAAGCCATTCTTCAAAATCGCAGGAGTTTTGTGGAATTTTTACTTGCCCTTACCCCACCTCCCTTCCCAGTGCATGGATGGTCTTAGTCTTCATCAGTGGCAACCTAGTTCTCAGTTCCTCTCCCCAAACTGGAGGGAGGAGCCCAGACCTTATCTGAAAATTATCGTGTATGTTTTGTTCTGACCCGAAGGACTAATTCATTTATATCTGCCTTGCATAACTCTGAACACAGGCAGGAAGTGATGGACTCTGCCCATAAAAGCAATAAGATGACTGTAAACCAACAGATGTCTAGGACAAGAGATTTCAGGTGGAGACATAAATTAGATCACATAAAACCTGAAGAAGAAGCTAGGCTGATACTCCTTCGGAAATTAGGACATTCAAAATAGTCACCTATTAGTAGGATTTTAGAAAGCTACATGCATACCCAGGTAAGATGCATGCTCAGAAAAGTCCTAAGAAGACCTTAAGCCTTCATGATCCCTAGGCTCAGAGCAATTTTGGCTAATCGGTGAAGGACTGCTCCAGTGCAGAACCAATCTGCAGAGACTGGAAGCTGATGTTGTTCTCTCTGTTTTTTTCTTTGCTTTAACTCCTGGCATTCAAAAATGTCTCTGTCAAAACATTAGCTGAACATGAGCTAAATGAACAGACAAGGAACAGTCTTTGTAAAAATAGTTTGGAAAAGTTTCAAAATAGTCTTTGCAAAAAGTTTGGCAAAGTCTCAAAACACGTGGATTACTATAGTCTTTAACAATCAAAACAAAAACAAAACAAAAGAACAGCAAACCCATGGGAAAGAAGAATCTAACTTTCAGGGTTATCACATAAGAACCATCCAATGCCCAAATTTCAACAACGACAATCACAGGGCATACAAAGAAAACAAGATATATTCAATGGAAAAGGATAAACTGACAGAAACCATCCCTACAGAAACCTTATTAGAAAAAGGTTTTAAAACAACTGTCTTAAGAATGCTCAGAGCTAAAATACAAGACAAAGAACTAAAGGAAATCAGGAAAACAAAATAAGAATACCAACAAATAAACAGAAATTACTCGAAGGTACCAAACACTAAGTCTGAAGCTAAAAAGTACAAAATGGAAATTAAACTTCACTAGAGAAGTTCAAAATCACATTTGAGCAGGAAGAAAAAAAAGAAACAGCTAACCTGAAGATATAAGACAAATGAAATAAGTCTGAGGAGCAGAAAAATGAAGAAAAGTAAGAAGAGCAAAAGGAACTTCTGGTAAATCATTAAATGGACAATATACTCCTTATGGAAGTCCCAGAAAGAAAAGAGGAAGGGGCAGAGAGATTATTTAAAGAAAAAATGGCCAAAAATTTCCAAAATTGGATGAAAGACATAAATCTTCAAATCCAAGACATATAACAAACTCCAAGTGTGATAAACCCAAAGAAATCCACACTAAACATATTATAATTAAACTACTGAAATACAGAGAAGATACTGAAAGCAGCAAGAAAAAGACTCATCATATACAGGAAATTATCAATAGGATTATATACCAATTTCTCTTCAGAAACCTTGGCAGTGAGATGATATATATAAAATCCTGAAAGAAAAAAATTGTCAACCAAGAATTCTCTATCTGGCAAAACCATCCTTTAAAAAATGAGAAACTGAGACATTCCTAGATTAAAAAAAAAAAAAAAGCTGAGGGAGTTCATTATCACTAGACCTGCCCTATGAAAGATGTTAAAGGAGTCTTTCAGGTTGAAATGAAAGGATGCTATAAGCAACTCGAAGTTTCATGAAGATATTAAGATCTCCAGTAAACCCAAATATATGGTCAGCTATAAAAGGTAGCATTATTATAATCTTGGTCTGTAACTCTACTTTTTATTTTCTACAGAACTTATATACATAGAAAATAATTATAAATCTATGTTATTAGAAATAAAATATATAAAAATGTAATTTGTGACATCAATAACATAAAGTGGAGGGACAAGTCTTTATGGGAGTGGACTTTTTGTACATGATCAAAATTAAGTTGGTATCAATTCAAATTAGGTATTATAACTTTAGGATTCTAAATGTAATCTTCATAGTAACCACAAAGAAAATATCCAGAATATATATACAAATAAATAAAAAGGTAATCAAAATGTGCCACTATAAAAAAAAATCATCTAAACACAAAAGAAGATAGTAATGGAGGAAATGAGGGACAAAAAGCTGTAAGGCATAAAGAAAACAAATAGCAAAACGGGAGAAATAAGGTTTTATAAATCAGTAATTACTTTAAATATAAATGAATTAACTCTCCAATCAAAAGGCATAGGTTGGCAGACTGGATTAAAAATTACATGAGCCAACTATACGTTGTATAAGACATTCACTCTAGATCTAAAGACACAAACAGGTTGAAAGTGAAAGGATGAAAAAGATATTTCAAACATTAATCGAAAAAGAGCTAAGGTGACTATATTAAGATCAGACAAAACAGACTTTAAGTAAAAAACTGTTAGAAGGACAAAGGACATTATATATTGGTAAGACTCAATTCACCAAGAGGCTATAACAAGATATAGAGGCACTAAACATCAGAACCCAAAAATATATGAAGTAACACTGAAAGAATTGAAGGGAGAAATAGACAATTCTACAATAATATTTGGAGACTTCAATAACTTACTTTCACAATGGATGAGTAGAACAACCAGACAGAAGACCAGCAAGAAAACAGAATCTGAAGACCAACAGCCAATTATATCTATAAGTCCTAACAGACAGAAACAGAACACGCCACCCAACAAAAGCAGAATATACATTTTTCTCAATGTGCACAGAACAGTCCCCAGGATAGATGCTTTGTTAGACCACAAAACAAGTCTTAATAAATTTTAAGTAACTTAAGTCATACAAGGTATCTTTTCTGATCACAGCAGAACGAAACTAACAATTAGTAACAAAGAAAACTAGAAATTTCATAAATATGTGAAAATTAAACAACATTGGGTTAAGAAAGAAATCATAAGAGAAATTAGAAAATACCTTGAGATAAATAAAAACAAAAACACAAAACACCAAAATTTATGAAATAAAGCAAAAGCAGTGCTAAGGTAAATTTGTAATTGTGAACACACAAATTAAAAAATAAAACCTTAAATCAATGCTTTCACTTTATACTTTAAGGAACCAAAAAAAGAAGCGTAAACAAAACTCAAGGCTAGCAAAGGGCAGGACATAATGAAGACTAAAGCAGAGATAGAATAAGAAACAGAAAAACAACAGAGAAAAACTCAATGAAATCAAAGTTGGTTCTTTGGAAAAAATCAACAAAACTGACAAACTTTTAGCTATAATGACCAAAGAAGAAAGAGAAGATTCAGTACTAAAATCAGGAATGGGAGTGGGGACATTATTACTAATTTTAGAAAAATAAAAAGGATTATAAGAGAATGAACCATAAACATTTATGTCAACAAATTGGACAACCTAGGTGAAATGAACGAATTCCTAGAAACACACTCTACCAAAACTGAATCATGGCATCTATCCCGAACTGATCTATATATATAATAAAGTAACAAAGAAAAGCTCGAGACATGATGGCTTCACTGTGATGATGGTTCACAAATGTTCTACCAAAAATATAAAGAATACCAATCCTCCTCAAACTCTTCCAAAAAATTAAAAAAGAGGGAAGGCTTCCTAATTCATTCACTGAGGTTAGATTACTCTGATACCAAAACCAGACAAAAACATTACCAAAAAAAAAAAAAGTAAAGATCAATGTCTCTCATGAATATTAACGCAAAAATTCCTAAATAGCAAACCAAATTTAGCAGCATATTGAAAAGATTATATATTGTGGGATTATTTAGTTCCACAATGCAGGAATGGTTCAACATATGAAAATTAATAAATGTAATACATGACATTAATAGAATGAGAGAAAAAAAACCACGTGGTCATTTCAAATAATGCAGAAAAAGTATTTAACAAAATTCAACACCCTTTCTTGATAAAAATACTCAATTCAATGATCTAGGAATAGAATGAAACTTCCACAACATGATAAAGGTCATATATGAGAAACCTATAACTAACACACTTAATGGTGAAAGACTGAAAGCTTTGCCCTTAGGATCAGGAACGAGACGAGATGCCCGCTTTTGCCACTTCATTTCAACACAGTACTGAAAGTCCTAGGCTCCTAGGCACAGCAATTAGGCAAGAAAAATAAATAAATAAAGAAATCCAAACTGGAAAGGAACCAGTAAAATTATGTTTTCAGATGACATGATCTTATATGTAGAAAATCCTAAAGATGCCATGGAAAGTTGTTAGAGAGAAGTGAATTCAGCAAAGTTGCAGCATACGAAATCAACATTCAATAATTAACTGCATGTCTATACACTAACAATGAACAATCCAAAAAGGAATTTAAAAAGCTCCATGTATAAAAGGCTCAAAAATAGCAAAATACTCAGAAATATATTTAACGAAGGATGTGAAAAAGTTGTATACTGAAAACTACAAAATATTACTGAAACTAAAGATGACATAAATAAATGATAGGGCATCAGTGACCATAGACTCAAAGGCTTAACATTTTTAAGATAATACTACCCAAAGCAATCTATAGTTTCAATGCAATCCCTATTAAAATCCCAATAGCATTTTTTTTTTTTTTTTTTGCAAAAATAGAAAACCCCATCCTGTAATTCACATGGAAGCTCAAGCTACTCCAAAAAGCCAAAACAATCTTGAAAAAGAACAATTTGGAGGTTTCATGCTTCATAAATTCAAAACTTGCAACACAAAGCCACAGCAATCAAATCAACTGTCATGCTGGCATGAGAACAGACAAAGACCAATGGAATGAAAAGCCCCCAAATAATCCCCTGCATATGTATTCAACTGATTTTTGACGAGAATGTCAAGATCATTCCATGGGAAAAAGACAGTCTTTCCAACAAATGGTAATGGAGAAACTGGATATCCACATGCAAAAGAATGAGGCTGAATTATATATTTAAAGATGAACTCAAAATGGATCAAAGAGCTAAACATAGGATATAAAACTATAAAAGTCTTTGAAGAAAACGGTAGAAACTCTTCATGACACTGGTTTGGCAATGACTTCTTGAATATGACACCAAGAGTACAGGCAACAAAAGAAAATAAATTGGTTTCATCAAAATAAAAAACTTTTATGTATCAGAAAACAATCAAAAGAATAAAAAGACAACCCAAAGAATGAGAGAAAGTATTTGCAAAGCATATGTCTGATAAAGGATTAATTTCGGAATAAAGAGCTACTATAACTCAACAACAAAATGACAAACAACCTGAATAAAAATGGGCAAAATACTTGAGTAGACATTTCTCCAAAGATGATATACAAATAGCAATAAGCACGTGAACATGCTCAACACTGGTAGTCATTAGAGAAATGCAAATCAAAACCACAATGAGACACCACTTCACATCCATAAGGATAACTATAATCAAAAAACAAAACAAATTCAGAAAATAACAAGTTTTTTTGGCAAGGATGAGGAGAAATTAGAACTCTGGTGCATTGTTGGTGGGAATGCAAAATGTCATAGCTACTATAAAGGACAATATGGTGGTTCCTTAATGAGGTAAACACAGAATTACCATAAGATCCAGCAATTCCATTCCTGGGTATATACCTAACAGAACTGACAGCAGGGACTCAAACAGATACTTGCACATCCATGTTCACAGCAGCATTATCCACAAGAGCTAAAATGTGGAAACAATCCAATGTCCACTGATGGATAAACAAAATGTGGTTTACATATTGTCTTTAAAAGGAAAAAAAATTTGATGCATGCTGTAACATGAATGAACCTTAACAACATTATGCTAGGTGAAATAAGCAAGACACAAAGAAACATATATTATATAATCTCATTTTTATGTGGTACCTAGAATAGGCAAACTTATACAGAAAGTAGAAGAGAGTTACCAAGGGTTGAGGGGCCAGGAATAATGGGAAGTTATTGTTTAATGGATTCCGTTTCTGTTTGGTAGAAGAAAGGTTCTAGAAATGGTTAGTGATGTTTGCACAACACTGGGAAATTCTTAATGCCACTAAATCGCATACTTAAAAATGGTTAAAAAATGGTATTTTATGTAAAAAAAAAAAAGGCAATTTTTTTGCTTGGTTTGTTCCCCCAAAATAAGTAAGAAACATACCAGATTGACTATGACTTGTTTTCCATAAATAATTACTTGTGAATCAAAATGCCTTTGAAAACCATCCATCTAGAGAGGAAAAAAAGAGTTATATACTTCACTGGATTACATTATAAGAATATTTATAAGTTTTTTAAAGTATCTCCTTAAATGTTCTATTTCTATATTCAAGAGAAAGACAGTAGGATGGGAACCATGTCTTCTAAATATTCTAAATATTATGCAGTAAATAGTAATTACAAGCCATTCTACTTGGAGCTGCAAAACTACCAATTCTGAGAAAACCTCAAATGGAATACACTAAATACTATAAACATTATAAAGTTAATTTTGAGATGCCATTCAGTCCCAGCTTGTTTTTCCACATTTCTAACATGCCATCTATACAAACCTTTTGGTTTAGAGGTTCGCTAAGTGCCAGAAACAAGAAAGGCGGCCTCAAAAATGTTGGATTCTGACTTATGAAGAATAAATACATGTTCTACATGTTATCTAGAATGCCATTATGCTTCTATTTTTAGCCAATAAGAAAAGTATAGAAGATACACACGTGATTTGCTACTTTGTTGATCTGTGGCTGTGGTTTGTATTTGAGATTTGGTCTTTGAGACCAGAAAACTGGTATTGATCCTCGAGTCTAAAAGAAAAGAGAGAAATGTGAAAAGAAACATATATACACATGAAATTGTTTTTCTCAGCTTACTGTCAGTGGTATATACATATCAATGACTACAAAGGAAAAGCTATAAATACAACCAACAGACTATGAAAGAAGTCCATGTGTACCTGCTCCTAGAGTTCGTATTTCGTGGGAATACATTTAGAAAGAAAGGCCTTTTTCTTCTTGATTTTATATATACTGCACTGGTGTAGCACACACTTCATTGTTTCCCCTAAATTCTAAATAAATCAATTATCTAAGAGTAAAAATTAACAAGTTATGTCTGTTACATAATTCGGCACTATAATAGAGCTGGAAAATTATCCATTCTCAAATGAATATGTTTATGAACTCATAAATTTAGCCACCAGTGCTCTAGAGCAGCAGGAGATCCACAACTCTGTAAGGGGGCGATGAGAGAGAGATTATCTCACAGTGAAGTAAGGGCAAGGCAGGGAGAGTCGGCTGCCTGTCCTATCGTCACTGCCCCGAAGGAAGCTAAAGGGTTTTGCTGACAGGTGGCTCCTTAACCCTGGCACCTCCTACTCTACCCTCTCCTTTAGAGATTTAATTCACCAGCAGGAAATGTCAGCACCTGAGTGCCGGATTACTGTTTTGGGTAAACTTTTTCTACATTGTAGCCGATGACATTACTTTAAGAAGGAGGGAAGAGAGATTTCAATAACGACAGAAAATAACATCCAAGTGGAGAAGGCCGACTGGCTGGCTGCCTGCCGGACCGCTGGCTTGCCTGCACGAATGAAGCCCTGCTCCCATTGTAGTGCACGATTTGTTCGGTTTCTACGAAATTAGCTGCATGGCCTTCAGAATCAATTCCTGAATTAAAAAAAATTAGAATTAACTATAATTTAGAACATAAGAAAAACATCAGGAACTCACTAATTCAGTTTATTTTGGAGAGAACTAAGTCAGTTCAAATTAGTGGAAAAGTACTTAACAAAAATAAATTTTGAACAAATGCATAATCCACGATCAGAAACCTAATAGAAGTTCATTTTAAACAGGCTTACAGGGATGTATAAAGGACCCATTACTAAACAAATGAACTTGGTTGCTATTTAATATATCAATTTTTATACTTACACAATCCTATAATTCCTCTAAAACAGTGTTTCTCAAACTTGAGATATACTTTAAAGAAAAAACAATTTCTCAAGGACCCCTGAGAGTATATCCATAAATCCCAGTTTGAAAAAATACGCGTTTGAAAGTTAAAACCACTGAACATAATAGTTCATGCAAATGTAGCCATTATGTTAACACCATTGTTATAATAATGGAAATGGTCCAGCAGACGCTTATCATGATTTTAATTATCAAAATGAAAGCACAAAAATTGTATATGATCCTATAATTTCTATGACTCCATGAATATACCCACAAAGCCTAGTTTGAAAAGCACTGCTCTAGTGTTTAGTCTTAAGTCTGGTTAGTCCTTTCAAATATTTAAAGCGTTCTTTTACAGTCATGTTCACATGATCTACTTTTACTAAGAAAAGCTTGCTAAAAGCAAAGGCAACTTTCAAGCTAGTCCATGACTCAAACTACCAAATTATCAGAAAGAAATCAACAAATATTTCTGAACGTTCTTTCTACCTGACATCTTTCTCAAACATAACATTTTGCTGTGTCAGGTATCAATCTTTTTGTTAATTATTACCAGAAGGGGACATAAGTTTTGAGTCAAATCAGTAAAAAATGCCTTCTCAATATCCTCTACAAGTACTCTTTAGAAGCATGGGCTATATATACTTGGTTCTTTCCACAATTCCCATTAAGGAAAGGAAGACTGTGTAGTTATTTTTAAAAATGAGAGAGATGGAGAGATGAAGGGGGGGGGTGGAGGGGGTGGGAGGGAAGGAGCAGGAAGAGGGGTGAAGGGGAAAGGGAGGGAGGGAGGGAGAGACCTTCATGAAAAGATTTCCATGATACATTAAGTTTAAAAAAAAACCAAGGTGCAAGAAAATGTGCTCAGTATACAACCACTGTATACAAAAGGAGAACACACCTGTAATAGCATAAAAATTATCTGGAAGGATAAACAAAAACTAACAACTGGTCCGCTGGTAGGGGCTTAGATGCAGCAGATGGGGTCAGAAATGAGAACTATTTCTGATTGTTGAACTATGTGAATGTATTACCTATTTAAAAAATTCAATTAAAAATGTGTCTCCATCCAAGAAAATCTAGTTACAAGGGAGTCGCTAACTCTAACTCTGGTTCTGTGATCTTAGCCAGCTCACTCATGTCTTTCTTCCCCTGATATATCACCTGTAATACCGGAGATTAACAAAATAATCTTTACGACTTCCTGCCCCCAAACTGCTACCATTTATCTAATGGCCCACAGGATTTTATTCTGATAGTCTGGCCAAGAAAAAAAAAAAGTTACTCCTTTTCATGATGGTAACTTTTAATACAGATATTAAAAGTTTGGTTTAAGCAAATTAGCATTTGCTAGTCCAAAGCCTAGAAAACAATTGCTCAAAATGAAAATCTTTAAAGTTGACGGCATAAAGTCAAATGTCCATCCAGCTCCATGTATGTGAAGAAACCAAGGACAATGAGGGAAAATACTTTCTGATATGGGTTTAGGTTACTGAAAACTACAATGAGTTCAGCTGTACTTTCAGGCATCCAGCAAATCACATGACCAGTTCCTCTTCAAGTAGGAAGAAGCAGTCCCCAGTGTCTCTTAACATTTGCACTATAACATAACTACGGTAGCTGGCATAAAGCATAGAAGACCTACCTAATTATTCCAAAGAAGCAAGAGATAAACATTTAGTAAGGCTATAAAATGATAATAATAAAAAAAAAAACAGAATACAAAATATTATAGTCGTGCCACTGTAAAACAAAACGTTAAGTAGTGATATGACCCGGTAGTAAATCACGCTGACTTAATCAATCTCACCTCTTACATAATAGCGCACACCGGCTCTGAAACAACTCCTCCTCGAGATGAGAATCCAATCAAAGTACTTTCCATTAATAGAACACGAGTGCATAGTAATAACTTAACTACATTAAGAAAAATGTAATGTATACAGAAATCACATACATTATTTCCAGATTAAACAGTTCTGACAAATTGTACGTGGGGTCTGAAAGAGAAGAGTCTGGTATGGATCTAAATCTACTTAGGTATCTATAGACATCTCAAGCTTCACATGTCCAAATGGAAGTCTGGATACTTCTGGCCTCCCTCCCACCTCTAGACTCTTCCCTACCGCCAGTGGATGGCTTCCTTCCACTTACTCTGGCCAAAAATTTAGATTCATAGTAAACATCTCTTTCATGCTCCACATACAATTTGCAGAAAATACTATTAGCTCTACCTTCAAAACATACCATCACAGCTACCATCTTGGTCCCAGGGCGATATCACCTCCCCCACCCATATTACTGAAACTGCCTCCTAATTATTCCTTGATCCCTCCTTTGCTCGCCTTTGGCCTTCTACCACCACTGTCAGAGTGATCCTGTCTCATCAGGCCAATCCTCCACTCAGATGCCAATGTAATAACTTAACTACATTAAGAAAAATGTAGTTAACTCATCACAGTTAAAAAAAAGACATGACCTATTCGGCCCTGTACCATCTGGGCCCAGCTCCTTCTTGGACCACCGCTCCCTGTCCACTCTCTCTGCTCCAGTCATGCTGCAAGCTTGGGGCCTTTGTTCTTGCTGACCTGTTTGCATGTATGTGAAACATGTAACTATTGGTCTAGCCAAGAAACCACATTAAACAAAGCTAATTTAAAAGTTTAGATTTAGCTAAATGGACAAACTGCCTAGAAAAAGTGATCCATTATCGCCCTTGATATTATCTGTTCATTCACAATCTCATTTGGGGGGGAAAAAAAACACAATTCACTCAAACCCATTAAAGTGCTACCTAAATACGTTTGTTCTTGTTTTATCCTTAGGAGAGTCTGGAAAGCTCCAGGAAGGGGAGGAAAATAAAACAAAACAAAAACAGAATAAGCAGGAGCACTTATCCTGAGATTTTCTCATTTTTATTCCTCTCCAACTGTAAAAAATATGTCCTCCATTACTTTTCTGCTTTCTTTACATTTCACAAGCACAATAATTGAAGGAAATCATATTAACACAGCGAACAAATAAAACAAGGCTGCTGTGTCAGTAAGCGTCTTGGGGGTACCTGGCAAAGGCCCCCTTGGTTCCTGCAGCACACAGTCACGTGACAGGCACGCACACATCCACGCACTGTGCTCACCCTTTCACAGCCGGCTCACTCTGCTTCCCTATTTTTATTTGATGTTTATGATAAAGATAAGTTTTTTAAATGAACCTACGATTCAATAATGACTCATTCTGCGTTTATACTGATTCTGCCCCTACCCCAGCATCATCCATCTTCACTCTCACTGCGGCTATTTCAATAGCCAGGTTCCAACACTCTTGGTTTACTGATATGAAGTCTAACAAAGGAAAAACACCACCAGCCCCAGAACTCTTGAACAGAGAAAATAATTCACTCTGAAGAGTACATTCTTTTAAAAAACCATAGTCATTTATAACTACTATTCTAAGATTTTATGTTAATGGGGTTTGATTAAAAGCAATTTCTACTAATTCTAAAATACTCTCCTCATAAAATATTTGAGACTGTCTCTAAACCTGCCTTATAATGATATTCAAATAAAGACTACTAGAAAACTAGGGAGTGTAATATGTAAGGATACAGCCATGTAACACTGGAAGCGCAAACCGATGGACCTGAAATGAAGACATACATTACGTTTAGAAATGAATGTATTTTAAACAGAAAGCACTCTATGAAACACATTTACACACGAGGGAGTAACATACAAATATTACAAGGTAGTACGCTACGGGCAGCTGTGAATCTTAAACGAGTGTCTCCTGCGACACAGCGCCCACGGTCACGTGGGCCTGCTGTGCATCCAGTCTGCACCACGAACCGAACCGCTCGCAGGCGCAGACACAGCCCCTCCCTCCTTTCCAGTCTCCGCCTGCAACAACTTCACCCTCCAGGGAAAGATGCTCGTGCTAACTGTCTGCAGCTCCAATTACTGTTTCAAAAAAATAGCGCAAGTGACAAGAAAAATGCCTTTAGGCAAATCTATTTACCTAGATTCAATATATTATGCTTCCTAGCTGGGCCTCCTTGTTTGTACCTCACTTCTATAAGCTAAGGACAGAGGAAGGTGACGTCCATGCATCTCTCCTAGGTGACTGAAGGGAATGCCACCCCCCACGGAAGGACAAATGCAGAGCAGGGCTCCACTTGCCTGGGGACTTAGCTCTGGCCCTCATTTCTCCACTATTCATCCACCAAGACCCAATCTCTCTCTCTCATAGAAAACAATGTATTTCTACTTAAGGATTCTACAGGAGATCAGAGCAAAATAATTAGTCTTCTGCAACCTAGAACAATGTGAGAGGGTAGGCCTGATCAAAGCTTATAAGTTATAAACAAGTTAAATTAGAATTATTTACCCAAATCCCTGGTGATTATGTGGCCACTTTACAATATGTATTCAACTAAAACTTGGACTATGACAAATAAGCAGGTTTTATTAGTGTAAATTACCTCTGGCTGAGCAGAAAGTTCTCTTAAAAGATGACAATTCCATACAAACCGCTGATCCGCCTAAGAGAGAAGTTTTAAAATTAATAAAATATCTCCTGCCAAGGTGTTTCAATAGAAAGAAAAGTGACAATCACATTTCCGCCTCATGGCTAGACACAGGTCCCTCTGACATGCTCCAAATGGAACTGCTCTTCCCCCCAACCCTGCACCCCCGTCTGGGTACGCCCATCCGGGTACGCCCGCCCGCCTCTGCCTCCAGCCAGTGCTGCGGCCGAGACAGAGACCCGGAGTCCTCTCAGGGTCTTTCCTTCTCACATGTCCGGTCGGTCAGTCCTGGAGTCCGGAATTGCCTTCTAAGCCCATCCTCTCTCCACATCTACTGCCATCGCCCTTGGCCAGCACTCGATTCCAGCCTAACCATCAAACAGCTTCCCTTGCCTTGAGTCTTGGCCTTGCGCTTCCCACCCACTCCCCACCCACTCCCCCACATGCTGCCAGCAGTTCTCCAACAAGAGAGGCCTCTTGTCTGCTAGAAATTCTTCACTGACTCCATCATCTAAAGAACCAGATCTCTGCGTGGCCTGACCACTCCTGGGATCCGGCAGCCCTTACTTAACTCTGATCTCATCTCTGGAGCTTCTGACTTTCAAACTATAAACACAGAAGCAGCTCCTTCAACAACTCAGTAGATTAAGCAATTCTCTTTATAAAACACACAAACTGACATCTCCCACACCCCTTCCAGCTGAAGTCACAGGACGTGGCTCTTGCACTCTCCATAACCAGGTGAAGGGTACAATTCCCAAGATTCAGGTGTGTTCCCAATCAGTTTGTGGCAGCTGTACTTGTTATTCATCATTATATAATTTAACTAAACATCTTATATATCAATTAAATGTGACTTAAAAACAAACTGCTGTTTCCATAAAGCTGAATGATGTGGAATTTAACTAATAAAAGGCAAGTTGCTAAAATAAAACTGCTGTTGAATTAAAAGTGGGAGTGGCAACTATAAAAGATTAGAGAAACATAGTAAAAATCTATAGGATTCTGTGAACAGATTGCTCTGTGTCAAAATCTTTAGAGACTCAAACTGGAAAGTGTTATGGATGTAATTCATCCAGGAAAGACAATCAGGAATCAAGGAACCAGAAACAAAGAAAAGTCTAAGGTTCTACATCAAAATATCGACCAATAAATGTAAAATTTTAAGTTAAAATATTTAAGGAATATGTAGTGTATTTATCACTTTTATGGTTCCCTGTGTTAACTGACTCTTGATTAGCTGCTAAAAATTTCCTTTCCCTTCCCTACAGATGTGATGGATTCTTCTTCAGTTTAACCTAATATCGTCACTGTCTCTGCCTGGAACCCTTCCCTTCCCATTGTCACCTGACCAGTAAGGCCTATTCATCATTCTCAGCTCAAAAGTTAGCTTTGTAAAGTTGTCCCTGACCTCCCCGACGGAGTGAGACCCATGTTACTTTGAGATCCCACTACACTTTGGCACACATCTCCAGGACAGCTACTGTCTCTTGTTTTGTGATTGCCTGGACTTCTGTTTCGGACTACAGGATGCCACAAGGCAGGGGCCATGTCCTTTCGTTCTGTGTCCCCAAGTGGCTAGTACAGTGCCTAGTAAGTAGCAGGCATCTGCGAGACACTTAATAAACCAATAGAGAATATAGCAACTGCTTTTAAAAGAGTCTATTTGTAGTTAACAGCCAAATTTCTTTTTCATTTTTATTTTTTTACTTTTGTTGTATAGTTTTATAATCAAGTTTCTTGTTTTCTAGGAGTGTCAAAAATATGTTAAAGGATGAAGTGGACATTTACTAGCTGGTGAAAGTTGCAATTTATATTTTGTAGACCTGCACAATAAAAAATGAATGACAATGCAGAAAAGTGGGTGGTTTTGGAAAATGATTGGAATTAGAATAAAATGTTTGCAACATTGTGTCAAAAGCATGATGTTACTGTTTTTTTTAAATCATTTACTCTTTTCTCCTTTTTCAATTATAGTTGATATTCAATATTATATTAGTTTTGGATGCATAACAACAAGCTATAACAAAAAGTGTATCTTACATCAGAACCTACACTAAGCCCACATAAATTTTACTAGATTAGACTATGAAATCTTTAAAAAAGCCCATCAACTAAAATATTGATTTAGGTTGAACTATATGAAATTATCATTTTTATTGCTTAAAACTGGTCAATTACTGGCACTTTCACATGGCCCGACCTAATAGGTAATTGACAGCAACCTTTTAAATTTTGTCTGCCCCCAAACATATCCAATATCTGTTAATAAAATATCAAGATAGCAATGATCCAGGTTCCTGACCAGCAGAAATTTTAAGCTGTGATCATTTGAGGCCTAGTCTTAAAGATACACTCATCTTAAAAGAAGAAAAAAAAAGAACAACCCCCCAAAATAAATACTTTTCAAGTTGTTAATTCAGTTAAGTTGTAGTTTTCTAGTTGCAAAAACTATCAAATAACATGACTGAAGGAAATGGCATCCTCTGTCAAAACATTAGTTTTATAGGCATAATTATGTTACGCGCACCAATAGCTGTCCACTGCAGAACAGGGAGAGCTGGGCAGTCAGCAACACGTGTGTCCAGTCGGATTCCTGACTCCTACGCCAGCGGTTCTCGATCCTGTCTGCGTGACATACACCAATTCTGGGGGCCCGAATTTGGGATCATGATGTATATTTGAAACAAGGTATGTTTTCAAAGCCGCAAACATGATCCCGATATAACCAAGGCTGAGAAAAATTGATATATATTTTTATGGATGAAATAGATATGCCCCTTAAAAAAAAACTCAAATATGTAAAAATAAGTGACGATTAAGCTTACCCTTTCCAAGAGACTCATTTCTTGAAATTCTGGACTAGTGTTGGACAGCCGCTGCAAAGTATGGGTCAAATCATATGTGGTTGAAAAGTAAAATCCATCCACACTCAAAACATGGTTTATCATTGCTAGGAAAGTTTTATTATCTTGCAACTGTAAACAAAGGGGAGGAAAGAATTAATCCATCTCATATTTGAAAAGGAATCTGTCAGCGCGAGAAAAGAATGAAAACAACCTGTAAGTGTGACGCTGTTAAGCACCAGTGGCACAAGGACAGGGCTGGGGAGGGGATGCTCGCCATTTCCACAGGACCCGGGACAGTTCCTGACGCAGATGATGCTCAATAAACAGTGCACCGTATTACTATATCGAATGACGGTTCCCTCACAATTTTTACTCTAATGGGCGGAAGAGTTATTTTAACAAAACATCGCTACCTTAGGTTAGTGTGTGCCAGAAACCTTACATAGATTCTCTTTCACTTTCAAAGACAACCCTACTAGGTTATCGTAATTATCCTCACAGGTGTAAAACATAAATTCATGAGGGGCCTAGAAACATAGAGAGCAAGTAATAAGAGAATAGTACCCTCATTCTTAAGGTGAGGGTGGACGGTAAGTAAAATAGAATTCTTTTTGTAAAAAACAAAGATTAAAAGAAAGTACTTCAAAGTAGTATTTATCTTTATTTTCTGATAATCATTTTGGCTGGCTTTCCCAATGAATACCAAGATTGATGTCTGTTTTTACCCTTGTTTTAAAAAATAACCGTTAATGTTTGTGAATTGTGAAACACAACCTCTTCGTCATGAACGCTGACGAACCTGCCTTCACTAGGAGCTCCGGCCGCGTGCTCAGTCTCCCCAACAGCAACAGTGCCAGCACCCGCCTACTCTGCCATTTCCTCCACACCCGTTCATGCTCAATTTGACTGTCACCTCTAGAACTGCCACTTTTTGTTTCTCTGCACTTTCATCTTTGATGGGCAATTCGTTAGTTAATATAACACGATAAATGAAATATAAACTGTGTTGCTCAGGACCTGGGGTTAACTAAACCATGGTAACTGAAATTTGTGCATAGGAATTGTGCCAAGGGAGGGCTGTTTGAACATGTACGTACACACATGTGCACACATATTCACATGTGGTAAAAGTGAAGAAAATTTTCCCTCTGGGGAAACAGAATGAGGGAAACTTCAAACCTATCTAATATTTCATTTCTTTGCAAAAAGGATATGAAGTTGAATCTGGGTGTTGAAAACATGCATTTTCTGTCTGTCCTTTTCTTTCCATATGAAATTTCATAATTTAAGAACTGAGTCAGTTAAAAAAAAAAAAAACAAGATAAAATATATGAAGAACTTTTTAAATCACATTCTATGGCTAGGTACAAAGGTATGCAGAGTGACCCTGCTCTATGGGATACTTAAATAATCAGGCATAAAGACCCACTCTTCGTAGTCCATTTCCCTCTCTCCACCTTGGGACTACTTTGGGTTTTGCAATTATTAAGTAAGTGCTTCCATTTCTTACCTGAATATCAGTTAAGTGTAACATTGTCTTCTTATAAGAAAGGACATCAAAATCTGTTGCTTTCCATATTACATGATTAAAAAATTCACCTATTTTTGTCTTTTTGGTAATGACAATTAGATAATTTCCTGTAAAAAGCAAAGCCAAATTCATATAAATATAAATAAGGAACTCTAAAGCCAAAAGTAGCAGTCCTTATTGCTTAAACTCTAAAAACAAACAGAATGAGATTGCATTGTGCTATACAGATAAAAGGCTCATATTTTTTAAAGCAATCTTATAATTTATGAATAGAAAGACCAGTATATTATTTAGAAAAAATCCTATTGAAAGGCCAATTTTTTTTCCTCAAAAAGATTAAAGCGAAAGCTTTTGGTAGCCAAAGCAGTGATCTCAGACAATGAAAAGGAGGGACAGAAGATACTTCTCTCTTTCCTGTCATCCCCGAGGCAGGCAAGCTTCTGCTAACACATTCCCAGCGTGTACCTTAAGGCGCCCAGCGCATGAGATCTGACCACCGCAGGACAACGCCCCATCTACACCACTCCTGTGTCCTTCAGGTCACCTAAATGGTGGGGGGATGTGCTGGGGCGGGATACCTAGGGATACCTAACTGGCTACTATGACAGTACAGAAGGCCCCCAACTTACGACAGTTCGTCTCATGATTTTTTGACTTTACAATGGTGTGAGAACAATCTGCATTCAGTAGCAACTGTACTTCAAATTATGAATGCTGATCTCTTCCCGAGCTAGCGATATATGGTACGATACCCTCTTGTGATGCTGGGCAGCGGCAGCGAGCCACAGCTCCCAGTCGTGCACGCGATCGCGAGGGTAAACGACTGATACTGCACATTGTATTCACTGTCAGGTGCTTCTGCCCGACTGCAGGCTAAGGCAGTGTTCGGAGCATGTTCAAGGTAGGCAAGGCTAAGCTACGACATTCGGTGGGTTAGGTGTATTAAATGCATTTTCAACTTGTGATATTTTCAGCTTATGATGGGTTTATCGGGACATAATTACATTGTAAGTCGAGGAGCATTTGTACAAAGGTGAGTGGTCAGGAATCAAGGAGCCATCACAGCACCGTACCCAACACACCAACCCTGACCCTGGCCACCTCCTCCCACAAATAAAACAGGAAAAGTCTTTCCCACTGATTAATTCCTAAGCCCTGTTCAAGGCTCTCCCCACGGGTGTCCTCCCTGGAAATTTTCCTACATGTGCCCCTCTCCTAGGACTTGTCACACTGTACTGCAGTAATTTACTATTTAAATGCCCCTCTCACTAGACTGTAGGGTACAGAACGGAAAAGACTTGCATTTTTTATAACTTAGCATCTAGCACAGTGGCTGATACAACAGGAAATTTTAAAAAGTTCAATGAAATTTAGATAAATACAATCACTTTCCAAATAATGCAGAACCAGGTGGCATTCTCTAACATGCACTATGACACATTTGACTCGGTATGGGGTTGGAGGTAGAATACTCTGGTCCATCGATACATTAAAATTTTTATTTAAATACTCTCAGAATTTATGAAAAATGTCTAGCTGACTAGGGATTTCAACTCTCATTGAAATAAAAATAAAACTGTTTTTTAATAGAGCCTCAGGCCTATAAATTTAACCATTTATAATTTGGGGTATATTACTTTTACAAATACCTGATTTGTAAATACCTAATTTACAGATTTATTGCCTTAAGCATGGTATAAAGCATGTCTTCATCTTATCTAATAGTGTCAATTTATTATCAAATTCTTTGCCCATCTTAGCTTATTTTTTTCCTTACCTGCCACCAGATGGATTGTGCCCAGTATACCAAATATTGGTCTTGTGACAGCTGACGGAGGAATATCTTTCTTGACTTTAAAAGAAGAAAAAAAATCACATAGAAAATGCTCATCAACAAAAAGGGAAATTTAGTTACTTCAACTAAATCAACATATATGTCTTCTTAGAAAGCAATATTCCTTCATTAGTGTTATACCTCCATTTTGGTAGAATTTAGAATAAAGATGGCCATGTAATATGAAACGTCTCTGCCTGTCTAGCACAAGCTGTCAAAAGTACCATGCTTCAGCATTCCCATCAGGTACAATATGGGTTATTTCTAATGTCAATTTTCAGTGAAATTTAACCAACCTCTTGCCAGAAAGTAAGTCCTTATCCCTTTAAGAGAATTAGAAAGTAAATGGAAGGGAGGGTTGAGAAAAGATTTTCATCTCAATGTACAACCAGTGGAATGGAAAAAAAGACTTGCCTATCCATGTCTAAGAATGCAGGAAACGAAGGCGAAGATCTCAAGGAGGTGAGGGAGGAAATGCCTTCCTCTCATGTCTAACAGTCACTTACACACGGATGCAGGAAGGTGTCATCACTGTGATTTTCTCAATAATGCTCTTATTAATAAATTAATCTATTAACCTTAGATTGTAGGGTTCATTTCATAATTGTTAAACTTTCAGCCAATGTGTTTCACAAAGCATCTTGGAGAACTCTATTTTAGGGAATAATGCCCCAAAAGGAGGGGAGGTAAGGTCTCCCTATCAAAAGTTTATTGTGCTACATCCATATTACCTCTATTCCCTCTCCCAGAAACAGTCAGAATGCCCAGTAAGAGAATGTAAGTGCCAAGAAGGCCCACGGTAAAGCAAAGTGGTTCTACTGTTTAATTCATAGTTTTCCAAACTTATGTGGCCATAAAAATTTTCTTTCAGTCACAGTTTAATTATCACCTTGGAATCCATTTTGAAACACTGCTATAAACCCAAGTTCTTTTTCTTAAAGGAAGTCCTGTTATTCTGAAAAAGGTCTAAATTTCACTTTTGTTTCACTCAGCAATTCAATTTACTTATCAATGCTATGCCACAATGAACTAACATGAAAAATGGGAATACCAGTACAGTGAAAAGCTCAAAGAAAATGTGAATATACTGAGATCATCTGATAAACTTAAATAGAGCTGTAAGCTATATTAAACAGAGTGTAATACCAATAAAACTATAACAATTCCTAAGAATATGTTTTAGTTTTTCATGAGAGAAAAAAATTCCTCTTTCCATGGCAGTGGTCTGCATTTCCAACGGTAAAAAGAAAACGGCAGAGAAATTGTGAATGAGTCAGCCCCTCATTATCACTGACTTCGAGTCAAAGTATCTCCTCGTGTGTCTACTGATAAATGCCTGGTATTATCTTTACATCCAAACGATTCATGACCTTTAGCTTTGTCCACTCAAATGAGTCTACGATCTCTATCTACAAATTAAATGTCATTAAAAAGTAAAAAATGATTGAAAACACATCCATACTAAAGCTTTTATCAGACACTAGGCTGTGTCAACATGGTATAAGGAAGTAGTAGGATTTAACTTGAGGAGAGGAGCACCAACACTGGCTAAAACCAGTCAGCTACCCTGAGAGAGCAGCCACCAAGCAACAGAGCAAATGCTAAATTAGGAAACTAAAACAGAGCTCTGACTCCACTTGATGAAAACTATATACATGGTACTTACCAGAATAACCAGATAGCCAAAGAAATAAAAATGTATAGTCATACCTTTCTATTTTACTACCCTATGCAAAATATTTTCATATTTCATTTAATTCAAAGAATATTTACTATTTACTGAATGCCTCCTCTATGGTTACTCAAATACTATACTTAAGAAAAAATATACAACTCTGTCTAGAAGTGAATTTTTAAACAAATGAAATATAAAATTCTAAACGTGATACACATGGTAAATTAATTTGTCACTAAAATTATTCATATTAATCTAGTCAGAAATAAGTGTTCCACACAACTGAAAAAAAAGGTTTTTTATACCCAAAGCAGCAAAATCAAAATATAACTGGATAAACAGATAAGACAGAGAGATAAAGCTTAGAAAGATCATTTGCCTAAAACATAAGTTTTAATCAGTGATGTTTATGCTCGCTTTCATTTATTAAATTATCCTCGCAGTCATAAATATTTTAAAAAACAAGCTGCTGTTAAAATTCCACACAATGCTAAAACAACCTTCCCACACTCAACATACCTTAAATCTTACAGCTAATAGGAACTTAGACAAAGTACAGATAAGAGAACAAAGAAATCACTGTTTTTAAATCATTACAGACAGTAAAATTTTCAAATCCATTTCTCCATTTCGTAAAAAGGAGAAAACAAAAATTAATGTCTAAAAAATCAAATGAGGTAGCAAGAATTAAACTTTTATAAGAAGATACTCAGGCATGCACAAACTGACCTACCTCTGATTAATTTATCTTACTGCAACTTAGGTATAAAATCTTTCTCAGAAACTTCTAAATCTGGTTATAAAATACCTGAGAGGGTAACCTCTGTGGACACACGGTCGATGATAAGTACATCATCTGCTCCATCATCACAGGCTTCCACATAAAATTTTTCAGGTGTGATATGCCTAAAAGAAATTTAAAACCATAAATAACTAAACCAAATGAAATTAAGACTTCTAAAAAACTATTATTTATTATAACAATTTCAGCAGTGTTTAAATTTGACATCACTTTCCCAGCTTCTGAATAGATGAAGCTGTTATGCTGTCCTTATGTGTTCATGGCCACTCTTTTCACTTGTATATTTAATGCTGACAAAAGTTTAATTTGTTATCAAACCATCAATTTGACTTATCAAGAAAATTATAATAAAATCTAATTTATTATATTCAACATGGTGCAGAAGGCAAATAACATAATAGGAGCACAAGCTGTAGAACCAAACTACCTGTGGCTGTGTGACCTAGGGCAAGTTACTCATCCACTGTTCTTCAGCTCTATTATCCATAAAATAAGGATAATACCAAACTCATCAAGTTGTTGTGAGGATAAAATGAGCTAATCTTTGATAAGTACTTAAATCAACATTTGACACATAGTAAGCCAGATGTAAGTATCAGCTAAAAATACTAAGAAACAGTTTCAATAAATTTCCAGGAAATCGCTTAAAATAAACTACTTTAACATTCGAATGTTTTGTTGTTATTGTTGTCATCGTCAGAATGCCACGTTAAAAAAATGAGAACGAGAAAAAAAACTCATTCTGCAAAATAAAAAATAAAGAGAGTAACATTAGGGTTGGGACAGACAACTCAAAATGTATGCAACTTTGTAACCAGAGTCCAACAAAAATAACAGTTGCTTTCTCAGGAGATAATTGGACAACTCCCGCAAGCAATTTAAGTATTTGAAGGTACCAGGAAACAGTAACAATGAACAGAAACAATAAAGTGAAAATGCAGATTAGCAGGGGCTAAAACGATGCAGGCTGAGGCCACTGTTGAGATGGGCCCCGGAGGAGATACGGTCCTTCAGGAGAAGGCTGGGAAGGAAACTAGTCCCCGCCACACCATTTTATATCTACTGCTCCTAAATCACACCTGAAAATGTTCTCTGTGCCACAGCCAACTGGAGGGCTCTTTCCTTTCCTTTATTGATTCTACTCCCTCTATTCCACGCACCTTGCCCGTGAAAATCTAATCCAAACCCATACAATCACTGCTGACACCCTTATTTACCATTCCGGTGTAAGGTATTTGGTGTTACAGAAACAAGTCCTGTAGCAGAACAAACTATATTGACCACTCCTAAGTTCTCAGAGGAACAATCAACCCTTAATTATCCAAATATAACTTGTATCCTTTTATGGTTCCCCTATAACTAAATTCTCAAAATTAGGCTACTTCCTTCCAACTGGGGGAGGGGGGAGTGCTGAGGGAATGAAAGTCAATTTTAACACAAATCAAGCAAAATGCAAAGAAGATGACAGATCTACAGTTTTCAGTTAAAACTAAATGTAACGGTTCATTCCTTTTTGCCACAGAATACGATTCCACTGTGCGGATCTATCACAATTGTTTATCCCGTCACTTGCTGATGGACCTGTGGGTGCTTCCAGTTTGGATGTCATGAAGTTTCCATGGAAACTCTCACAGCAGTCTCATGGCAGACATGTGCACCCGCCTCTCTTGGGTGACGACCTAGTAGTAGAATGGCTGCATCATATGTAGTTGTTTAAATGTGAAAAGAGGAAAAAAGAGAGGGATTACAGTCACAGAGAAACTTTTTGGGGTGATGGATGTGTTCATTACTTGGATACTGGTGATGGTTTCGTGGGTGTAAAAATATGTTAAAATGTATGAAACTGTACACTTTAAATATGTGCAGTTTTTTCTATATCAACTATACTTCAATAAAGCTATATATATATATATATACACACACACACACACACACATATGTATATATACATACACACACACACACACACACACACACACATAAACGAAGTGAAAGGCCCTGAAACAAAATAAAAGAAACACAACAAATTTCACACGATCTACTCATACACCTACCATTAGAATTTTAAAAAACGGTTTCACTGTAGCCCATATGTGCAGAACGTTTTATACGAGCATAAGCTGCATTCTAAGAGTAAGTCCATATATTGAAAAGCTACCATGTGCCAAGCATTACAGAACCATAAGGAGATAAATGACACATAAAAACCAAATAAGGGGAAAAAATTGTTTACTAAAAAGCAGACCTGAAAAATAGGACTTGTTTTTAAAGCTTTTGAAAACACTGCTGTCTCTAAACCAGATGGCATTTTGATAAGCCTCATTCTTCAGAGGCCCTCTGTACCCCACACCTCCAGTCTTTTAAACGCTGTGTAGGTGCCTGGGCAGATGTCCCACTGCATTCTCTAGGGCTTAGAAGCTTGGGAATCTGAAAGTTGTGAGAAATGCTTTTATACAATGGCTGGTGCTATCACAGAACACCCTTTCCCAACTCTAATGTCCTTTATGAGTTCTTTTCATAAGGTTCAAATGAGTAACAAAAAATCTCTCCACTGTTATCTTAGTTTTAAAACGATTATAACATGGATAAGAAACGGTCTGTTCCCAATGCTGCTTTGCTGTTAAGTCACCTACCGATGATTTGTTCTAGTCCCAGTAATGCCGAAGCGATCATCCAGATCACAGGCACTTGACACACACGTCAGCCCGAAACCCAGCACTCACATAACTGGTCACAAGCTTCTAATCAAAACACTGCTTTGACAAATTACAAGGGCACTGCGTTTGTTGTAGCGACAATGAAAAGGCCTCAAGATCTGCAGTCAACACAGAGGCTCTAATCCTGACTTTCCTGTTACTAGCAATGTAATGCTGGCCAAGTTATGAGTGTCTACCCCAGGCCAAGCTTTTTTTTTAGGCGCCAGTGGTACAAAGGCACTGGATCAGAGCTTGCATTCTATTAGGGAAGACAATCAATATGCAAGAAAGTAATTCAGTGATTTCAGACAGTAGTAAATGCTTTGAAGAAAATAAGGTATGTAGGGAGATGGAGGGGTGGGGAGAGGAAGGAGATCAATCCCCTTGAGGATTAAATGAAACAACATGTAAAACAAAACTGTGATCAAAGAAATCTCTGCCCTTAATTAAGCCTGGGGATAAGAATGCTCACCCTAAATACCTCACAGAAGACTTAAATGAACATTTATGAAAAGCTAACTCACAGGTATAACTTTTTATCATTAACAAAAACATCCTTCAACAGAGAAGGGAGAAAAGTAGTAAATTTCATGAGAGGTTACTCAATTCACACTTTAAAGAAATAACACAATGGAGGTCTCGATATCTTTGTCACATGGACAGTATCTGAGCAATTTCATTTTGACAGGAAGATATTGGTCTCAAGATATATCCCAGTTTATTTTGTTTAAACACATAACTGAAATACATGAATGGTAACATATTAGCCATATAGCTATGCTTTAATTCATATGTATCCTCAATTGTATTAAACTGATAATTAATTAGGTATAATTATTCTAATAATGCTATTCTAAAAGTAAAAATACCTACATTTCACATTTTGGCCCTAGGATTACAGTGAAAAATACACCTTCCTCATAATAATCCCAAGTTTCTTAATATTTCAAGATCTAAAATATCTTCCTACATATCTGGATAGAACTCACACCAATGTAAACCTTCATGTTTACAAGAAATATATTCTTCAAGTCAGAATATGACAAAAACGAATCTGAAAAAAGTTCCATTCCAAAATAACAAACCAGAGTTGTCTATTAGGAGTTAATCCTCACCCAAAATATCAAGACTATATATAAAACAGAGGTCTGATTTATCAACGACAAATGCTCTGGGATAATAAAAAATTATCCATGAATGTCTTTCTTGATTTATTTGTAAAGATATGAGTCTATAAAAAGAAAAAAGCTTTAATACAAAAACAATGTTAGCCTGAAACAGACAGCAGATGTTACACCCTGCTTTTTCCAGCCATCGTTTTTACTTTGCATAGTTAAAAGTTTGAACAATTAAATTGCAGGCAGAATGGACTGAAAATTAAGAGTTTTATTGTAAAACTGACTGTGGTAGGTGGAATTCTAAAGATGTCCCCCCAAGATTATTCAATCTAGGTGCTGCCCTGCAGATAGAATTAAGGTTATGGTTCTATTGGCCTTAAAATAGGGAGATCATCTTGGGTTGCTGGGGTGGGCCCCATGTCATCACATTAGCCCTTAAAAGCAAACCACAGAGATGCAGCAGATGGGGAAGGAGAGATTTTAATCATGAGAAGGATGCGACAAACTGCTGATGGCTCCTAAGATGTTGAGGCCACGTGCAAGGACAGGAGAGAAGCATGTGAAAGCTAAGGCTAGCCCCATGCTGATAGCCAGCAAGGAAACAGAAACCTCAGGCCCACATCCACAAGGAATTGGATTTGGCCAACACCCTGAATAAGTCTGTAAGTGGATTCTTCCCCCAGGGTCTCCAGTATGAAATGCAGGCCTGCTGACACCTAGATTTTAGCCCAGTGAGACTCATGGTGGACTTCTGACCTACAAGAACTATGAGGCGATACATTTGTATTATTTTAAGTTTCTAAGTTTACAGTAATTAGGCACAGCAGCAACAGAAAACTAATATAGTATTCAAATCCCCTCTAGAATGGAATAACCTTCCCATTAACCCCTGGCCAAAACACACCCAGAAACAGAAACGTTTTATCTTCCTGGCACTAAAGAATGAGAGGCACTGATACCTGGTGTTTGGGTTTCTAAGTGATACAAGTCTTTAATTTAAATTTTATTAAACAAAGGTTTCCCCTTATTTCTTACTATTAGTAACAATGTTTTTCTTGGTGACTTGGGTCTATTTTGAACATGTCAACTTCTGTGCCATCCTACTGAAAGAGGATACCTTTGAATCCTAATATAGTTTGGTAAAAAAAAATTACAGGTTTTAAACTCTTACATACCTCGTTTTAATTCCAACTCCATGCTTACTACACAGGACCCTGAACAAACCACTAAACTTGCCAGCCCAGCTTTCTCTCCATTAAAAAGATGTGATAGGTGAAGGTAAATGACAGAATGCACAAGACATGCCCAGCACTAAGACACTGCACAAAATGGTGGCAACATTATTTTACTAAATGACCTCAGACCACTGGGTTTTGTTTTTTAACTCTTCTGCTGTGTTTAGTCTATTGACAAAGCCACCACTTACGCTCCTACTCAGCTGCTTTGGTCTTACATGAGACAACAGGCTTCTGGTAAGATCTGAAGAAGGCTACACAGGTTTGACCAGTGTGAAGTCCATGGGTTTTATCACGCCTGTTTTCTTTACTCTGCTCAGGGGCCTATGTTTTTCTAAGTTCATAGCTGCATTTGGGGAGACAGGACAATTTACTTCTCTGCACACACGTGTTACTTCTTTAATAACTAATGTTATTCTTAATATAAAAAGATGATTAATCAACATACAACCTCATTCCCCCACTTAATACACTGCACAAAGCTTGCATCTAAATAAATGGCCAATAGAGAAATGCTATTGCTTTCCCTCAGTAGCTTACATTTCAACTACCTTTATTTTTATGAATGCATTTAAGTTTCTCGCCTGTAAAATTTCTAAGAGGAACAAAAAAAGTATCCCAATTAAAAAGCCTTTCCTAACTTGGCATTTAAATTTAAAACTGATCTGTATGGGTATGAGAACACTGACAAAATATATACATATTGGATTAAGACTTTAAATCATACACAAAAAAATATACAGCTACAGAACTAGGCCTTTACTGTCACATTCTTAATAATCACAAAATTAATGACTTCACTATGTTCTTAGACTCCTTAAAATTACAAAGTTAGAAACTAAATTTCTTTCATAAGAAAATGAAACAATATATGTCACTTCCAGTCTGGACAGACACACCTGAAATGAGATCAACAAACTAAAATTTTAATAGAAGTAGAATAAAATTAAAGTCCTCCACAGAAAAAGCTTGGTATCCTTTCGGCAGATGGGACCTGGGGAGCACAGCAGGCGGGTGCAGGCTGCGGGACGGAGACTAGTCAGTCATTCGAGCACAGGTTTAAGGGGACAAGTGCTTGGAAACGGGCTACTGCACTAAGTCACCACACCATCTAATTACCTGCAGGGTGAAGCCCAACAAAGCAAGCTCCAGAGACTCCAGCAGTAGCACCGTGAAAAGCCTCAAGAACAAGAGGGAAAAGGTTTGTGGACGTGAGGGGGGATGGGTGGGGAGGTGAGGCGGGGAGACTGAGCTGAGGTGCCACGTGAGGCAGTGACAAGTGTAAGGAGCAATGAGATCCCCGCCCAGACCTGTGTCGGGGCGCCTGCCCTCCCTGACCTTGGGACTTAATTCTTAGAGCAGTTTAACAAAACCAGCTCTGGGCTCTAGACCTCGAGCGAGAGACGCTGGGAACCAGGTGAGAGAGCCAAGTGAAGTCAGGAGACACATAGGTCTGCGTAAGACTGGACAAATCATCCAACTTTCCTCTTCCGCCAGATCCCCAGAATGCTGGTGGCCAACCATCTCCCTTGGAAAAACCCCCACGGGAGCTCTGAGTACTGTCTCTGAAGAAACTTACTGCCCCACCTCCCCCCATTAAAGAGGTGAGTTCCTGCAGAATCACTCTACAGTTCAGGCCACTACTTGACAAGTCCTGACCCACTAACACACCTTCCAATCAAATATTTAGTGCTTCATTCTTAAACATGAAATGACAACCAAGGATCACCAGATATTTAAGAACAGCTTCCATCACAAAAGACAGAGACCAAAACAAACAGAAAAACAGCTTTGAGTAAATGAAATGCAGAGAACACAATAAAACTTCAAAACAAATTTATAATTGTTAGCCTCAGAGAAAAGACACAGCATTTATGAAACATGAACAGGGTACTATGAAAAAAAGACTCAGAAAGAGAGAACATGTTCTTGGCTGACAGCAGAAATAATTTAAATATTTAACAAGAAGAATGAAAGATAAAATGGAAGATAAAATGGAAGAACTCTCCTTGAGAACAGAATAAAACAATAAGAGCTGAAAAACAGGAAAGCATCAGGGAGTGGAAAAGGAGGAGGAGAGAGAGAAAAAGAGGAGAGAAGAGGGAAAGATCCAGGATGTTCAACATCCATTTAACAGAAATTCCAGAAGAGCACAGAAGGAAAAAAGGAAAGAAATCATCAAAGAAACAGTGCAAACAAAACAAAACAAAAAATCCCGCAAACCAAAGGACAAATTTCTAGATGGAAAAGGCCCACCAAATTAGAACACACACACACACACACACACACACACACACACACACACACACACACAGCAAAACATAAAACTTCAAAATACCATACAGAGACCATCCTAAAAGTTTCCAGAAAAAAAAAAATTAAGAGACAGAAGCACTGAAAAATTTAACAGTCACACTATTAGATTAATCAACAGATCAACAGTTACACAATGGACTGTTTGACAGCAAGATCTTTAAAATTCTGAACGATAATAATTTCTAACTGAAAATTCTGTATGTAGCCACACTATCAACCAAGTGCAAGGATAGAATGAGAACATTTTCAGATGTGTCATCTATGAAAAGATACCTTTCACTCTTTCTTAGAAAGAAGGAAAAATGTTTCACAAATATGGAGTAAATCCAGAGTTAGACCTGGAATACAAAACAGGAGAGAGAGAAATTCTCACCATGATGGTGAAAACAGGTTCCAGGAAGACAGCTACACAAAAGGCCTGAGGAACAGCTGGAGCAAACGAAAGCAGGAGACAGAGGTTCCCGGAGGTGAGTTCCAGAGAAGAAAATGAACTGACAGTTACTTGACATGTTTGAAAGCAGTTTTTTTTTGCTGCCATAGATACTGAAGATTAATTAGCGATAGGTACGTTAAAAAAAAAAGTCAAGCAAATAAAAAGAAAATGGGCACTTTTTAATTCTAGGAAAAATGAAATGTTTTATGAGGAAATGTAATTATAACTACTACTGACTTCATCTGAACAATGTGTACGTAACCATAATGATATGAACACTGACTATAGTGAGAGGAGAAGAGAGGGAAAAAAAGTATAAAAGCTGATCTCTCATCTTCTGAAGCAGGAAGTCATCAGAAGACTAAAACTAAAAACTCAGGAAACAGCAGCATAAACACATTGTTTAGGAATGTAAAGTAAACAAAAGACATCACAGAAGAGGTGGAAAGTGGGTGTTCCCAGGGTGGAGTGAATGAGTGTGCAGAAGGATGCTAGGATGCTCTCTTTAATTATTAGTTTTGTGTGCTATTTACTTTTAAACTATATACATGTATTAGATTAAAATAAAAAGTTTAAAAGATGTGTTAAAATATGAAAAACAAAAATATGAGTAACTGTGGGTCAACGCCCAGAGCATTGAAAAATGATGACTCAAAATCCCACTAACTCTAACAGCGGGTGTCATCCTGACTCACAGTCACCTACCTATGTATCCCTCTGCTGTCTTCCTCTTCTCCTTTCCCTCCCTCCCTCCCTCCATTTCCCACCACTCTTTAATTGGCATTCATATTGATCTGAAGTATACCTGTTTTATTTAGCAAACTTTATTCTGTAAGTTTTATGCTCCCAAGTTTCATTTCAATAGCTAGACAAATTAACTTTAACTCTCTGGCACTTACTCTCAGAAACACTTGAGTAAACGGCCAGCGGTATAATTTTTGCTGGTGCGTATAGTTCCATTGTTAGGTTTGTTTTTATTCTTCCCCAAACAGGCTACCAAGCCTCTGTAGACAAGGACTTTGAGTTTATCCATTCCCCTTGGTATTTCTCATGCAAGATAGCAGAAGCTCAATTTTCTTAAAGAATATAACATAATTAGTCAGCAAACACATGAAGTTGATTTTTATATATGGCTCTTCTTTAATGTTTTCTTTGGCTCAGTGACAGAGTAAACAGAACTTTAAAAATTGTTTTCTTTTCTCTTAAGATCTTGACAGGTCAAACTTTGACTGGATTTGATGTTATCATGTAACTAATATGAAAAAAAGAGGGTGTACTCTGATTAGAAAGTCTAAGAACTGTCAATAAAGCCAAGTTCTGCCTGGAGTTTTTGGAAATTAACTAGTCAACAGGCTCTACTGAGTTCTCAACGTAATAAATACATGGAAACCAAGACTAAAGACTCAATAACCCAAAATCTAGGAGAAAATCCTCTCCCTGCTGCAAAAAGAATGGCCCTCAATTGCTGTGATGTCTCTCATTTCCATAAAACTCTCTTACATTACTTATTTTATGAAACAGATTTTAGAAGTTAAGACGAGGAGAACCCCTCCAAGAAGATGACTTGGTCATTATGCTGCTATTGACACTGAATCTCTAAAGTTCACATTGCCACTGAATCTCTAAAGCTCACAGTGACACTGTGTAGCGAAAGGAACTCTCCTTCTATACAAACTGTCTGGTGAGGTTATCAGAATCCAGCAGGTATTAACTCTAACTAAACAAGAATACTAGTTTGTTTCTTTCAAGACAGAGGATTCAATGTGAACCCAGAGTTCGAGTTTCTGTTAAGATGACACATATTTTGGAAGATATTCCAAAATAACATTAATACTTAGATAACAATTACTTCTTGTTGACAATTTATGTTCAGTTGACTATTATGCTTTTATGGATTACTGCTCAAGTATGGGACAAAAGAAAAAAATCACAGGAAACTGAAAGTTAAATTCAACAAAGGCAATTCTCATTATCTAATATAAATGCTCTTCATCTTACAGTCATTCAATAAATTTTAAGTGCTTTTAAAAAATTACCCTTGTTAAATTTTAAGAAAGGCAATATATTTAATTATAATATAAACATCAGGTATTTTTTCTTTCATTATTTGCAATGTGATTTTCTAGTGTCTGAAAACATACCTTTTTTCCCCCCATGTAATATTTATATATTTCAGGCAACAATTAACCTCTTTGAAATCCTGTCAAATCACAATGAGTAAAACAACCTACTTCAAAAATATTACTATTTGCTGACCTCGTACCCATCAGAACGTCCTTTATCAAAAACAAAACAGAATAACAAATGTTGATAAGGATGTGGAGACACTGGAACTCCTGTGCACTGTTGGTGAAACAATAAAGTGATGCAGCTGCTACAGTATTAATTAAAAACAGAATTAACGTGATCCAATGATTCTACTTCTGTGTACATAGTCAAAATAATTGAAAGCAAAGTCTCATATTTATACACCCATGTTCACAGCGGCATTAGTCACGATGGTGAAAAAGACAGAAGCAACCTAAGTGTCCACTGACAGAATGGATAAACAAAATGTAGTGTACATATAAAACATTATTCAGCCTTAAAAAGGAAATCCTGACACATGCTATCACACAGATGAACTCTGAGTACACTGTGCTAAGTGAAATAAGCCAGTCACAAAAGGACAAATGCTGTATGATTCCACATATATAACATACTTAAAGAGTAATCAAATTGAAGAGTAAAATAGTGGTTACCAGGGGCTGGCGATAGGGTGGATGGGGAGTTGCTTAATGGGGACAGAATTTTGGTTTTGCAAGATGAAGAGTTCTGGAGAGGGATGGTGGTGATGGTTGCTCGCACAACAGTGTAAATGTACTTGACTCCACTGAGCTGTACACTTAAAAATGGTTAAAATGGTAAATTTTATGTTTTGTGTATTTTACAATTTAAACTAACAACGATAATAAAATTACTATTTGCACAGAAGATTGGTGACTGTCATGTCACAAAACTGTAGCAAGAACATATTTCTTTAAAAATCTTACGTAAAGAATTTAATCAATGTCTTAATGATCATATGTACCATATCTCTGGTTGAAAATATACAGGTAAAACCTTTTACCAGACTGTCTAGCAAAAAGTAAAAACTCAAATAGTAAAGGGTCCTCTGGGCTACTACACCCATTCTCAGAAGGTGCTCCCAACACCCCTCATTCGCCCTCCCTTTGGGTCCTAGTGGTCTCTCCCTCACTTAGTGACTGACTGCTTCGGCACCTCTCCTATAGCCCAGGTTCCTTGCAGACAACCCAGGAGCCCAATCCAATCCCAAACTCCAGCTGATAGTTCTAGAAAGCCAATTCATTGTAATTCCATCTTCTCCCTCAAAACCCTGAGGCCCCACCCACTTCTTCTTCTCAGTACATCTTAAAACCCATCGTCTCCAAAGCCCAGTCTCCACAGGACCAGGTCTAACCGCCATCTACTACGAAGCTTTAACTCCCAGCGAGGTCTTCCAGAGCCTGGGTCCCACAGAGCGCTCTCCTACCACACAGCTTCACCCGACCCTAAAGGGCCCGGCAGAGTGCACAGAACTACCAGGACGCCGACTGACCGGCTGACCGTGCAGGTCCCAGGCCCCACCTTCGGACACAGTCTGCAGTTCGCCCCTGCAGGGCTCTGGAACACGCATTTAACACAAGCGCAGCACGTGGTTGGAGGCGCACCACCACCACCGAGACTCTCTAGCCTGAACCGCCACCCATCCAATGCCCCGGACACAAACTCCGTGTCATCTGCGCCTACATCTATAAGGAAGATCTTAGCTTGCCTCCATTCCTCCTTGCAGAGATGTGTGAATAACCTGAGAATTTGTTGCACAAGACAGACCACGTATGTCTCCATCAATCTGGTTAGTTTACATCCGTTCTCAGTTCTCAGCGTTGCACATCTGCCCTGACTGACCTCACAGGACGACAGTCTTTTAAGAAGAAAGGTGACTTCCTAACTGAAGAGGCGAGCTGCAGCCTGGTTCACTTTCTAAAGGATTTCCTGCCTTATACCGATTTCAGTTGACCTTTAAAAAAAACAAACAAAAAACAAAAAAACAAAAAACTGCACTTTAAATGTTTCCAATAACAAATTTCTATTGTAATTTCAAATTTTTCACTGTCTGACATTCATGCTTCTACAAATGATTTAAAAAGAAAAAAGAGTTCCAAAATAGGATATTTAGAACTGCTTGGATGTTTAAAAAGTATGAATTTAACATTCTGAACAAATCAATATTGTTTTCTACATTAAAAATCCATATGGGCATGACAACTATTTTCAATTATAAGTGACTCATTCTACACGAAACATGTCTGAGGACTAAGGCAAGAGCAATCTGATCAGAGAAAAAAAGGTTGTCTGAATAATGTAGTGTAATGGAAAGATCACCGGACTCCAGGCCTGCTGTGTTCCAAGGCCAGTTTGCCCAGCCGGGCTGTGTGATCTGACCATGGGGCCAAAGGCAATTATTTCCCTGTCCTCAGCAATGAAAGGATATATATCAACCAGTGACCTCCAAGAGGCACTGGAAATACATTAATATACACGAAATGACGTAAGCTGCTGCTATTTCAAAAGAACACATTCCAAATTACTTCAGATTGTGTTCGACTTCTGAAGTGCTGATAGGTGTTCTACACTGGGAAGTACCTTTCATTTACTCAGTGATTCACTGAGGATCCACTCTGCACGAGGTTTTATGCTAGGCAATGAAGACTAGAGAAGAAACCAGCGTCAAGGTGTTTCTAATGTGTCCCATGTATTTGCAGTCTAGCTGGAGAAACAAAGTATACATAATGATTTCATCATTTCTAAACGGCAAAGTGAGTGGTTCAAACTTTGCTACTATCATTCTATTCTCTCAGTCTTCTTGTCCACATGTCAGTAAATATGCTGTTAATCAACCCGAAGAGAAAGAATGTACAAACTGATGGACGTTCGGCGTGGAGTCCCTGTGACAGTAGACTGGTATGACAGCTCAGTGAAGTTTGGAAAGATGTGGGAAAAAAAGGCTTCTCAGAGAAAGTGAGTATCTGTTAAATACACTGGATATTTCATCTACACTCTCTTTCAATCCTTATGATAGTGAAATGGTAATGTTCTCATTTTACAGACGAAAACCCAATTCAGAAAGATTAAGTAACATGCTATGCAAAGCAAATAGCAAGGTCTGGATCTGAATCTAAGTCTGTTCTGACTAAAAACATCTGAGATCTCTCAGCTCTATCACGATGTGATCAGTGGGTAAAGAGGGGAGAGAGGAAGAAGGCATTCTGGGTAGAAGGATCAAAATAAGCCCAAGCCTGAAGCTAAGAGAGTCTCCCAAGTCTGGAGGAAAGAGGGAGTGGGGAGCATTGGGCAGTTATGGAAAATAAAGTTAGGGGACATATTGTGAAGAGACTAAAATACAGATGACTAAAAAATATGGACTTAATTCTACAGATCCATAAAGTGAATAGGAGATTGTAAGCAACAGAGTAAGGATGAAACCGGGGCAATTAGGAAGGTGAACTTCATAGCAGGACAGAGATGGACTAGAGAATGTACAGCATAATGTAGAAAAAATTATTTAAAATCTCATTAACATTTAAATAAACCCAGTGACAATATTTTTGTAACAAATTATCAAACGGTCTCTTGAATGGATCTTAAAACATATCTCGAGACACGTTTTTCTAAAATGGCTATTATGTCCTACTAATTCTAATATAGTCAGAAACCACTTCCACCTCCAAATGCACCTAAAAAGAATATTCCTAAGGTCAGGGCCATATTTAAAAACCTTGAACAGCATGCCCCACAGCAAAAAGAGCCAAAAAGAAGGAAAAAGAACAGTGACTCCAAATCAGGAACTCTTTGATAAAGAAAAACAAAGTTGCAAAAATTTATATCTTCACATTTACAGAAGCACTCAAAAAAAGTTAAGGATTGACAATTTAGAGGATGACTTTCACATAACCCCAGATTTCCTTTTTGTCCAAATTTACAGTTTCCACTAGTCACAAAAATCAATATAAAAGCATCAGCCTCACCACTTAAGGGTCAAATTTCCTTACTCTTATGGATGTAGCGCTTTTTTCTTTCTTTCTTTTTTTTTTTTACGTCTGGACTGGTGAATTTAGTGTCTCCTTGGCAGCTCATAAACAATCATCATAATTCTCAAGTTCTCCATCCCATTCCATCTTTACCACAGGAAAATTCAGTTGCATTCCGTAACTTAATACTCAGCTGTATCGAGCCAAAGCTCCGTATCGCTTAAACACATTTGAGACCTGGTGTAGGATCATGTTAAACCCTTTAGTAACTATCAGATAGACAGCAATAACTCGATTAGCCAGCAGAGCACACGTGACACTGGCCTAGCCAGTCCTGGTCAAAAAAACTTTGCTGGATTCATTCACCAACAAGGTGATCGCCTTGCAAAGGGGACTTGGAAGAGAATAAGAAAACTTGGTCAGGAATATCTGGAGGGAAGTGTGTGGCTGGCGTTTTCAAAGAGAATTACAGTAGTACAGTAAACAGAATGGCAAAGAGAGTGGGCTGAGATAAAAGTAATCTTCATCTTTTCTACAAAATATCCAATGCTGAGTAGATGACTTCACTTCCAGCTTTGCATCCTTAACTTAAAATTGAACCTTCCAGAAAGTTAAGTGAGCTTGAGGTTCTGGGGAACATAGGAAGTGCCCAAACCACATTCTGATGTCTTCATATCAGTGCAAAGGAAATACCTATATCTAAGTACCAAGATATTTTAACTTCTTTAGGGATGGATGAGCTTCTCAAAGATTATATTTGCTTGTGCAGCCAAAAACATTCTCTCAGACTGTAGCCACTGAATTTTCAAAGTCTAGAGGTAAAGCATTACAAAGTGAGTAGAACAAAGTTAATCACAAACGAAAAAAGTGTAAGGGCGCAATGGTAATGCTAAGGAAAATATACATATTTTTATTTATCCAGGATGAGCCAAAAACCTTACAAATGGCTAATTTAAAACTTGAACAAACCAGAGCCTATTTCTCAAAGTCTCAAGAACTTGGCTTTACAAAAAAGTCAAAATTCTCGAGATTAGCCTCTGTCTGTCAATCTGGATTTAAGAACCTACTTTACGCTTCAGCTGTATAATATTTAAAGCCAAGTAAATCTTTCAGGACCTTAAGAGTACTGACTGTCCTTTACGTTTTTTCTGCATCCTAAAGATTTGTCAAGCAGGTTTTGAGGCCTTAATAAAGGTTTGTCCATTTCTCTTATTTAATGAACGAACCCATGGCAGTACGTGTGGACTCCAACGTGCTATGGGTCCATTAAATAAGAAAAATCTTCTTTCTCGACTAAGCGATAAGGACAAACTTGGCCGCCACCTCTCCAAAAACGGAAGTGGGGAGGAACGTGAAGGGCTGCATCAAAACGCCCGGCTTGCTGGAGGCCAGTCTGCAGCTTCGCTCTTCCACCGTGGGCGCTGACGCCGAGAGGGACGGAGCAAGGCTGGCGAGACTGTTGCCCTCGGGCCTGCGGCGACTCGGGCGGGGCCTTGGGGAGGCCGCGTCCGGCGAGGAACGAGGGGCTTCGACACCCAGCCCGCCGCCCAGGGACTCAGAAACCCTCCCCGGGGCCATTGCCCCGCACCTGCCGCCCCGCCTGCCGCCCCTTAGGCCCTTTCGCTCAATGGGCTCCGACCCACGGGACTCACAGCTTCAGGCGCTCGTAAGTCGTCGCCGCCATCCTGCACCACCACCTTCTTCCTCCTCTTTCGGTCTGCTCCGCCCCGCGCCGCCACCTCGGCTACGGCTCTACCGGTCACCCTGGCACGGCGGCCGCAGCAGCGTCCAGCCTGGTCCCACCCCTCTCCCGCGCCCCGCCAGGCCTGCGAGCGAACGGGAGGCGGCCGGGGACAAACTTAGTGCGCGCGCTAGAGCACGCAAGACACGCTCTCCGGAGCGCCGTGACGTCGCCGCCGCGGACCGGCCGAGCGTGCTCGTCGGGGAAAGGAGGAGCGTGAAGGGCTGTGCGGCGGGGCCGCGGCGGAAATGCAGCGCTTTGTGTTGAAGAGCATGTTGAAGCTACGTAAAGGGTAATCTGCATTGCAGTGAGACGCTTGGCAGTACGGGGCCAGTGGCGCAATGGATAACGCGTCTGACTACGGATCAGAAGATTCTAGGTTCGACTCCTGGCTGGCTCGACACGTACATTTTTGCCAGGTCTGGGTTTGATGTTCAAGGGCCTCCTTGGAAAGGACTGTAACTAAAATGTAGAAGTTAAATATCTTGAACTTTAAAGCTATTTTGCCCAAAATGTCATCTTTTAAGCCGTGTTTGGAACTCGGAGTTGTGTGACGTGGTTTGTAAATTGCAGAGTGCCCGATTAATGACGCACACGAGGAGTCTCTGTAAATGGGGTACATTTAGGGAAACATTTGGAAAGCTGGCAGTTGGGGGAGGGGCGGGGGGCGTGCTGAGGCCGAAGGTTAGCTACCGGGTGACACAAAAGCGCATCGAAGGCAGCAGTCTGTCCTTTTCCGCCGTGGATCAGAAGCCCCCCCGCTAAGAAGAGCGCCGCTGCCCCAGTTTACCGGGATGGGGGCGCTCGGGCTCGAACCCGCGTCGGGGAGGGAACCGCTGAGTGCGGCTGCGCGCGCCCGGCGGGCCCCGCGGGCCTGGGAGTCTGCGACACGCTCCTTGAGAGCGACCTGGCCCTTTCCGATGTCATCGGGAAACTTGCAGACGTGGGTGTTTTTGCAGTTAGGAGACCCGAGACGACCAATGTGTTATTTTATTTTGTAGGTGCCTGGCTGGAAGGCCCGAGAAGGCCCAGAATGCCTGCGGCGGAGCGGAGACTCGATTCCGGGGACTCGCCGAGACATCTAACGCTGTGGATTAACCAGTCACTTACTCAGTCGATCAGTTGATCTCTCCAATACAACTTGTTTTCCTATCAAGGAAATGATAGAAAATTGGAAAAAATACAGAACATTACTGGGAATAAAAATGATGCGAATTCTCATCCCGAGAGCATCACTAACATCGTAATTTTTTTTTCCTTACGGACTTTTTTTTTTCTTTCACGCTTTTTTTTTCCTTCCACACTTTTTAATGTGGATCTACCTTCAGACGTATTTTTCCGAATTTGGGGTTGTTGAACCAGAAGTGTCTTTGTGTACTCACTTTGTCCCCTTAGCTTTTTGCTTGAGATTCAAGGTCATTAAATATTCTTTGAAGATATCTCATTAGAGAATTAGATATTTTAAATACTACTCTTTTGTTGGAAATTTGGGTTGTCGGTTTGACGCTTTTTAAAAATAACGCTGCGTTGAATTATTTCGGTTATGTCTTATTAATTTCTAGATGAGGAATGATCTGGTGGACTTTCTGATTATTGTAACATGTATGTATGTATGTATGTATGTATGTATGTATGTATGTATTTAAGGTGGACATTTTTAAGATCCATTTCACCAACATTTTTAAGACGTGGTACTTATTTTCAAATTGCCCTCCAAAAAAATTAAACCAATACACATATCAACATCTGTTACCTTGCATGCTAACCAACACTGAGTATTATAAATTTCATTATTTCTTTGCAATTTTCATAACTGAAAAAACTTCCTTTATATTTATTACTTGATGTATATATTTTTTCTTGATGTATGTATTCGATGTTTTCTTATGGATTTGTTAGACTTTTTAATATATAAAGGATATGAATTCTTTGTCTATCAAATACATGTCTTTTTCCAATTTATTGTTTACCTTTTCCTTTATAGTGTTTTTGCACCTAGAGTAATTTCCACTTTAGATATGTTTCAGTCTACCAATATTTTACTTTATGGTTTCTTCTGTTGCATAAGTGCTCTTTTCAAATTGTTTTATTTTTTTCTATTTACTTTTAGACCATTTGTAATTTAGTTTGTTCATCATTCCAATGGAAAACTCAATTAAGACTTAAAGCCTATCACTCTTACTTGAGCAATTAAAAGCTCTAAGCTCTTTACTGGGATTAATTTGATCAATCCTACCACAATCCTCTTAAGTAAGTGCTGTTGTTATTTTAGATATGAGGAAACTAAATTTGCTTAAGGTCATTGAGCAATTAAGTGGTGGAGCCTGAGTTAGAACTTGAGTCTGGGCTCTTGACCCCAAAAGCAATACTGCCGGTGGCTTACTGTGTGCCGCTGAGTGGACTAGGGGCCATTCCCTGTCTGGGGGTGCATGGTGATCGCATATGCACCTCACCCCTTCTCCCCTGCTGTTTACCAATCAGAAGACCTCATCTCTAGTCCTGATGCTTCTCGTCACCTGCTCTGGGCTCTTGGACATTCCCTCTCCCTTAATAAAATGGGGATTTAAGTTTTAGGGCTTTGAGAAAAGAAGCTTTCAGCTCAACAGCCACTGCTGGGCAGAGAGCTTCCGCCTGGGCTCTCTGAACATGTCGAGTCCTGTCACCACAAAACTAAGAGACACAAAGGTTGATTTTCCTTGCCAAGTGTGTAATGCAAGCCGAGGCCTTTCTGTGAACATTCAGTGAGATGGAGACTAATCTGGACTGAAACAGGCATCCCTCTGGGGCATTTGTAAAAGCCAAACAAGCACAAACTGAATTCTTAGGAAGGCAATGTTCAGCATAAGAAATCAGCCAAGGGATGGGTAATAGAAATGGACATTTTAGCCAAGTTTTCCTTTAGCGAATGTTACCTAGGTAAATTTTTTTTTTTTTTTTTTTTTACAAAATCTGCCAAGGGGCTTTCCATGACAACAATCCAAGCTTTAGATGAAGCTCATTGGCATCATACAAATGATCTCTGCAGCCCACTTTGAAGGCTGTCCTGCAGGAGAGAATAGCTGCCAAACATCCCCCAGGTATCAACTTTTGGTCCATTCTGTCACGGGGTCTGCTTCCTGAAAAGCCTCCAAATCGGGTGCATTCCCTCATTGGCCCTCCATCACGGGCCGGCTGTGGGCCAGGTTGCCTGGGCCATGCAGGGCCCCCCACTGTCTGTCCCTCAGGTCTTGGATCAGTTGGAGGGCTGTGTGTGTACTCAGGTGGTGGGAGCGCCCTAGGCTGCCTTACACACCTGGGGACATCCACATAACCAGCGCTTCAAGCACTGCACACGTGGAGCTGTCACATACCTGGACTTTGTCACATACCCAGGACCTTGTCCTGGATCGGTCCTCTGGCTTTTTTCCCTGAATCTGTCTGACTTACTCTGATTTTTTTACACCTGGACTCCAAGGTCCGAATCACTTTTATGTATGAAGCATCTCTGTTTTCAATCCAGGGAAAATGCAAACCCCATTTTTAGCAATGCTTGAAGAAAATGCACCTGATGTCCTCAGCATACTCTTTTATTTCCACCCAAAATGTTTGTTGGACAGTAGGCTGAATAGTGTCCCCACCCCCAGAATGTCCATGTCCTAATCCCCAGAATCTGTGAATAGCTTATCCCACAAAGTAAAAGAGGCTTTGCAGGTATGATTAAGAGTCATAAAATGGGGATTATCCAAATTACATGAGAGTGCTCAATGTAATCATGGGCCCTTATATGAAAGGAGGAGGGTTAGCGAGGAGGTATGGTGACAGAAGTCAGTGTCGGAACCACAAGCCAACAAATGTGGGTGGCTGAAAAGGGAAAAGAATGGATTCTCTCCTAGGGCCTCCAAAAGGAACACAGCTCTGCGACCCCTTGATTTTAGCTTTGGTTAAGGCCACTTTCTCCAGAATTCTAGGATAAGTTTGTGCTGCTTTAAGCCACTAAGTTTGGTTGTTACAGAAGCAACAGGAAACCAATACAGACACCAACAGAGACAGTGACAAGCCACTCCAAACACTCAGCATGAGTTTAGGCTAAGTAGCCTTAATGAACAAATACTCTGAACGACGAGTTGTGGTCCCCAGAGTGTTCAAACAGCTCCTTCGGGTGAGATTGCCTGGGATGGAATCTTGGCTCTGTTCGCTGGGTACTTACGCTTGGAGAGTTAATCCACCCTTCAGTGTCTCGGTTGTCTTATCCAGAAAAGGAGGGATCATAAAGAATACGGTCCTCGTGACCTCCTGGTGTATGTATATGTTTACACAGACGAAACCAACTGACCGCCCATTGGGATATGAGGTGGCAATCACAAACTAAAGACTGCAGCTTGTCTGGGTGCAACGCCAACTCCCAAAGTTACAGGGAGTCTTACTGTTTTTATGCCGGAACTTATTCAGACTTCTGTACTCTTCATTTGATATAACAAAATGCTATTAATCTAAATATTTGTAAATAAAGTACTGTATCTAGATTTAAAAAAAAAAGATTACAGTCCTTAGAACAGTATCTCCCACATAGTGAGCATACAATCAGTGCCAGCCGTCACTGTTGGCATTGCTTTAATCATGGAATGTCAAACCAGAGTTCCCCACTGCTTCAGTCTCAAATGGCCCAAAGGCCTGAGCCAGCCAGTATTTGTTCATGACTGTGCTGTCTCCATCCAATTCCAAGTTCAGGGGTTTCATGCTGATAGCCTGAAATTGGCCATCATGAGAGTATTCACATCATAGAAACCAGCAAACACTACACATCAGGGCTTGATTCCTACCGCCCCCCGCCTTCCCCAAAGCTAGTTTACCAACACACCTTGGCCCAGAAAATCTTTTTCAGGCTCTATTTTCATCCCTGTGGCATCATGGTCATAGGAAAACAGCAGCCTGTGTCTGTAAAATATTAACTGCTCTCTCATCATTCACAAAGATGTTTTATTTTCAAGGAAGGCAGTATTACGACCAGCACCCTCATCTGAGCTTTCCCATGTCCTAAACTTACAAGCTCATGCAGCAGTGGAAGACAAGTACATGGGCCATCTCCCCCTCCCTAAGCATCCTAACCACACACCCAGCCCCTTCTCCCTGCCAGTCCTGCCTTCTTGCACACATTTGCCTCAAATCTAGAGGGCCACTTACCTCTGGGATTCCTTGGTCATAACCTCATTAGAGAAAAACAACATACACAAAAGGGAAAGAGACAAACAACCACCAGTGCAGCATGACCTTAAAAATCTCAATATTAAGGATTCAGTGGAAGAAACTGCCAACTCTTAGATGATTCTCCAAAGATCTCTCACCTTCCTACACACCTTGTGAGCTAGGCGCTGACTGCCTTAGTTCCACACTGTCCTTTCAAGGATGTTGGTGTAGTGAACTGTCTTGAATGAAATGTCTCTGTCTGGAGCAACTTCAGGCAGGCTTACCGGCCATTATAAAAGCAGACAAACAAACAAACAAACAAACAAACAAACAAACTGTGGTTCCCTGGGTTTGAGTTCCTTCTTGTAATACAGCCCATTGCATGTGCAGCTATCACATGGCCTTGTCCGTGGGTCTTGCTGGCGCTAGGGCTCAGGGAACCAGTGCAAATGCCGATAAAGTAAAATGCTACCACTGTTGCCATATTAAACTGTCCTTTGTCTCTGACCTTGGAGTCTCCTAACTTCTGCCAGGATCCGTGAAACCACGGCACGTTAACTTACTAGCTTGTAAGCACAGTCATGGGCTGCTCGATGACGAGGGTCCATTCTGAGAAACGTGCCATTAGGCAGTTTCGTCACTGTGTGAACATCACAGAACGCGCTCAGACAAACCTAGATGGTGCAGCTTGCTCCACACCGAGGCTCTGTGGTAGAGCCTGTTGCTCCTGGGCTACAAACCTGTATAGCACGTCACGGTATGAAACAACACGAGGCGAAATGCAATCGAGAGACACAGTAAACACGATGCAGGAGGCTGTGGCCAGTGTAACACGACATCCTGTTTTATGCAAACTTTTTTTATAAGTAGAAAGAGCACATTCTAATACAGCGATAAAAATATAATACATAAACCAGTACAGTCACTTATTGTCATTATCAAGTATTATGTACTGTGCGTATTTGTACGTGATATACTTTCACACGACTGGCAGTGCAATGGGTTTGTTCACACCAGCATTGCCACAAACACGTAAGGCATCGTGACCTTATGATGGCTGTGATGTCACCAGCGATAGGAATCTTTCAGCTCCATTACAATTTTATGGGACCACCCTCATACATGTGGTCCATCATTGACCGAAACATGGTTATAAGTCACATACCTACAGGGTAAAATCTCAGACCCTTCACAGCTCTGACACCCAAGTGTTCCTTTAAGAACTGAGGGCTCTAAGAGAAGACCGAATCCACTTAGCAAAAAGCACCATCTTCTTACCCCCCACACACAAAAGAACACTCAGTAAATATCATAGTGTTGGAGAAATTGATGCAGTTTTATTGTCACGATAGTGTGAATCATTTCATAACAGTTAAATTTCAAATAATTTTATAGTAACGATATTTTGCATAATTTTATAGTAACAATAAATTTTTGAATAATTTTATAGCAGAAGAGACACAGAGGAAAATAATTTCCACCTCCCCACACAGCTGACATTTTCATACACTCCAAGGAAATTTCCCACATCTGTCCAGTTCTGGCTCAGAATGATAGAGAGCTAATATATGTCACTCGTGTTTTATTTTTTTTTCCTATTGTTTTCAAAAGGTTACTTCAAATAGTAACTGGGAAATTAGGGCTGTTTCCGGCACAAAGAAGAGTACAAAGAATTTGGTTTGCTGGCAGACAGGGTTTGATGGACAAGTGCATGAAGCATCAATGGCGTGACGTCGTCTGGCACGCATTCTTTGCAAGGGTACCAGCAGCCGTCACAGCTCGGGAAGTGGCACACAGAGACCGCCTGAAAAGGACGGTGAATGCCAAATCTCTCGGGTCCTCACAGTTCTGTCTTCCCTTTGTAAGTGTGACTCGAGCCCATGGAGACGAGGTGACGGCAGCGCTTGACGGTGATCAGAACTCCGTGACAGTTCCATCAGCCACCCAGGACTCAATGGCATGACCTCAGGACTCAGCTGAAAGAGGTTTCACTCCAGCACTGACCACTGAGCAATGAAAGTCTTGCACTGGGGACAGGCTGTGACATGGGCAGGACGCCCTTCGGGGTGAGAGATGAACACATCACTCTTTAGTCAGTGACAGATGGGGGAACCGTATCAGAGAGACAAAGAGAATCCTGATACAGCAGGCCACACTGGGTTACTGGCTCCCCCTCAGACCACCCAGGCAGTTTCTGAGGTGCGGCTGGGGCAGGAGGTGGGGTGAGTCACGAAAAAACTAAAGGGGCAAAATGAGTCAAGGGAGAAAGCTGGAGGCTGGCTTTGGGTCTGGAACCAGGCCATAATTCTCATTTATCTAAAGTCCAAGAGATGTCTAGGGGACTCAGGAAGGGCTATTTGCTCCAACGTTCACAACAAACTTATTCACCCTGGCCTACCAGGAGCTTGTGCTTTCTTTCTAGGTGCCTATAAATACAAGCCCATTATAGTTCTATTTGGCTAACGACTTACAGAATGTTTAAATACCAGGTAGGTGAATCTCTCCATGGCGAGGGCCTGAGCAGGAGGGAAACCAAAACGCAGCGAGAGTCCTACCCGGCGCCCTCTCCAGGGACGCTGATAACAAGAGAAATTGCCACCCAGATTTTTAGGACTTCTGGAAATTCTCTTCTTCTTCTTCTTCTTCAACATAAAATGCCACATTTACAGCGAGATCTGAATCACCACAATCAAGGCCATTTTTAAATTTTCACTTAAAAACATGAATCACAGATTTAACTATTAGTTACCCAATTTGCAAACAAGTCACTGCTGCTTCTGACAGTGGCTCTGAGGCAACTTTCTTCACTCTGCTGGCCTTGACAGTGGAGCAAAGGTGAGTCCGCAAATGTCAACACGTTCCTGGGCTGGCAAAGACAGGGTGAGACGCATCGGCTGGCTTCATCTGCCCAGCGACCTTGCCCAAGCTGAACTGGAGGACTTGACGGGTCACATCCCCAGCCCTGTGCAATCACAGGTTTTCAGGAGGCTCAGATCGTGAAAAGAGACCGAGGAAAGCATGCAGCCTGGGCTGAAGTGACATCTGGCCTGAGGATCCCAGCAGAATGACGTAAATGAAAATGTGAAACAATCCACAGTGCCAGTCCTGCGCTTCGTACAGGCAGCTGCTCCCGAATGAGTCAAAACATGGCCTAGAAGTGGAACCGGGTCCCTTAAGTCTGCGAGTCCCGAAGTCTGCGAGTCCCAGGTGCCTTCGGGTTCTGCCGACCGCCCTCCATGGCCCCAGCCCCCCAGGTCCCTCGCTCTAGGTGTGAGGTAAGGAGACGGGGAACAGAACTGAAATACCAAGGGGTACTGACGTCCTGTGACATGCAGGGCAGATTCTGCCTCTTCAAGGCAGAGGTGGCCTTGAAATCTTGCCAGCGTGTGGCCTTCCCTCCACCCTTGCTACCCTGAGGAGCCAGCGTGATGAAATGCCTAAGGCTGTAGCACCCAATTTCAATTAGCTCTATTCCCAGCTGACCCAATTTGGTTAAGGTTGCAGTGCCCTGACCTGCTGGAGTATGGCCCGAATGAAATCAGAGGTCCCTAACACACCAAAGAAGGGGTCCGAGTCCACTGCGAGGGCCGAATTCCTTCTTTCTCTGAGATTTGGTGAAGCTCTTATCTGTGAGGTATTTTTTGTGTGTGAAAGGCTAAAAGTGGAGGGAAACAATTAAAAAAGAAAAAAAAAAAACAGACAAAAGCAGTGTACCTTATACTGGTTTCTTCAAATGTCTTGCCTATGCCAAGAACTGGGCAAGAGAGAAACCTACGAAGCGAATAAAATAACTTATCCTCAGGCACACCCTCCATGCTGGCCGAGGGTCACACACACACACAAACGCCTCTCGTTTATGAGGGGCTGGCTCTCAGGACACGGGCAGGCCTTCCAAAAGCCCATCATTAGAGAAGCTAAACGGGCACACAGAGATGACCGCACGTGGGGCGCTGAGACCTGCCTTCATGGGAGCGACTCCCAAGTCACAGACTCTCGAGGGCTGTGGAGGGAAACAGGGCAGACAGGGGGGCAAGGAGGCCTGGCGCCTGCACCAAGCTCTTGCCCCAAAGCACGCCCCGCTAGAACAGGACGAATCCCCGTCAGGCCCTCAGCTGCCTGGAAGGGAGTGGAGATTTGTGTGGGGGGGGGGGGGGGTACGTAGAACGCTGTCAGTGTAGAAGGAGGACGCCCTGTTTCACTTATTCCAACACTTGGCTCTGCTTTACCAAGAAAATTCTCCCTAAGATACAAAGCACATGTTAAGAGCTTCTCTCTTCCCACAAGGCAATTAAAATTTGCAGCCATTCTACAGAAGAACTGAAGCTCTGAGGAAGAAGAAAGCTTTAAATCATGGTGTGTGTGTGCGCGCGCACACGTGTGTGTGTGTGTGTGTGTGGTGAGATGCTGAGTGTGGGTAATTTCCTGGGGGGAGGGAAAGGGCCGAACACATCGGCAGCTGAAATCTCTCTCCAGAGGACATTGTGAAATGCGTTCAGTGCAAACCTTTCCCTCTGAAGTGGGCTGCTCCCAGAGGGGAAAGGCCAGGTCATTCAGTGACACTGATGTGATCTGTTACATGCCACCCGCTTGCTGGAGGGTCTTCCTGAGTAACGTGATGAGGGCACGGCGGTGGAGAAAGGCACTTGGAAAATACACGAACCCGACGAGCAGGGTTCCCCTCGCTGGTGAAAGGAAAGGCACCCCGACACAGGTGCGGGCACTCGCCCACCCCCGTTCTACCCCAGGGGCCACTGGGACTACAGGCGGATGTCTCATTGTGCCCCCCCACGAGTCGGTACGAGGCTCCGGCTAGAAGTGCTGGTGAAGCGCCGGGGCCGAGGGGCCTTTGTCCAGCCTCTGGACGTGGCAGGAGTGACAGAACAGGCGGTCCTCCAGCGGGTAGCAGCGGTGGCCGTCCTCGTCATTCAGCTCCAGACCACAGTCCTGGGCGAGGCAAGAATGCCCGGTAGTGACACCACCGAGCAGAAGGACTGTGAGACCGACGCGGAATGCTGGTGCACAGCGCCCCGCACTCCCCAGGGCAGGTCTGGACTGCACGGTCCAACCCTCGGGCCACTGGCCACATGTCGCTACCGAGCACTCGAAACGGGGCTGCCCAGAAACGAGCCTGGGTGTCAGTGCAAACACACGCCAGATCCAAGACTTAGAACATAAAAAAGATACATTCCTCTGACTTTTTAAACGCAGCTACCAGAAAGCAAACGGCTCTCGTGACTGGACTCTGTGGCTCTCGAGTTCCTACTGGGCAGCACTGGTCTGGAATACACAGCGGGGACTGTCCACTCAGTGTCCTCACCTTTCTCGCCAGCACCGGGGCACCACCGACAATGATTCCCAGCCATGTCTTCGGTGCTGGTGGTGGGATCAAGCCACCTGTCACCCCCACCCCTGTTCTCCCCCCGCACCACAGCGCAGAATACATCCCATCTCCTTTCATGGGCGAATCTACTTCTTTCTGGCTGGAAGTCCACGGGCCCTGACCGTGCCCGTATTGGCACCGTAAACAAGGGCTGCTGAGCGGCGCCCCCTGGCGGGCGTAAGAGTCGGGGGCACCGGGGGCCCCTTCAGCCTGAGGTGCGTGTGACATGAGGACAGAGAAGAAGCGGACGGCCACCACCCACCTTCACAGCAGCCAGAGCCATCCCTGCTTCCCAGTGGGGGTTTCTTTATGACTTCCAGGGCTCAGCAAAGAGAGGGGCTCATAGAACAGCCTACGAGCGGGAGGGGGGAGTCCGTCCCCCAAATCACACATCTGCCAGATGATGTGGCCCCCAAACGGGACCTAAAACCCACACTCCCTGTGACTGTCCCGCTCTGCAGCCTCAGGGAGGGGACGCTGTGACGGCTTCCGGACTCGGCAGTTATGATGGTGGAGAAAACAGTACAGCCCTTCACGGCCTAGACGCCTGCATCCTCTCCAACCTCACCCCACCCCACGAAGCAGGCCCCACTCTATTTCCTCCATCAGCTCTGAAGGGCGGCCCCTTGCCTGGACCTCGTGGACCGTCACGGCCCCAGTCCCCAGGCCCCCGGGATGCTTTTCTGTCGGACCGTCGATCAGGCTTTGGGCCTGGGCGGGGAGGGACCCACCTCACAGTGGTAGCACTCCACGTGGTAGTCCCTGTCCATGGACACGACACGGACGGTCTCATCCGAGCCCTGGACCGAGAAAAAGCAAGAACGAGAGGCCGGTTGGGGGGCTCCGCATGTTGCGGGGG
>CM053507.1:147309263-147327257 GCA_028627145.1 Eidolon dupreanum | reverse complement strand
TCTTCACACGAAGGTGAACAGAGAAGTGCCACCAAGACGAGGACAAAAAGACATTCATCATGTGCGTCATGCTGCTGTCCCCTTATCAGCCACATTGCCATGGTGTGTGCAAGGAGCTAAATATTTAAAAAAAACAAGCAGATCCTTGAATCATGCTATGACTGTGGAAGTTCTGCATGAGCCTGAGGGTATTATTAAGCATACTATTTTGCTTAAGGTAAATATTTAAAATACACCACCAGCTTTGGACTCTATTTTGATGCTATTTGTTTTCAAATCTACTGGGAGCCTCAACAAAGCAAAGCAGCCAGCCAGGACCTCTCTTGACCCTGGAGAGGCCCCTATCCGCCTGGGATCTGGGAATAAAGGAGCCAAAAACAGTGCGTATGCCTGTCATCCAGCCCTGTACCCACAGAGAGAATCTATAGAGTCCTGGAACAGACTGACGAAGGATTTGGGGCATGAGCAGGGGCCCCGGTGGGGACAGAGAGGGTGCGTCCAACCTGCCCAGGGCTAGTGCTCTCTCTGTTCCATGACCTCAGAAAGCTCTGTGCTACTTCCACTAAGAAGAATTCTGACTTCTTTGTGAGAAGGAAGATCAACTACTGGAGGTAAATGAGAAACCCGCTCTTTTGTTAAGCAAATGAATTTCATGATCCATGGGGCTCCACATTTGCAGAGCATATTTCAATCTAAAGCTTATGTTTCAAGGAAAAGAAAAAATGTTTTCTGATGCCAAAAATAATATAATTTTAGTTGACAAAAATCAGGAAAGCATGACGAATACTTAGAAGAACATCGAAGCCAGTCACAGTCCCCTAGGAAGCCAAAGCCAAAACAGAGTTAAAGGTCAAGTGATGTATCCAGAATATGTCACCCGTAAAATATAAAGGGGTGAGGGATTAGGCCAAAGGCTGTGATGGCCGTCCAACACCTGCAAGAGCAGAGGGAAGAGGGAAGGAGGTTTGGGTAGGAAGAGTCTCAGACAGAAAGAGTTTTGGCTAACCCAACATGGAGTTCCAGCACAAAGATTGCATGAAGAGTCCTGTGCGAGGGTGGAATGGCTAAGCCCTAGTACCCCACCAAGCTCAGTCACTGGCTGGGAGAGTGCGTGGCCTCAGCTCCAGGGCTGCAGCTGGAGGTGTTTAGCTCAAAGGTCGTTAAAGGAGGTCTGACTGGCACACCTCCATGGCTGCCATGTGTATGTGTACGAGTGTATGTACATACATGCGTAGGTACATAAATTGTTTTTGTTTTACAAAGCTGAGATCATATTGTGTAGGCTGCTTGGTAGTCTGATTTTTTTCTAGTTAATTTATGTCACTGACGCATACTATTAAGTGGTTCTTTGAAATAATAATTCATTCAACGGAGCTTCAGGGGATCCTGGAGTTTTCTGAAATGAGCTAAATGTTGTGAAAATGTACATATGTGCATCCTTTCAAGGAGAGGGCTGGTGGTTTTCTTCACATTTTCTAAGGGGGTCCCAAAAGGTCGAGAACCACAATCTAAGCTACAGTTTCTGGCAGTGATTCGCCAGGATTTATGAAACCAGTCCCCACCACTGAGTCATTCCCAGCTTGCAGCTACGCCGGACACTGATGTCCATAAATCTCGGCATGCTGTGATTATTCATTCCGCTGGGATAAATCCCAACCCAAGCAGGGCTGACTCAATAGGTATGGGCCTGATCTTTGGGGCGTTTGACACTCTTGCCAAACACGCCAGATGCCTGGGAATAGGGAGCTTTGGCCACAGGACAAGAAAATCCTGGCCGCTCTAACATTTTCATCGTTTTTATCTTGTCCAGAGCATGGGTGGGCATCGCCAGCCCCATTTTACTGATGAGCTCACTGAGTCTCGGAGAGGTCAAGTGACTAGCCCAGCGTCACCCTGGGTCCAAGCTGGGTTTCAAACTCAGATCTGAATGGTTTCAGGGAAGACAGACTAGAGAGGTATTTCTTTCATAAAGAGCCCCCACTATTTAACCATCCATAGGCTGAATCTTCACCTTCTGTAGTCTGTATTATGACTCTTCTGCATGTAAGTGACAGTGGCCCATTTTGGCCTAGCTTAAGAAAAAAGGAAGCTGATGGCAGGATACGGGCGCATGCCATGGTACGCAGGTGATCACAGCCGTGTGAAGGACGGTGCTCAGTCGGGGTGCCTTCCCTCACCCCGCCTGTCTCTGCTCACCGCAGACGTGCCCTTGGCTTCTCGGGCTGTGCGGTGACCATTGTCAACCCTCAGATCCCACCTGTCCAGGGACTCGCTGTAAGATTGACTCTACTTTTTCTGTCTCAGACCCAAATTCCTGGGAAGGAACTCTGACTGGCCTGGATAGAGTCATGTCATTGCCCAGCTCTGTCGTTATTCCCAGTGGGAAGGGTGGACCTGTATTAGAGCTCCAAACACTAAGTCACCACGACCAGGGAGGGGAACGCCATGACTCCTAGAAGGAGTCATGCTCTAGAAGGAGGAGAGTAGGATTTTCCATTGCCCCTGTTCGGCTCACAGAAATGGTTTTTGGGTAAAGAAGCACTTGGCCTTGACCTTGAGCTGCATCCAAGAAGGTGGTAGGAGACAGGCGAAGCTGCAAGAGGACAAGTGTCATTTAATTGCTCAGCCAGTTCTCTGTACAGCTGACGGTGAGGTCCTCAGAGCAGATGAAAATCATCGATTACTTAACCTTCAGGTGATAAACAGTTAGCCTGCCCCTCACCACTAACGCACACACGCGGCTCATAGTCTAGACGGGGAGGTCATGTGAAGGGGGAGATGCACGTTCTCCGTACAATAAAGCACGGGAGTTATCAGAGGGCCTGGCAGGGAGGTAATTGGTATTTGCGGGGAGATCCGAAGTTTGAGGAAAAGCCGGGCACTCAGATGCCAGGAGGAGCCTTTCTGAAGAGGGGAAGTCAGTGCCCAGTTCCAGGGAGCACTGGGAAAGTGGGGGACGACCGGTGGGCAGGGGCGGGGCAGGTGGGGTCTCACTGGCCCGTTGCTGGGTTTGGCATTTGGTATTGTTATCAAGGGGAGAGACGTGATCTGAGCTAAGCTCTGGAGAGATTGGCATGGCTCCCGTGTGATGAAGAGCCCGGGGAGTGGGGTCTGCCGCCAAGAGGGGGCGCGGGGAGCGGGGCGAGAAGGCGAGGAGGCTGTTGCAGTGCTGGGGGTGATGGGGCGGGGTGATGGAGCTGGGTGATGGAGCTGATACCCGCGAGAGGACTCTGGAGCCAGCAAACAGCAGATGGACTCGAGATACCCGTGAGGGGGGCCAGACAGCCCGCGGAGGAATCGAGGTGAACTCCTAAGTCTCCCGTCTGAGCAGCCGGGAGGGTCCGGCAGCGGGTGACGGGTCACTGACTGAAATGCAGCAGACTTGGAGAGAAACGGGGTTGGAGGGGAAAATCGAGAGGAGTGGCAAGAAACCAGCTGAGAGGCTGGAAGAGAGGCCTGGCTGGATGTAAAATCTGAAGTCATTGATGTTTCAAGCAGTTGGCCCCAGTGAGCTCACCTGGGCAGAGGGTGTCATTAGAGAAGAATACAGCGCCCAGGACCAGCACCCTGAAGTTCAAAGAGAGAGAAGAACTGAAAACGAGGCTGAGACGAATGGCCAGAGAGGCAGGTGCAGATGGGAGAAAAGAGTGTGTCTGTAAATTAAGAGGAGGATAGAGACCTGTCTGTGGGCTTTGCATCCTGGAGGTCACGTGGAGGTCACGGGCAGGGCAGTTTCAGTGGGGAGGGGGCTTGAATTCTCCAGTCTCATGGGATTGGGGGCTGGGGCTATTTTATTTCGGTAATAAAGAAGTGGGTGACTTCCGAAGGCCAGAGGACTTGGGGACTTTAGTGCTACACTTGTAAAGCAATATCTAAAAGAAAAAAAAAATGCCTGCAACATTTTCATTAGTCAACATGGTTGGGGTGTGACCTGTGAAAGAGGCACCTCACATCTTGAGGGCAGCCTGAGGAAACCCCAGAAGCTGCTAGAGAAACCGTGAACTGAGGATCTGGGTGTGAAGCAGTCCCCATCTGCGACCCTGGAGAAGTGACTGCCACTTGGGGAATGGGAGTCCAACAGATAGGGAAGAAGAATGTCCTGTTTCTTTTTGTCTGCCTAATTTTACTTCTCCCCTTCTTCAAGCCTCACCATTTAGGAGAAAAAAACGTAGGCCTGAGGCCAAAGCTATGTGTCATGCTTGGTTGATCCGGCACAACCAGTCTACTGGGGAGCTCAGAAAGGGGAAATACTGCGATGTACAAAATACTGATGACCTTCTAATCCTGTTAAAAAAAAAAAAAAGGCAACCCAAAAAGATGAGAAAGATTGACTTCCACAGCCTCTGAGGGCTATGGATGGACCAGGGATGTAGGGGCCATCCACAGGGGGCCTGCCATCTGAGGGCTGGTTGGAGCCACTATTTTTTTGTTGTCAGAATAAATGGGCCTCTTATGTTGAAAATGATTTCATGGTTTGATTTCTCTGAGGACATCCCACCCTCATGGATGCTGAAGTACTCCCCTGACTCTCCCACTGCTGTGGGCCTGCCATCCTGGGTGACCTTCGCCCCAGGAGGCTGGGAGGCCTAAGTGGGGGCCCTGCCTCCCTCCTGCAGCTCCCACCCACTGGGACTGACTTAGCAGGGATGCCTCAGGCCCCAGGCTTCCTACCCTGGGTAGAGGCCGAGCTGATGACAGGGCTGGGAGAGGACTGCTGGTCCCCCTGCCCCACCTGGCAGGCCCTCCGATCGCCTACTGTGGGGAGCACGATTGCCTGATGTCCCAGACATCACCCTCGGAACCCACGTGTGCTGAGGCCACACCTCCCACGGGCAGCTCCCAGCCCACGTCTGGGCATGGCAGGGATACTAAGGCAGGCCCATCCCTAGGAGACAGGGAGCTCCTCCAGTGGGTGACTTTGACATGAGAACTCCCGTGGACAGCAGTCTAGGACCTTCCTTCCTTCTCCCTCTTCCCCTTCACAGGGGTCTACCCGAGTCTTTCTCTGGGGGTTCTCCCAATCTCCTCTACCTCCCTCCCCATTCTCCTTCCCAGGCATTGTCTCCAATAGATCGCTTACATGTCTAATCTCATCTTGATACTTGCTTCTCAGAGGACCCAGATTAACACAACTGGAACTGATGGGAGTGCAGCAAGCAGTCTCAGTGTGTGGGCAAGGTCAGTATTATGTAGAGTCTGACGCCGACGCCTGTTCACAGAATGTTCATAGCAGCTTCACTGATAATCGCCCCAAACTGCAAACCACTCAGATGTCCTTCAATGGGTGAATGGTTACAGAGACAATAGCATCCATGGACTACATTTCAGTAATAAGGAATGAACTATTGATAAATGCAATAACTTGGATGAATTTCAAGGAATTGCGCTGAGTCAAAAAAAAGAAAGATCTCAAAGATTACATACCATATGATTCCATTTATGTAACATTCTCGAAATGGCAAATTTATAGTGATAGAGAACAGATTAGTGGTTGTCAGGGTTAAGGGATGGGGTGGGAGGTGAGGGTGGTTATAAAGTGGCAATGCGAGGTATCCTTATAGCGACAGAGCTGTTCCGTATCTTGACTGTGGTGCTGGTCACATGAAACCACATTTGTGAACAAATCGTATTGAACTAAACACTCCCCCTATACACACACGTCAGTATAAGTAAAAGTGGGGAAATTTGAATAAGGTCGATGAATTGTATTAATTTCATGATCCTGGTTGTGATATTATACTATATATAGTTCTAGAAGATGTTAGTACCACTGGGGGAAACTGGGTAAAGGGAAGAGGCTCTGTTTGTAAGATTTCTTACAACTGCATGTGAGCCTATTAAAAAAATAAGAAAAAAGAACAGAATAGAGCGTCAGAGGACCGTGAAATAATACCAAGCGATCTAACATAGATGTAAGTGACAGATCAGAAAGAGAGGAGAGTGGAAAAAATGGGGTGGAGAACTATTTGAAAATTTAATGGCTGAGAACTTCCAAAAATTAATGAAAAATATCAACTCATAGATCCATGAATCTCATGAACCTCAAGCAGGATGAATACAAAGAAAACCACATCTAGGCATATCCTGCTCAAACTACAAAAAAACAGAGTTTAAGAGAAAACCTGAAAAGGAGCCAAAGAAAAGATGACATCTTCAATGGAACAAATACAAAAAAAAAAAAAAATGATGAGGGATTTCATAATAAAAGCCAGAACCCAATGGAATGGCACCTAAAATGTTGGAAGAAAAAAGTGTCACCCAGAAGTCTATATCCAGTGAAAATATCAGGAAATTTTTTCTTTCCGGACAAATAAAAGCTGAGAAAACTTGAGAGAATTTACTGTCAGCAAAACCACTATAAGAAACACCAAAGAAAATTCTTTAAGCCAAAGGGAAATTTTCTCAGATTAACGGCCAGATCTGTAGGAAGGATCAAGAACACCAGAAATGGTAAGTATTTGGGTACATAGAAAAGATTATTATTTTTTCATTCAAAAATTTCTCTAAAGACTGTTGGCTGTTTAAAGTAAAAATAATACTGTTTTCATGGGATTAATAATATATGTAGAAATAATTTGACGATAGCTCAAAAGACAGGCAGGAATATTGTAAGGACAGTTCAATTTGTATATTGTTGGTGAAGTGGTATAACGTTAACTCTAGGAAGACTGTTATCAGTTAAGATTGAAAGTTGTAATATCTAAAATAACCACTAATAATAATCAAAGAGGTACAATTAACATATTATCTATTGAATACTCATGACAACTGGGTAGAACGGGCATTACCACCCAATTTCACCGATAAAGAAACAGAAGCTTGGAGAGGTCGAAGCTTAGGTCAAGATCACCAGATAAGAAACACGTGCACCAGAACTCAACCCAAGTTTCTGAATCACCCCAGCCCAAAGCCCCTTCCTTCATCCCAAGGGTCAAAAAACTTTCCCTGTATAGGGCCAGATAGTAGATATTTTAGGTTTTGTGGGCCATAGAGTCTCTATCACAACTACCCAACTATGTGCAGAAGCAGCCATGGACAATTCACAGATAATTGAGCATGGCAGTGTGCCAATAAAACTTTATTTACACCTCCCTGTGCATGGTAACTCTTGCAATAAGGTGCTGCAAAACTTTGCAAACACCTCCCAAAAGGTGTTTTCCTGGAGGTGGGAAGGTTTCCTGAGGGAGGTTTTGGGGAGTCAATGGAGCATCCCTGGGCTAAAGGCCTCCAGGGCCTCTTGTAGCCCAAGGTGCCTCGGTCCTTGCAGTGGACACACCAGGGGAGGTGGGTGGGGTGGGACCCTCCCCTGGGGACCTCCCCCATCTGCCTCTTCATAGTCTCCCCTCCCGCCCCCACAGGGAGGCAGTCCCCAGGGCACTTGCTCCACCGAGGCCTCCCAGGCCGGCTGAGCCACTTCAGCATCACACCCCCGTGGTGGGCCCTGGGACGTGCCCCACTGGAATGGATGTGTCACGATCCACCCAGTCCTGAGACCCTGAGGGTTTCATCTTCCCCACGGGGTTCAAAGCAGGGTTTGGGTGTGGTGGCTCAAGGGTGCACAGTGACCCTCCCAACCCAGGTCCCCTCAGCCTGCGGGCTCTGGTATGTGTATGTATTACATATCGTGTGTGTACATTTGTGTTCTATGTGGTACGTGTAGCATGTGCATATGTTGTGTGCTGTATGTGTGCGTGGTGTGTATGTGTGTTATGTGTTGTGTGTGGCGTGTGCATGCATTGTGTTATGTGTGGTATGTTTGTGTATTGTATATGTGTTCTCTATGTTACGTGTGTGGTGTGGTGTGTGTATATGGTATGTGTGTGTGTGTGTGTGTCAAGGTGGAGTGGTGAGTGAAGTGTAAGTCTCTAGGACAGAAACACAGTGAAGCATTCAGGAATGTGTCACATTTCCAGGCTGAAGGACCAGCCATGAGCCTTCAGAAGCAGGAATCCAAGGAATTTCCCAGGCTGACTGAGGGCCTCTGGGAAGCATGCCGTTCTCTCCCTTTCAAAATATCCCACACCCTCCAAAGCAGCAAAACACTCCAAACTGTCTCCACAAACCAATGTGTGAGTCCCATGAGGGCAGAGTGGGGAGAACTGGGGACCAACAAACTTTGAAGTAAAAATCGGTCATTTATAAGATGGCAGGCACAGAGCAGGTCTGTGAGTTCTCTGTGGAGTGAGGGCCAGAGTCTAGGATTGAGGGCAGGGCGGCCATTGGCCATCGGCAGGGTAAGGGATGCTCTCTGTGATTGCGAGCTATTTTAGAGTCACAATGAGCAGCTTTCACAGATTTAGATGGTCAACAATTGTCAACCAGGAGGTGTCTGTAAACGCAGGTGTTAGCTGACAACTGAGATATTTAGAAGGTAACTGAGACATGGGGGGACAACCAAGAATTTAGAATGAAGACCATTCCGGTGGCAGAGGCAGCCAGCTGCCCACAGAAGACTTGGGTTCCCCTCGCCTTATGCAGAGTTGTTGCTGGGAGGTGGCTGCCCAGACGGGAGCACATTTCCCCAGGTGACTAAATCCCGACCAAGGGGAAGTAGGCAGAAGTGACGCATGTGTGGGGGAGAAGGAAAGTCCCCTCTCCCTTCAAGGTTCTTTCAGTTGGTCTAATAATCAAGTAGCCGGGAGATAGAGTAAGAAGAGGAAATGACTAAATTTCATTACACATGTACATATGGGACCGCTCGTACATAAGAGAGTCAGCGATCCCACTCCCACGTGCAGGGCAGGTTCAGAGACAGAAAGAGAAAAAAATGAGGGATAGATGACATTCTGCGGTGGGGATGAGGGAAGGCACCTTGGGGCTTCAGAGGGGAGGAAAGTCGTTGGCAGGACATGAGACGTTTGCCCTGCCCCGTAGCTAGGTCATAGAAAGTTCTCTCTGGTGATAACTCTTATCTCGGGCAGGGCCCCTAATTTAAATTCTTTAAGGGAGAGGTAAAAGTTTCTCCTGAGCCCGCAGGGTCTTGATTGCCTTCAGCTCAAAATAATTCACGCGCCAAGTAGCACATTTTGGGGAGGCCTGGTCTGAACCCCTTCGCATACCACTTCCAGACCCGAGGCATTAAAAACCTCCCTCTGAACACCCTCCCACCTCTCTCTCCCCTTATCTGCAGGCTGCATGTCACTGTCTAGGGCAACCTAGAAAGCCGAGAGCTAAAGATGGTGGAAACTCCCGCGTCCTGGGACTTCCTTCCCTGCGCCCTTCTCCAGGGGATTAGGTGTATGAGAAGGAGAAATAACGTTTGCTGCGTGAGACAGCTGAGGTTTAGGGCTTTCTATGTGATAGTTACATTATCAGCTGACTGATTAAATTTTTTATTGTTAAACGTGATTGGGAAACAAGCAAAGTATGAGCAGACCGCTAAGGTTAAGGGGGTGCAGCTGATGATATAAGTGAAGACCAGGAGGTCTGCTACATTGGCTAAGAGGGGAACTGACACCTTAGATGTTCGCTGGTGACTAAGACATCAGTGGTTGTCTTAGTGAAAGCTGCTGTAATGAAGTGCCACAGACCCGCTGGCTGATAAACGCCAGAGATTTATTTCTCACACTCCTGGAGGCTGGGAGTCTGAGTTCAGGGTGCCAGCATGGTGGACAAGAACCCTCTTCTGGGTTGCTGACAGCCGACTTCGTGTGTCCTCGCATGGCAGAGACAGGAGAGAGGAAGCCAGCTCTCTCATGACACTTACGAAGGCACTAATCCCATTTACGAGGGCTCCCCTCATGACCTCGTGTAATCCTCATCACCCCCAGAGCCCCGCCTTGTAATACCATCACGCTGGGGAGCGGGCTTTCAACCCATGGATTTTAGGGGGTACGCAAAACTCAATCCATACTAGTAGTCAGTTAAAATATTAATAGAAAACTAAGTTAGCGCCTGGAAACTAAGGTGCTAACTGACAACTAAGGTTAACTGACAACTAATAATGGGGATATTCGGTGACATCTTGCTTAGGTTCTCTGTCTCTGCACAGCGGCTCCCCTGTGTCCTGCCCGCTGACAGCAAGCCCCCCCAGAGCCCACCCGACAAAGCCCCACTGGCCTGCCCAGGCCCCGTTTCTTGTGGGAGGGACCTGCCTTCTCCCTGATGAATGTCACACCCACCCAGTGAATGACATCAAGCTTTTGGTGGCCCCGCCTGCCCTATTGACCCCACAGAGTCCTTTACACCCACGCCACACTCCCCCTCACCTTGGCGTCTGAGAAAGGGGGATCCCTCCCCAGGCTCTATTCTCCTGGTTCTGGGGGCTGCCCATTACGGTGCTGCCGCAGCAGGTGTGGGGTGAGCTCTCGTTCGGCTGGGGCCAGGGTTCGGCCACCCCTCTGTAAGCCCAGATGGAAAGGATGATCCAAAAAGACACTGGCCAGGCCACAGTGAGGCCAGGCAGCTCTCAGGGTGACCACAGGCCCGGGAGATTTTCCTAGAGGCTTGTGGAGTTGAGCAAAGATACCTCCTGACTTCTAGGTCCCACTGATGGGTTCTTTTTGTCTGCCGGGGGTGACGGCTCCTTGGGAGTGGTCAGTCCCAAGTGGTCTGTCCCAGGCTGTGAGAGAGCCGGAACCTGTCCCCAAGCACGTGCTGACTTGGGCACCTCAGGACACATGACACCAAGATGTGCTCACCCAGGCACAGGTCAGGAAGTGTGGGCTTGGCAGGGTACTCTGAGGAAAACTGGAGGGACGCTCGGAAATCAGGCCTGTCTTGGAAAATCCAGAAGCTTCGGGGCTCTTCGGGAAGCAGTGCGGTGGGGGCGGGGGCGGAATCTTGGCTCGGCCATCTTCCCAAGCGTGGCCTTGAGCAAGGCCCCTTCTGTGGAAAAGCACTTAGAACGCAGGTTGGCACATGATTAGCCTTCAGTAAATGGTAAACATTACTGTTGCCGATCCTGAGACTCACAGACTGTAGCTCCTCCACGGGGGGGTCCGGCATAGGCGTGCTTTTCCAGGGGCCAAATGAGAACCAGAAGTCAAGTTCGGGGCTCGAGGCACAGGGAGGTGAGCCACGAATGTTAATTCCCAGGCCCGTGACTCCAGCAGGCCTGCTCCCCACTCCCCACCCCCTGGCCCCCTCCCTCATGTGGTCCGGCCTAGAGACGCCAAGGCGGCCTGGAGTGAAGTCAGCCTTTTTGGACAATCATCGGCTCCGCCCTTGGATCTGAGGCCTCTGCCCGCACGACTGGCCCTTCCTGGGCTCTCTCCTCTCTGCCATCCCTGTTACCATCCACCTACCACCCTGGGGGGAACCCCCCCTTGCTCATTGTTGGTCACCCCAGATTCTGATCTCCAAACTCATCGGCTTGCATGACCCAGCCCGTGAAACACGTTTTCTGCTCGCTCTTCTCACAGGAAGAACGGGGAGGGCGAGCTCGTCTCAATTTGTTCACCTCATGCCTTCCTGGGACTAAAGGGAGCGGTGGGGCTCAGGACGGAGAAATTTACTTATTTCTGCCTGGCGGTAGCCGTGGGCTTTTCCTAAGAGTAGGGGGAAGGGCGCTCTGAGTGAAATGAGCGCAGGTGGGGGGGTGCGGTCAAGACACTTCATTGCTTACTGTCATGGTCTCAGGCAAGTCACAGGTTCTTATGAGCCACAGTTTTGTCACCTGGGGAAGGGGATGATGACACCTCCGGTTTGGTCTACCCATCACCTTGAATTCCATGTGCCCCGAGACACAGTCCATTCATTACAAGGGCCTGGTTGGGACCCCCGGAGTATTGGCCTCACAGTGTCCCCCCCCAGCTTCCATTTTCCTGGCCTTGTAGCTTAACAACGAATTGTCCCCCGCGGCTTGACCCAGAGCTTGGAACGTCCCTGCCGTAGAAAGCTGCCCCGAAACTTATGATGAACGCCCTTGTGATTAATGTTTGCTGATCACAGTCCTTCTGGTCCAGCGGCCTTTCCAGACGACGCCCACCTTTGTTCCTGGGTTGCTAATGCCACCAGAGAACCACGCTGCCAGAGGGACGGCTCCAAGAAGCACGAGAGACCCTCCGGAAGGATCACGTAGCCCCTGGAATAATGCCCAGATCTTCCCTTAGGGACCCTCAGCCGGACTGAGAAGGCAAGGCGGTTTTGAAGATGTTAACCTGCTGCCTTCTCAGGTCTCCGGTGCTCTGACAATAAACGCTCACTCTGAATGTCCTAACTCCTGTGTCGCTCTGCTGGCTGACAGGCACAGGCAGCACGCGGCCCTGGGCTCGGCTGCCCTCTGGTTATATTTGCACAGAGGTGGCCAGAGGCAGCCAGCTTCTTCGGGCTCCATCCCGCACCCCACTTCTCTTGTGACTGTTGCTTTTGCCTAGGGCCTGTTCCTGCCCACAGATGCTCTGCTTCTCAAGTCTGGCCTCTCGCCTTCTTTCCTTGTGGTGGTTCCCATGGGTGCTCCGCCCAGATCCTCCTCACCGGCTGGCGTGCCTGTCCCCAGCTGCTCTGCATGTTGGTTACCGAGAGCTCAGCAGTGTCTTTCTCTGGAAACTTGTCCTGAGCCAGTGGGAGTCCTTTCATCTCAACATGTCTAGGGTATTCCCACCCCACGCCCCAAGAAGTGGGCAAAGCCAATGACTGACAGATTCAGGGTACAAAAGCCCAGCCCCCTTCCTCTAGGAAGGACAAGTCTGGGATGCCACAGATATGCCAGAGCTCCAGTTCAGAATTCCCTGGACAGAAAGAAGAACAAGCTGTATTTCCTCCCAAGACACCCCACTTCCTCCCTCCCAGGAGCTGTGGAGAAAGCATGACCTGTGAATAGAAAGGCAGGCCATGGAGCGAATCCTGAGAGGAGTGGTTAACAGTAGTGACTCGGATAATATGTTACACTTTTCCAGGCTTCGGTTCCCTTATTTATAGGATATGATTCGTAATTCCCACGTTGACGTGAGGATCTGAAAGCAGCGGCAAAGTCCTTATATGCTGTCTGGTGCCCGAGGTGACCCTATAACCTTGGCTGCCCTTAGGAAGGGAAAGGCTGAATGGGACAGCTGGGCGTGAAGGCCAGGCCAGCTGGTACAGGAACCATACCCCTCTTTGGCCTGTGGTCCGTAAGGGCCAGCTCTGGCCCAGCAGGAAGCATTGTCGGCCCACACAGGCTGTACATGCCTGTGTCAACCCGTGACCTTATAACCCCTCCTCTGGGGCTCAGTTCAGGAACCAAAAAACCACCTGTAAGTGAAAACCAAAGCCAGTTCCCGATGCTTGGCTTTCAATTTGGAGGCCACCTTCTCTGAGCATGGGCCTGTCCAGAGACCCCTGAAACACAGGTGGCTTGCAAGGGTGTCTGGCGGGCCTTCCACTTAGCTCCCAACCTCCTCCAGCTGCACCGCCGGGCCTGCTGCTCCCAGCAGCCTCAGGCGGTCAGTCAGCCAACCCCAACCAAGGCAGCAAACCTGACAGGACAAGAAATGCCGTAATGGGGCTTGGAGGAGGTTTGGCAGCTTTCAGGATCCTTGTCAGGCCTCTCGTGGTCTCGGGCCACCGCTTATGGAAAAGAGGGTCCCCAGCTCCAAGGAGAAACCCCTGTCGCATGGATGGAGCTCCCAGAACTGACCAGGAGGAGGCTGGCATCAGAACACGGGAAGTCGATCATACTAAGGTTTCGGGGCAGGAAAATGCTGCATAACAGGGCAGGTCCTGCCCTGCAGGCGAGTTGCATGAAGAGAATGCTGCCTTCTGCTCTTCTGTCCTTGGGCTGCAAGGTCCCGAGGCTGAGAGATGAGCGGAGCTTCCCACGCCTGCCCACACGGAGCAACTGTGCAAACAGCAGTGTCGCGGAGGCCGCTTTTAGCTGCTTTGGGTTCCAATCCACACGGCACAAGGTTTTCCAGCTGGGGCGCCTCTCCCTCGCTGGGAGAAAAATCAAGGGGGAGAGGTCCTTGGCTCATTTGGATCTTCACAAAATTGTGCATTTTGAAGTCCCTCCCCCCCCGCCCCCGCCGCATTAATGAGACGCTACATGGCCAATACAAATTTGTAAATGCAAAAAAGAAGGAAAAAATAACTTGTAGAACTCTTAACCAGTCATCTGTGGGCAAATTTCCTTCTCTCTCTGTAAGGGTTGGAGTTAAAAAATTATGGTCAGGATTGCACTGTACACGTATACTATTTTACTCTGGAGCAAATGTCCATATCGTGTTTTTAAAAATCATCCTTTGACCAGCTGCACCTTATTTTTCTTAAACTGGCTGTACCTTTTTTCCCAGGTTTTAAAACTTTTCATTTGCATATTTAAAAAATCGTGCATTCCACCAACTAAAATCATTTGAACAGCAAACAGAAATGGTGCTCTGATCAAACTGCACTCTGCAGCCTGCAGGACACTGTGGGTCATTCTGGTCTCTAGGTTTCCTTGTCGTCGTACCCAGCGTCTGCCTTCACCAACGTGCGGGTTCTCTCCCGCCCCTGCCAGCCAGACAGGCAGGTGGGAGAGGCAGGTGTGGCCGTCGACATCAGTAGTCCTCGGATGTGAAAAGGGGCAGCGCAGTCATTTGAACTTGATCCAACCTCTTTGCATCTTACAAAGTTAGACAACTAAAAGAAGTAAAATGAGGTCTACAGCCACACCACCCTGAACAAGCCCGATCTCGGAAGCTAAGCAGGGTCGGGCCTGGTTAGTACTTGGATGGGAGACCACCTACGAAAACCAGGTGCTGTAGGCGTAAAAATAAACAATAAGGGATTGTAAGCTGACAAGGTCCGTGCTATCTGTGAGGTCAACCAAGGGTTGCCTCACCTAAAAAAATAAGTAAATAAATAAAAATAAAATGAGCAGGCAGTGCTGGTGGAGGGCACGGTGCATCCTAGTGGCACGTGCCTCACCACGACTCGCCTGCTCGTTTCTCCTGCTCATTCATGCCTTTTGACGGCTGTGGATTTTTCTTGTTTCTGTCTTCTTCAATTTTCATTTACCTAATTTCTCAATCTCAGCCCTATCGGGTGTGTCAGCCACGGTTGCTGAGGGAGTGGAGCGAGGCGTGTGAACACGTGGGGGTCCCATCTGCTCGGTGGCTGCTGCTGGGTGCCGGCACCCTATTTTTCTTAACCAGTTCCCTCGAGGTGTGCATTTAGGTGGGGATGAAGGATGCTTCGGCTGCTTCCCAGCTCGCTTACTGTCGTAGGGTCTTAGAGATCGATTTCGTTTTCCTTGGTGGACAGTTGGCTCCCACTGTGGTGGCATTTGCTATGGGGTCTCCCGGGCACCGCTGGCCCTGTGCAGACTCGCTTGTCATGTCCCTGACAGAAACAGCACTGGCACTGCCCGTGAGCCTGGGTCTTCCACTGGTTTGCCAGGAGCCTTCACCGCCACACTGCGCTCCTGGCCACTCAGCCACCACCTGTCCCTCTGTGCAGAAGGCACTGCTATGATGTCGCAGCTTACAAATGTGAGGACCTCACAGAAAGGGAGCCCCGGCCAGACTCTGCTCAAAATGCCGGCTTCCGGTCAACCTCTCAACTTCCCTGCCTGTCATGCTTCCAGCGAGATGGGCAATCAGGTGAGGGGACCGGTGGGAACAGACGGGCGGCATGAGGGGACCTGGAGGTTTGAAACTCACTCGGCTCCTTATTAGCTGTGTAAAACTGAGCAGATTATTGACCCTCGGAGCCTGGATTTCTTCATATTTATGACAGAATACTTCCTTCCCTCTAGGGTTTTGTGGGAATTAAATGACATAATGCAAGTAAACTCATCTTGTTTTTGACCTGATCAGAGCAGTTACCAAACAGCTGAGATAGTTTCCCACCCCACCCCCCCACCCTCGGGGAGGAACATCTTCTGTCCACTTTTTCCATTACGCTCTCTTAGCGTCACTGTGCTCGTTTCATCGTCTTGGAGAACAGTGTTCGCCAGAGCCTTGCTGGTCAGGCCTGTGACCTTGGGGTTTTCCCGGAGGGTTGCTCTGGCCACACTGTGTGCAGATAAAGGACCCCCCCCACACCCGCATCTCGCTGGTGGTTCGGGACCACTCAGCTTACTTCAGGAATAAACAAGATAATCGAGCAAAAGCACTCTTCACTCGGCGTCCTTCGTACCAAACACTCTCAACCTTTTGCTATATGGACTGCACATTTGCTGGTCCGTGGAGTCGGGCTGTGCACACTCCACAGTCGGCTCTGGGGACGTCTCAGACACCTGCCTGAGCACTGAGCCCTGCCTGGCCTTCCGGTCTCTTTCCCGACCCCATGTCACCATGTTTGGGTCCTGGACCACACGCATCCCAGTGGAGCTGAGAACAGGGAGAGGAAGGACGAGTTAGGCGTTATGTTTCACGCACATTGATTAATCCGGTGGTTCCCCCGTGAAGCTGATAAGATGCTGACGCCCGGGTTTCTGGGTGTGGGGGCCGGGCACAGCATTAACTCCAAGTCACATTCAAGAACCAGTGACAGAACTGCTAATGTGCCGGACTGTCCCACATGCGTCTTACTTTATGACATTCCCCGTGGAGTTAGGCCCACAGCCAACGCTTCTGATGGTGACGGAATACCTCAATCTGTTCCTGATTAACTCCCAAAGTCATATGTGATGAACATTTTATTACATTAGAAAGAGTCATCTGTTAACTGTTGAACTGCGTGGGGAACCGCATCTGAGGCTACTTCAGAAAAATGGCATCGGAGAGTATTGATTTTCGGTATCACAAAACGGCTAGATTCTTCCCCATTTCGCCACTGAATATTAACCAGCGGCTCGGGCCAGTTCTGGGAAGAGCACCTGACTGCTGACTCCACGCACCTCCAGGATCGCCCCAACATGCCCACGACACGGGACCCCTCCTGGCCATCTCCCCGGCAGCCAGGCGGCGGTGGCTGGGACACAGGAGGCAACGCCAGGTGGCATCGGTCCCACCCCTCTGCGGCGGACTCGCCGTGCCTTGTGCGTGGCTCCGGGGGCCCGTGCGCAGACTCCCTGCTGGGCTGTGGTGGGTCGAGGCTGGTTCCCCCGCGACACAGCAGGTCTCACAGCCCGAGGGAGTGCGTAGGAAATGCTGCTCTTCGCTCACGGCAGAAAGTGGGCTTCGCCCAAGGGCCCGTGTGCCAGCGGGGAGCGGGGCGGGGCAGGCCTGGCCGGGCATCCCGCCGGGCTGGGGAGGCCGGACCTGCAAGGCAGAGCTGAGGGGCAGCGGGGACGCTGGCAGGGCCACCAGCCTGCTTGCCTTTTGGTCCAGAGTGACTTCTGAAGACCCATGTCCCTCCCACAGACTGGCTCCTCCAACTAGCCCGACGGTGAGAAGACCACCCACTACGGTGCCCGGGCTCTGCTGCTCATTCGGCAGCGACTGTCCACGCTGCCCGAGCCTCGTGTGAGCAGCCTCGTGTGTTTACCCTTGTGTCCCTGTGTGTGCCGCAGACAGGGCAATTTCTGGGGTCCAGAAGCACCCAGGCGGCTCGAGAGGCAAGGTGCTCATTTCCACTGGCTTCTCTCTCCTCCTTCGTGCTCCCACCCAGCAGTATCTCTGGTGGCTTCGCATGGGATCGATGGGCTGGGTCCCTCCAGCTGCGGTGGGGTGGGGGTGCACAGACCGCCCTCCCCTCCCTTTCACCCACATCTCTCCTCTGCCCACATCCACCCTCACCCCGCGGCAGACCACACCGCAGCGACGCAGTGTCGATGCCCGTCCGCCAGGGTACAGGGGTAAACCTTCAAGAGGTCTGTCTTTTCCCTGCCCCTGGACCAGCAGCTTCTTCCCCTTTGTCCCCAGCCTGGAAGGAAGTCCCTCACGGCGGCCACGGCCCCCTGTGGTCAGTCGTGCACCAGGAAGTTGATGAGGGCGGTCCTGGGGGACAGGAAGGCCTTCTCGATGCTTCGCCCCTGCAGCAGCCGGGCGCCCAGCTCGCTCTGGAGGACAAGTTCGTGGACTCTGTCCTGGTCCCGGGCGACGTGCTGAGGCACGAGGATCTTGCCGCAGGCTTTGTTGTTGATCTGAGGAGGAAAGCCAGAGACGAGTCCCGAGAGCGGCAGGCGGCCCGAGCCCAGCACCCACCTCC
>CM053507.1:147260991-147308763 GCA_028627145.1 Eidolon dupreanum | reverse complement strand
GGGAGGGTAGCTCCCCCAGTGACTAAGAACAATAAAGCCCCCGCTGACTGAGCCCCCACTCTGAGCCACAGCCCCTGGAGTGAGCCTGTTTGTCCACCACAGCCCTGCAAAGTGGGTGCACAACCGCCCATCCCCATTTACAGATGGGGAAGGTGAGACGCAGGAGGGGATGTCACCTGTGCCAGGCCCCGGCCCAGCAAGTGGGATGACCTCACAGACCCTCTCCCCCCACTCGGACCCCTGGCCAGCCCCCACTGCTCTCCAGCGCTGCCCTGCCTGTGTCTCTGCTCCAGCCCCTCCGAGGCGCACGGTGCCAACGTGGCCACCGAGGATGTCCCCCCCTCTGCTCCTTTTCTCCACCAGGGAATGCTGCTCCTCCAAGGTCCCTCGGCCCGCCCTCACGATGCCATTTCCAGTCTGCCAACTACCAGCACCGACGACGATGCTGACGCTAGCAGCAGTCACCATGTACGGAGTGGGTTATTAAGCCCTATCCTGCCATCTCCTCACCTATAAAGTGGGGTTCGTCACATACCTTCCTCATCCGTGAAATGGGGATAACAGCAGGCCCACCTCGCAGGCCTGCCGGGTGGAGTGAATGGCTTAGATCTGGAAAGTTCTGAGGACACGGCCTGGCCCTTAGTGCTCGCCGTGTGTCAGCGGGCTTGTCACGAGGGCATCCAAGAGCAGGCTAAGCACCTCCTGCGTGATCCCATCTAACTCTGTCCATGACTAGGCAAGGCAGGCACGATGTTCACCTCCATTTTCTGACTCAGGAAATAAAGGCTCAGAGAAGTTAAGCATTTTGCCAAATTGAGACTCTGACTCCTAAGCTCTTACATCTTAACCTTGAACCTACATAAACTCTGTGTGTGTGTGTGTGTGTGTGTGTGTGTGTGTGTGTGTGTGTGTGTGGACAACTCGTGTGTCCCCAGACTGTCCCTCCTGGGCGCTAAGCACCATGAAGATGAGGTGGCGCCTCTGGGCTCTGTGTCCCTAGTATTTGGCACAGCCTGGCACGCCATGGGCACAGAGAACACAGACATGGCTAAACCGAATCACGCCGTACCGTATAATTCTGTTCCTAGCCACGGCACATACTGAGATCACACGGAGACAGGACACAGACCTCCACAGGGGTTCTTATGTTGGTGTGCCTGCGGGGACTCCAACCCGTGTTTGAAATTTGGGGTTTGCATTTCAATGATAATCTAAAATTATTTTACCAATGATCAAAACTAGATTACTTTGGTGCAGTGATAATTTAAAGGGGAAAGACATTTTCGCAGACTAAAACTTCTGTATCTTGAGTTGGAATTTCTTAATTATGCGGAAGATGAGATATTTATTTCTTATAAACTGAATTTAAAGAAATTGCTTCTGTGCCATAGGCTGTTTTTGGTTTTGAGGATTCTTGGGAGAAGCTGCCAGGGCGGCCCGACCTCCTCCCCTCGGTGGGGGAGGCCAAGCAGGGGCAGCTGGGAACCGAGTGCAGAGGAGGCGGTGTGGAGATGGAGCATGGACTCCTGGTTGACAATCTCTCCAAGCCTCCACTTGCCTGCTGGGCACAGATGCAGAGGGCGGGTGGGTGGGGGCCCTGGTGGGTGGAGCCTCCATGAGGCTGTGTTCTCCCGCAGCCCCCAGGTGGGTTCGTTCTGGGCACTTCTCACAATTTGCAATAATTTTACTTACTTTTCTCTTTCCTTTTCGTTGGCCCCTATCCCTCCCTCTAGGCTTTAAGCTCTGTGAGGGCAGGGACCCTGTCTGTCATGTGTGACTTTATATTCCCAGAGCTTAGCTCCGTGCCTGGACTCAAGCAGGTGACCTGATAATTACTGATGAGCAAACGAATGAACCTGGGCAAGGCGACAGACTTCTCTGAGTCTGTTTCCCCACCTGAAGAAAATGAGGATGGTAACGGCTCCCTCAGAGGGTAATAAGAGTTAAACTTTGCATGGAGATTGCCTAGCCCCGTGGGCTTCGGGACAGATGTGCTGGAAGGTCCACCCCCTCCCCTCTTCAGTCATATGGGCATACTTAAGAGAGATTCCTTATGCTGCATTTCACATTACACAAATTCAAGCTATAAAAATTACATAAAGGATAAACTACAAGTTATATACTCTGTAAAGAGTTTAAATTTAAATAAACTATTTTATGTATTTAAAGTGACCCAATATACTAAAAAAATAAAAATGTTATTAGCCTCTCTGCAATATATTTTTCAGAGTGAGTGTACCCTCATTGCCAACCTCCGCCCCCTCCCCTCCCACCGGAAGAACGAAGGACAGCTAAACGCAGATGAGGGAGGCTGAAACACAGCTGGGAAGGGAGACAATTGGAATCTGTCGTGTATGACAGGTTTATTTTTCCACTCCCATCCCTTGAGGGCCATGTGGGTTTTATGCTCGCCAGCTTTAGGTACGTGGTGAGGGCAGGCTAAGGGTGCAGGCATGGGAAAGATGGGTGGGAGCTCGGGCTAGGGGCTGGGCGGGCCAGAAAGGTCTGATGGAAACCCCGACCCGGGCCATGTTTGTGGGCCGCAGCAGGGCAGTGACCTGCCCCGGCAGGCTCGCCCTGGCCCTGGGGGCTGCGGGAGTCACTCACCAGAACCGCCATCTGCACGACATCGGGCTGCTGCAGGAACTGCGGGTCCACCGCTGGCCATGGCTGAAGCAGCACGCCGGCGTCCCAGGCGTAGTGGGCGCACAGCTTCTTTGGCACGAGTGCCAGGCCTGCAATGTCAAGGCCAGAGGGTCACTGAGCACCTGCAGGGCCCGTGGCAGCCAGATAAACAGCGCTCACCTCACTCGGCCTGGCCAGGGCTGACCGAGGGCGCTTTTTCCACAGTATGGCTTTTCACAGCCTACCAGGTGCGCCCCCCTCACTCCGGACTGGCCTACCACCCCAGGTTACAGGTGGCTTTTTTTCCCAAATAGTACCCAAAGCTGAGAAAATGGACGTACACGCTGTTCTAGAGTGTGCATGTGGGAAAACAGGGCTGCTGGTTTGACGTGGCCCCCGCAGTTCTGTGGGTGAAGGATGCCTGTGTGCTCCTGACAGCCATCCCAAGGTGAGGAGGGGCATCCGCCTCCTTCCTCGCCCCCCGTGAGCCCTGGCGGCCTGAAAGGGCCTCCCACCCACACCGCCGAGAGCAGCAGCGAGCTCCTTCTCAACCTTCTCAGAGGGGTTTCAACCTTCCTGCCAATTGTCCTTGGCTCGGGGTGGGTCAAACACGGGGAGCCATGAGGGATGGAACCCCGCCAGGCCTCGCTTCCCAGGGTGCTTCGCGCTGCGGCCCCCAAAGCGGAGGCGGCTGTGCCCGGGATGTGCCCCGCTGCGCACCCGCGGGCGGCACAGGGCCCGCTGTCAGTGCTTCGGGGCTGCCCAGCAGCAAGAGCTTTGCTTTCAAGGCCTCAGCCGACGGGCGCAAGCCATGCCCCCGAGTGTGCAGGAAACATACACGGCGGAAAAACAGATGCCGCGGCAGGCCCAGCACGGCCCGTCGCGCGGCCTCCCCGTCCTGCCCGAGGCAGGGCGTGGGTGGGGCCGGGCGTGGGCCGGGCGTGCGGGACGCGGCCACTGAGCCCACGCTGGGCCTGCGCCAGGGCACAATGGCTCTTCCAGGGGAGGCGGGCGGGGAGCGGCCCTCCCCACCTCACCCTTGTTATCATCGTCCTTGAGACCCGGAGATGCATTCGAGAGACGGACCCATGCCTCAGGGGCGGCCCGTGGCGAGCCTGGGACAGAGGCCATGATCGCTACTAATGCCAGCCCCCAAAACACTGGGCCGTGGATGACGACTTTTTATTTTTTCTAAAGACAAAAATAATATATGCTCCTTGTAGAAAATTTGTAAAGGGTCAAAATCTAAAGAAGAAAATCATGTTCAAATGGATAGCATTTCTAAAAATTTTTATTTTGAAATACAGTAATGCTATGTATCTCATGAGTATTTGTACGTGTAAACCATGTAAGACAAAACTACCGTCAGTAGAATCAAGCTGTAAATATCATTTTGGAGGCTCTTTTTTGCCTTTATTTTAAAATAATAATTTCGAGGAAAAGAACAGTACATAAAATATGACCCTAGTTTTATTAAAATTTATATGAACGGATTAAAAGAAAGATTGAAATGAAAAAAATCAGAATAGTAGCAATGATTACCCATCTCGGGGGGGAGCGGAAAAGTAGGGCTATCTCTTTTTCAAATGTTTCATAGATTATCTGTAAGGAACATATATTACTTTTGTGATTTAAAAATATATTTTAAAATAAAGCTTTTCCATACTGTGAGTTTAAGATTCCTCTGTTTCTTTTCAAGATTTCATTTTCGTCCTCATTTAACTTTTGATTCTACCTGTAATTTATTTTGTGTGTGATATGAAAAAACATTATTTAAAAACATACAGTTAATTTTCCAAACCCAATTTATGGAATAAACCTTCTCTTCACGATTGGCTTGTGGTTTTTCTTTTATAATATTTTATACGTGAGATGGTTTCAGGACAATTCACTGCAAAGCTCCTCAACGCGCCTTTCTGGGATGAGGTAAATAATTTGGGCCAAAACGGGAATTAGCTTTCCTTGAGAAAGTCTTGCTACCTGGAAAGAACGGCCAGTCCGACGCAAATGCGTGCTCAGTGACATGGCTGACGTACTTGCTAAGCACGAGCTCCTCATCTTGCTCCGCACGGTGACAGACAGGTGCCGCCATGACCACTTTCAGCAGCACGGGTCCATTTCACCCTGTTGACCTCTGGCTTGATTTTTGCGCGAGTGTCAGATTTACCTGCCGTAGCTTTGTATGTTTTCCAATCTGGCGCTCTTGCTGTAATGCGGGGGCAGTTGGTCTGAGGCAAGCGATGGCCCCTCCGGCCTCAGGGATGGAGTGTGTAACGTGTGTCCTGGGCCCCGAGGAGGGAGTGTATAACGTGTGCTCCTGGCCCCGAGGAGTGTGTAACATGTGCCCTGGGCCTCAAGGAGGAGTGTGTAACGAGTGCCCCTGGCCCTGACGCTGGTTCCTGTGCTGACGAACTTTCTAACAGATGCGGCCTGGGCAGAAGCAGGAAGGAGCTTCCTGGTTGCTCCTCAGAAGGGACCTGATTGAGACTCGTATCTAAGCACTAGACGGAGGTCACAGAGGGGAGACTGTCATGTCCACCTGAGCAGGCGGCCCAGGATGGCTGGCCCTGACGCAGCTGCAGTGGGAAGGACTCTAAAACCTGTGTGGTAGTTGCACAGGACGCGTGGGGGATGAAAGGACCTTGGACACACATGTTCTAGGCAGAAGCTGTTACAAATTCTACATTAAAAAAATGAGGAAGCCCGGCCTTCCTGGAGCGATCAGGATGCTTATTTATAGCAGCCTGGGCCCCCGCCAGCGTTTCCACGTAGGTGGCAGCGGGCTGTCCTGCCAGGGAGGAACAGAAATTCAGACCCTGGGTTCTACGTGGCGTTTTTGCCTCCTTGCTCTTTTTAGGGAAGTAAAAATGCCTAACGTTTCCATAGCAAGTACAGTAGTTTCTTTATGTGACGTAGGTCAGGCCAAGAGCTGGCCTTTGGAAGCACGTGGAGGAAGAGAGCACAGGCTGGCAAGTGGCGAGGCCAGGCACATGCGGCCACCACGCAGGGCCGGCTGTGGCCCTTGGCCCGCCCCCTTCCTTTCTCTCCTCTGCAAGAGAAGCTGTCGCTGAACTTCCTGTGAAACAACTGAATCATGCCTCCTCCCGCACCGAGAGCTGGCGAGGTCGCCCCACTGCCACGGCCCCTGGGAGCGAGAGCTGGGGTGGCCATGGCTTTGGTGGGTGGCAGGCCTCCCCTGGCGGCCATCTTCAGGACTGCCTGCACCCCCACGCCATGCCCTCACACACACACAAGGGAGGACTTGGGGACCCTGTGGCATCTGTGGACCCCACTGTGCCTCGTCCAGCCCTGGCAATCCCTGGGAGATGGACAGGAAGGGAGGCCACTTCGCTTTAGCCTTCACACACAGAAGCCCCTCTGTAATAAACCCAACTTGTTAAACATAGGTGTGCTCCTGGTGGCCTCTGGCTGGAGGCCACCAACAGGACTGTGGGCTCACAGTCTCGGCTGAGAACGTCACCGCCTTTTACTGAGACCCCCTGACTCGGACATCAAGACCCCTTCAGTCTCTGCCTGCTTGAGATGCCACCGGCCCACCCTCAGAACCAAGCACACGCTGAACTGAACGTGGATTTGGCTGAAGGCTTTCGGTGCTGTGTTCATTTTGTTTTCTTAGGAATGGGTCCCTCTTTGAGCTCTCGGTTTCCTGGTCAGAATTGTATTGTTCCCTGGTGAAGATGTTCTCCAGCATCTCCCTCCCACCTGTCTACTGTCTCATCTGTCTGCCTGGGTCGTACCGTGAATGCCTTTTGTTCTTCTCACCTTTCCTTACCTCCTATGCCTTCACCGCTTAGCACCTGTCAACCCTCAAGAGGGCCTTATGATGACCCCCTCTCCTCCTTCTCCATCAAAATCAGTCGCACGACCTCACCGTCACTTAAAATTGCAATCCCTACTACAAAGGGATCCTGCCACTGACCGTTTTGTAGATTTTAAGCCCTGTGATGTTCAGTTCTCCGTGCTGTGCTTAAAAAGTCTCAAATCTCAGATGGAAGCAGACAGATTCATGAAAGGATTCAGACTTGTCTTGTTTCTCTAACCTCTACCAATAATCCACCTGTTGGAGGGGCCAGGAGATGTGAAGGCTACCTTAGAAAATGCTGGTTGGAAACACCCAGAAGATGACTTAACGTGCAATGAAATACATTTTTTACTCAGTCAGAACACCCTGAAGCAAGATCTTTCAGAGACTAAACTACAGAGCTTTCTTGTTACAGTGGCCTGGACCTGGATTCAGTGTCGCAAGCAGCAAAGAAGGGACCCGCAGCAGACGTCAGGGACAGGCCTACCGGCGGCCTCAGACGGTCATTGCGATGAGCTCCTGACGTGGACATTTCTGGCCCTTTCCAGTTGGTTAGTGGATGTTTAAAGCCAGAAATTGTAGATACGGTACATAACTCCCAAACTGGCCACCAGATCACCCCACTGCATGAACGTCAGCGTTCGTCTGAACCTTTTAAAGAGGCTTATGTACCAAAAAAAGGAGAAAATCCAAACTAAGCTCATGGCTTTGCAATGAAAGCAAGAACACAGGCCCCTCTCTTCTTCAAGGGATAAAACACGCTTCCTTTTTGACAGAGACGCTTGCCGATGCCGTAAAAAGGGGCACGTTGGAAAAATAACTGTTTCATCCTAGCTAAAAAAAGGAACCAATGTTCTCTCCTCCTGAGGAATTATGAAGCCACTCTGAGACCGTACAGGCCAATTTCCAATGATTCCCGCAAAACAAGAACTACCTTTTACAATAGAAGGGCATAAACCAGTCTTCCTAACAGATATGGGCACTACTCTGTCAACCAGAGCTCTACCCGCCGGCTCTGCCCATCTCCTGCGGTCACAGGACTGCCTGGCTAGCAGGAATTTCAGATCCTCCAGTTCTTCCCCTCACCCAACCATATGCGGTGACCCTTAGTCCCCCTTGTTGGTATTCACATCCGTCCGGGCACATCGTTCCGGAGCGGGAAGGGTCTTTCCCTTTGGCACCGGTGACCATGCTGAAGAAAAATTACCGCTATTCAGAGCACAAGATGAGCAGCAGGTGCCAGACCCTGAACCCCATGGCCGCGGACGTCTGAGTCCCAAATCGCGCTGGACAAGAGGCTCGAGCATTCTGGGAAGCCGTAACTGGTCCAATCGGGACTCGCCCACCTACCTGCCCAGAGCTCGGAGGTCACGTGAGGGGCCATGGGAGCAGCCATCACCACCAGGGCGCACAGAGCATCCTCAAACTCGGGGCTGTGAAGGACGACTCTCTGAGAAGCTTGCTGAGGAAGAGAACAAAATAACGGTGGAGGGACAAAAGGACACGGAGGCGTAAAAACAAGCATGGGCAAGGATGGCCATCGACACGGCCAAAGTCCAGAGACACAGCAGGTAGGAAGAAGCCCTCTCTACCAGCCATTTTTGCTCTGGCTAGAGAACTTTCCTCAGTTAATTTTAGTTATTTCAAATAGCTGCAGTGACATGGATGGGCCTAGAGGGTATTATGCTAAGTGAAATAAGTAAGACAGGGAAAGACAAACACCATATGATTTCACTTATATGTGGAATCTAAAAAACAAAATACATGAACAAATAAAACAGAAACTCACAGATACAGAGAATGTTTTGATGGCTGCCAGATGGAAGGGGGTAGGGGGCTGGGTGGAAAAGGTCCAGGGATTAAGAAATACAAATTGGCAGTTACAAAATAGTCATGGGGCTGTAAAATGTACGGCACAGGGAATATAATCAATAATATTGTAATAACTACGTATGGGGCCAGGAGGAGACTAGACTTACGGGGGGTTTGCTCTGTATGTTATATAAATATCTAACCACTATGTGGTACACCTAAAATTAATATAACGTTGAATGTTGACTGTAACTGAAAAAAAAAAAAGCAGCCATAGAGTACAGGATCCTTAAATATGGTAACTATTAGTAAAGCCACTCAATTTTTAAAGAAAAGTCTGGAGCAGCAGCAGCAACAAGTAAATCACTACTAACTGAGCATTTACTATGCCCTCAGCCTGAGGCCAACTCGTCCAGTTCTCACGAGTGGGTGGGGTATGCAGATGAAGCAGCTAGGGCTTGGAGAGGGACAGTAATCGGCCCCGGGCACAGCGTTAACCCGGTGGGGAGTCTGGATTAGAAGCTGGTTGGTCTTATCTCAGAGCAGAACCCTTTTCCGCTCTGCTCAGTTTCCCGTATGCCGCAGGACCAGTGAGAAATGCGAAAAGACTGAGGAAAGGTTTAACAAGGCGGACCCTCCAATGCGGGGGTCCTCCTGCCCGCCTCAGGGGGCTCAGGGGTCTCCATTCTCTTAAACAGCATGGCCAGTTACTGGAAACATGCAGCTGCTTCTTCCTGAGGTGTGGCTCACCGGTCATACCCACTCAACACGTGGCGTACGTACTATGTGCCAGGCTTTAGGGATAAAACGTCCTGGATATTATATTTTACAAAACAAGATGTCTCTCCCTGAAGGAGCTTGCAGCCAGTGGGAGAGAATACCAACGAATGAATCAAGGATGTCACAGGATCCCACGAGTGGGGAGGCAGGGCGGCCACACAGCTGGGGGTGAGCTGGGGTGTGTAGTCACAGAGGCCTGGAAGGGAGGAGGGCTATCCAGAGGTGGCTGCAGGAAGAATGTTGCTGAAGGGACTTCATGGAGGCCGGCAGTTTCCAAGGCCCCCCGAGGAAGTCATGGTAAAAACCGGCTCAGCGTGGTTGTGGCATTCTGTACACGTCCCTAACACCCTGTGACAAACACGATTTCGGTTTAATTTTATGATATATTTTTAAAAATTAAAAGTCAGGGCCCACATGATGTATTTTGCTGGGTATAGAGAGGCCAACAATATTATATGGTTTTGTTTGTTTGTTTGTTTTTTAACAATGCGTGGATATATGTGTGAAGTAATAGAAAAAAATATATATTGGTTTCAGGCCCTGGTTCCTGGCACAGGGCTCCTCAACCCCTTGGAACTTGTGGGTGATAGAAGTGTCTTTTGTTCTAATGAGGTGACTCTGGGTGGGCTCCTGAATAGCTCCTGGGTGGGGCTGGTCACCAGAAAGACCAAGACATGTTCACGAGCTCAGGACCTTCGGTCCCATCGCCCGCATTCTCCGGACAGGGGAGAGGGCCTGGAAACGGGGTTAGGAACTGGTCACGCCTCCATTAACCTCGACAGTACGGGGTCTGGGGCGCTTCCTGTTTAGGGCCGAGGGGCTGGGGGCAGGGTGCGGTGTGCTGGGGGGGATGTAGTTTTCCCATCACAATGTGATCTCTGAAAAATCGTCTAAGAGATCTGAGTACAACTCCATGGGTAAGGGCCGTCTATCAGAGGGCCATGGACAGAACGAGCTGCCAGGGAGTAGGAGGCTTTTAAATTTTTAAACTTAACTTTTCTATAATATCTGCTCCTTTTTTCTGATTGAAAAAACAAGACACGCTCAGCTCAGGAAATCTAGGAAATACAAAAGCACTCACAATTATACCACCCCTTCTCCCCTGCACCCCCCCCCCCAAAAAAAGTATATTTTACCGCAGTCTCCAAAAATGCAAAACTATGTGAATATACACTCTCTTACACATAACATTTTCACGATTAGGGCTTTTTACCATATAGACACTTCCGTTTTATCGTATGTTTTTACTTAACCCTAGGTCATGAAAAGTTTCTGATGTTAAGTATTCCTGGAAGACATGATGCTAATGGTCGTGGCACATTTCCTTCTTATTGATATGACATAAGTCATGTCACCATTTTCCCACTGGAGGACATTTGGGATCCCAAGTCTCTGTGATTGTAAATCACCTGCCAATGGACACTTGAAGACACGGCCCAGGGCTACCGTGGAAGTGCTTCCTGCCGAGGTCACACCAACCACGTCTGGCACTGGGGTGTGGAAACCTGTCTCACCGTCTTTGCATGAAGAATAGCTAAGTTAAAACGTCTCTGTAAATTTGATAGTATCTCATTTTTAATTTGCATTTCATGGTAATTAGTAGGGAAGTTTTGTTTTTTTTTTTTTTTTTTTTCACCACAAGTTTCACCTATTTCTATCTCCTGTGAATTATTATCTTTTCACATCCTTTGACAACTTTGGGGTTAGGTTTTCATATTAATACGTAAGAGCTCTTTACATATTAAGGATATTACCTTTTTGTTGGACATATTTGTTATAAACGTCTTCCCCAGTTTTTACCTGTCTTTTAATACGGCATGTTTTAATACACCAAAAATGGTAAGCTTTATGTAGTCAAATCTGTAAATTTCTTCCACTGTTCTTAAAAGCCCGGAGAGAGCTTCGTTATAAAAAGCATTTGTTAATAGTGTTAATGCATGTTGTTGTTGCTGTTGCCCAAACAGCTAACCACCTGCCTAATAGGCTCCATCTATTGACAGGGCCTTTACCTGGCCAGAAAAATGGTGGCCACGTGTTGGAAGAAAATGAGTCTATCCTGCAGAGGCTGATTTTTGTTCTCAGAGAGAATGACCCTGATTGGTCTAAGTGAAATGAATGGCAAAAGTCAGTGGTGCCAAGAAGGTTCCCAGATCGCTCAGGAAATGTGGCAGTGGGGACACGGAGGAGAGCCGGAAGGCAGGGAGGCCCACTGCGCCCTTGGGTTTGTCACTCGTCAACCGGATGGTCATCTAACCTCTTCTGCAAACTGTGGGGGCGGTGGGGGGGGGTGGGGGTTGGGTCCGGATAAACTTTAAGAAACCTTCAGCTATAAAACTAGGTTGTGCCCATGGAAAAAACGCTCCTTTAGCATAGTGGAGCTGCACCGAGAGGTCTCAGGTCTGAGACCGTGCGGGCCACTTCTCGCCTCAGCCACCACCACGAGGACAGACAGGCCACTTACCAAGAGGGCACTGCTGAGTCCCATGAGATGAGAAATCGCAGCATTCAGGGAGAAGTCTTCCGTGAAATGGGTGGTCACCTGTGGGTAAGGGTCAAATCAGTCAACTTTCTTCAAAGTTCCTTTAAAGCGTTCCACCAAGTAGGCAGAACTATCCCAAAAATGTGAAATTAAATGGACGCGATCGTAGCCATTTATCAACGTGCTCACTGTCGCAAATAATCGCTGTTACGTTTCAGTGGCACAAAGAGTTTTAATAGCGTGTCGGTGTTGATCCACCGCTGGGGACTGTGCCCGCCCCCACGTCTGGGACAGTGTCGCTTCTCACAGCAGAGAGAAAACACTGCAAATCCATGAATAGGAGGCGGGATCCACTCATGAGCAAACATCAAAATGACAGTCAACAGGAGATGGGGCAAAGGCCGTCATATCCCCTTGGTCATGTGACTTTAATTCCCGAGGAAGAGTATTAGTATATGGAATAGGGTTAGTTTTACATTTTCAAATATGGAGTCAACATAAAAATATGAACATGATTTGTCAGTTTTTTCCTGTTAGTGCTTTTTAACTCTGACCATGGGCAAGAACGTACAAAAATAACACATCGCTAAGATGTCACGAGTTCCCAACTTGCTGAAATATCTCAATTCTATTATCTGACAGAATAGGAAAATTTGCCAAATCTGGAGAGAAAATATGTGGTATGAAAACAATCGTTCAGGCATCACTCAGATCACTAAATTCAATTAAGTGAGCTCTGTTTCTCCACACCAGAGGACAGAGGACAGAAATAAAACTGACCAAGTGTCACCAGATGAGACGGTGCTGGGCCCAGGGCCACTTTAGGTTATACAAATGTTATTCATCGTCAAAGTCCAGATAAGTGACTTTGGCTGACTTTATAAGTTTGAATCAACAAATCTTAAAAAAAAAAACAAAAAAAAACACAAAACCTCAGCCCGAGGAGCATCTGGGCTATCTGGTACCCATTAAAAATGGCTTCATATTTCCTACATGACTTCTTTCAGAGATATATGACTTTTTTTTTCCCCCACAAAGTCCTTTAAAAGGTGAATGTTATTGCAGCATGATAAACTTCTAGATAAAAAAACTTAAATGGTTTTGTCATCGATGAAGAATGTTTTTACCGATGTTTTAAAATGATTAGGACAACAACATACCATTCTTTAAGAAGGTAACATGAATAAATCACTTATTTGCAAAAAATTAACCCGCAGTAACTCACACGGATATTGGGTAACACAGTAACTGAGTGGGCAGGTCCCTGCTATGCTGAGCCTCAGGGGCCTTGGGTTCTAGTCTCTGTTCGGTTCCTCACTGGCTGTGTGACTTTCTGCCAGACAATTAACCTCTCTGTGCCTCATCTCTGTCGCCATCTGTAAACTGAGGAAGCGGAAGAAGAGAGTCTCTTCACGCCCCTTTCAACTCTAAAATTCTGTTTCTGTGAATATAATACACATAGCGTGTCATCGGCGTGATCCCGATTTGGTGCTCTGCCCGGAGGCGTTAAGGCATGGGAACGTGGGAAGGGGGCAGCTTCCTGACAGGCAGGATGGACAAACGCAAGACGTAACCAGAAGGGCCAGTCTTTCCACGAGGATGTTTGTACTTCGGCTCCGCCTTGGTGAAATATCCAACGTGCTAAGATTTCATCAAGGCAAGTGGGGCCACCATAACGAGGAGGATGGGACCCACAGGGACCCACCTTAGGAGAAGGTGGCCACACAGACGAGTGCCCAGTCACAGAACAAACCAGTGTCCCCTGCAGTCTGACCTGAGAGATGACCGAGTTCTTGTACTCCCAGAGCTTCTTGGCTTCGGCTTGCTCCTTGTCACTCAGCAGCTGAGGCCTGGGAACCGTCCCGGAAGTCCTGGCCTCTATAAACCGGGTTGCCAGGGCCCAGAGGCGCTGTTGCCACCTCAGCACGCCGGGGAGCGCATCGGCTGAGGTCAGTGTCAGTCAACAAGAGAGAGGAGAGAGACACGTGAGGACGACTGATCTGGTTCTCCCCAAGCCGAGAAAAACACCTGTGAACCGAAAACACACGTCCCTGCGCCCCGGGGGAGGTGTCCAAGGGCAGGTGGCAGGGTCCTCCCGTTCCCGGGAACTCAGCCCCGGCCCGGCTCCGTCACACGTTACAGCCCCAGACGTGCAGAGCGCTGGGCGGCAGGGCGGCTCAAAGTGCTGCCCACCGTCCGCACCGGCCCACGAAGAGCTCGGAGGCTTGGCCAGGATGCGCGCAGCGCGCTGCCCCGTTGATTAAGAAAGCTGGCGGTGACAAGTGTCTGTGCCATTGGCGGTGCGCTCAGAGGCACAGCTGACTTACACCGGTACAGGCTTCTCGTCTCACGTGGACAGGTGACCTGCGGCGGCAGCGGTCCGCAGACCACACTGGGGGCTGCACGTCTGTACAGCCCATGAGGCGTTTTAACACAACCCCCGCCCTGGCAGGTAGGTGTGCATTTCCTATTTCAAACACGTTCGCCACATCTAGTTGCTCCTCTGACCTGCTGGAGAAGCTGAACGGCTTCATCTGGTGGCCCTGGGTCACACGGTTAGCCAAACTGGGGCCGGTCTAGGGTTTTTACTCTTTGGCCATGGAGCTAGGCATTCTTAAGCCTGGATGCAAAGCAGGACCTTCTGGAAGGCTTGTCAGAAACAGACTCCTGGAGCCAATTCTGCAGGGCGGGGTGGAGAGCCAGAACCTGTGCTAAATGTCTGCACTTTGTTAAGTCCCCAGAGATTCGAAAGCAGCTAGTTCTGGGACTGGCATCTGTGACTCGTGCTCCAGACCACAATTCTCACTGGAAACAGTCAAAATAAACGGCGATCCCAGGCCTCTGACTTCACGTCCCATAACACGTGCGGCAGACCACGCGGCAGACCACACGGCTGTTGGACAGTTTATTCTAGGATGTCCAGATACCGGGACTATTACCTCGCGCCCTGTTAGAGCTAAGCGGCTGTGGAGAGAAAAAGCACCCCCAAGGGGGGCTCTGGAGGCTGCCGCGGTGACTGAAGAGGTCACCGGTAACATTGGCCACGGCGGGGGTGGGGTGGGGGGGTTCTGGATGGGTGAGGGGCGGTGACACTGTTCTAGAAAAAGCCTTTGGGGCAGATCGTGAGGGGCCTGGCCTCTGTGGACCGCAATGGGCCCAGGGGCAGCGTGGCAGCCAGCCCGGCTCTCCAGGGCTGTCCTCACGGCCGGCCCCCACAGAGCCTGCATGAGGCCACAGATGCGGCAGAGGCAGGCTCCCGGCCCCGTGTCAGCCGGTCCGGGCCGAGGACCGGGAATCCGCCAGGGCAACGAGCTCCCCGAGTGATGCTGAGGCTCGTTCCATCAGGGAGCACTGGGCGGAGGAGGAGGGTACAGCCCTGGGCCGAGAAGCGGACAAACCGCTCCTAGCTTCACGGAACTGATTTCTAGAATCCTCTGCTACCGCCTTCGGCAAAGACACCTGCCTCCGCGGGTCCTCCCGGTGTCAGAGGCAGGACGCAAAGGAGGCAGGCGAGGAGGGGGCGGGAGACTCACTCTTCGTGTCCCACAAGATGTCCTTCTCAGGAGGGGCGGCGAAAAGCAGGTAGAGCCGCACCGTGTCGATGCCGTACAGCTCGACCGCCGCCTCGGGCTCCACGCCGTTGTGCTTGGACTTGCTCATCTTCTCCCACGTCACCTCCACCTTTTCTCTGGTTTTCGCATGGACGGGAACAGAACCTAGAGGCCAGAATAACACACACGTGCGGTCCGTGTGGTTCTGAACTGGTGCTGCAAAAATATATTGGCTAAGAAAATATGGGTGAGCAGTTGCCGGGGTCCACTCGAAGACCCCCACGCATTCACCTGATGTGCTTCTCTCTCTCCCTCTGTATGATACTACGAAAAGTTTTTACATAATGGAGGCCCATCTCCCTCCCCGCATCTTCCTTGCAAGAATAGACAGCACAGTTATAACGGCCTGTGACAGCCTTTTCTCAGCCACAAAATGAGACCGAGCAACTTCCCCTTTTATAAAAGTAAATTACTGATATACCAAAAAAAAAAAAAAAAGGAACGTAAAGAGGGTAGGAAAGACTCGCACACACTGCTGTCTTCTTTACGGATTCACGGCCTCTGGCGGCAGCTGGCGGCTGACCTGCGAGGCCTCAGAGCAGCAGAGCACCCAGGCCTGGTCTTGGTGTCCAGGTCGCAGGCCCCCAGCGGGACCCCGCACTGTCCGGGCCCATGCAGCTAACTCGCTGGGCTCACACGAACCGTCGTGTCCCTTTGTGGTGCCAGCCTGCCACACCCTGTTCTTTGGAACTGTCTCTGCCCCGCCTACTCGCCAGTGGTCCAGATGGTGCTGATGCGAGAGGCCTTCAGTGGCCATGGGTGGATGAGGTGACCTTGCTGCCAAGCCCCAGTGCCTGGGACCAGGAAGGACCTGACACGGCTGAGCCTCTTTCTCAGGAATTGGAACTAAGAGACAGAACCTGTTTCAATGCTGTTGGGGACTAGAACCTTAAAGTCCTAGAGAGATGGGGCCAGGCTCGGCACGGTGGCTCCGCAGGTCGCTGTGCAATACGAAATCAGGGAGAGCAGAAGCCGAGCCGGGAGGAAGAAGGAGAGCAGAACAGAGAAGCAGGAAGAGGAACTCGGGGCTGGAGAAAGGGCAAGGAGAAAGGAAGCCGCCCGGTGGCTTCCCACAGGCTGAGGGCCCAGCTGTACTTCCTGCAGCTGTTTGGGTGACATTCTCACGTCCTTTGCTAAACACACCCTTGGGTGGAGTTCTGTCTCTTCCAGTCAAATAATCCCCAACTCCAACAGCAACTGAACTCCCAAGGGACCTATGTATGTCCCTAAAAGCCCACTCCGTATTTCACGAGAGGCGTACCCCTTAAGGCGATGGAGGCCTGCTCTTGTCCATCAAGTTTCCTGCCCCAGGGGCAAGTCTGTGTGAGAAGGGACGAGATGTTCACAACGCTGTGTGGCCCGATGACCTCGGAGCGGAAGGGAGTTGGTTTACGCGGCTGTGCTGGGGCTCAGGGACCCCGGTTCCTGCGTGCCCCACACACCTGCCCCCGGCTGTGGGGAGCCTTCATGACACTGCGTGCGATTTAGGGACCAGGCACTTTCCTGGGCAGAGACACTGAGAAGTAAGAAGAAGGTGCCCTCTCTGGGCAGATGGGGCCCTGAGCTGTGTGGTTTGGCAAGCGGCCGGATTCTGGGCCTTGGTCACCTCAGCGGGGTGCCTTTGTGCAGTGTGCGAACTGAACAGCTACAATATGCCTCCAGACCACGTGGAGAGAAATGCCGGGGATACCTCGGTCTCAGAAAAGCATCTCTTAGGCCTGGGAACTCTGTCTCTGAGAGGGACTGTACAACACGGGATAGGACAGGTGATGTCTAAGCTGGTTACGCACAAAAACCCTTCCAAAGGCTGCCGCTGGGGCTGCACTGGGTGGGCCTGAGGAGCAGGGAGCCGGTCCCAGCCCAGAGCAAGCCGGAAGAGGCCAGCGGGTCCCACCCCTGGATTCCCCACCCGGCCAAGGCCTGGCCGTGCACGCATGCTTTGTCAATGGCTCGTAGGCCTGACCTCAGTTCTTTGCACGTACCTGGATGGGACTGCGTGAGCCATGCTTACCTGTGAGATCTACTTCCTCTCTCTGAAGATACTGCCCAGACGGTAGGCGGAACGTCTGCCCCTTGATAAGGCCTTGGGCTAGCAGCTTATGAAAAGGCTCCCTGAGAAAGAATAACAGGAAAAGTAAACTGGTGGGGCAGGGATTTGGAGCATGAAGAAAACAGCAGTTTAGACCTTACCAGCTGATAGAACTGCTCTCCACGAAAACAGGTAGGCTGAGCAACGCCACTTACAGACCCAACCTGAGCAAAGGGCTCCTTATCAACAAGCAATAAGAAAGTTAAGTCAAATCAGCAGGTACTAACTACTTTCTACTGTAGTGAAGTGGAAAGTACATTAGGCTTCAGATCTGCAAGACCTAGGTTTGAGTCTCAGTCCTGCTTCTCCATGAATTCTACGAGCCGAGGCAAGCCACTTACTCGTTCTTAGCGTCAGTCTGCTTATCTGTAAAACAGAGGCAAAAATCTGCCTTGTAGGGCTGTTGGGGAGGTGAAATGAAATGACTGCATCTAGGTACTTGTAAATTTTAAAGAGCCACACAGATGTCAGCTACGTGCTGAGCCCAGCAGAAGGAAGGGCTCAAGGACACAGAGAGGTTTAAGCTGGGCTCTGTGCAAGCAGGCTTTTTTTTTTTTCCTTAAACAAATATATACAGTGACTGCTTACATTCTTTTAAAAACTTTAATCAAATTGTACATGAATATATCTTTTGTGTTCGAATTCAAACATTACCCCCTCTTTCTAGGCCTACTTCTCACTGAGGAGATGGTTATTTTTGATCGTTTGGTGAGTATCGTGGAAAAGTCTGGAGACTTTTTTCAATGCCTTTTCCATATCAACCTGTATATACATGTACATGGTTGCACAGATGTTGAGGAGATTTAAATAAATGGATCATAATACATATTGCTTCGTGGTATTTCATTTAATAATATGAATAGATGTTTTCTCCCACAACGGTCCATATAGATCTATCTCATTTTCAAATAGCTATCTAGATATCTACAGTACGGATGAATTATAATTTATTTATAGTGCCTGTTTTTACTTACACCCTTACTGGCTAAATGGTAGAAGATATACTTTTTTTCTCTTAAGAGGACAAGTAGCAGATGGTCCTCATACTGAAATGACTTCATTGGAAATTGAAATGGTTTTCTCTGAAGAGGCCACCTGATTCAGGTCTGAAGCGTGTAAGCAAGACCTGCTCCAAACCCACCAGCAACCTCACAGACCTTTCATTTGCAAACCCTTTGGGGTTTCACATTCATATACGGGGTGGCTTTTATTCAGAGGTTCAAAAACCCAGTACCTTCAAAGAGGCCAAACTGGCCACGAACCTAGCTCTGGTGATGCGGGTAGGAGGGGCTGCTTTGTTAACTTAATGGGATCTCATCTCACATGCGAGGCCCTCAGATTTAGACGAACTGTTACTGACTGAGGCCTCTGAACCCCCCCACCCCCCGCCAATCTGTACACTGTGCAGCCCCTGTCTTCATGGCTGTGTGGACAGAGGTGGTTTAAAGGAAACTTTCTAATGGTTTCAGGGGGTGAGGGGGACAGAGTGGAACAAAGAGACTGACTGGGGAAGAGATGAGGGTCAACTAGGAAAAAAGGAAGTCCTGGCCTGTGTATTTTAAAATCTTATGAGAGTATGTGTGTTTACACATTGCTGCCTAACACGAAAGAAACAGACCGTAAGATGTCTTTGGGATGGAAGTGGGGGGAGTAATCTGGATCCCAACGATAAAGCTAAGTAGAATGATCAAAACTAGGCGCACTGAAGCCTTAAGGACGGATGGGGGAAGAATGAGGAATCCTGGGCTCTGCTCTCGCAGTTCACCAAGTGGCAAAAGGTCGCCCCCCTGTGGGAATGGACGGAATTACAACCCCAGCCTCTGGCCCTCCCTCCAGCCGTCCGCATAAGGCCGCACTTCTCAGGCCTCATCTTCACAACTCTCGCTTTTTTTACAGTAAGCTTTTGCATGAAGTCGAGCACACACGCTGAAAAGGAGTTAAACCCTAGGAGTAAGACCTGATGAACTGTCACCACATAAACCACTTGTGTAACCAGCTCAGGTCAATGACTAGGATGTGGCCGACCCCGAGGGCCCCCCAACGCCCTTCCGGGCACGGTCTTCCCATCAGGGGCCCCACCGACCTGGCTGCTAACCCCGTCGATCGCTCCTGCCTAATCCTTTCGGCGTGCGGCAGCTCAGGGGCACATCCACACCGGACGCTTTCCCCGGGACCGGCAGGCGTTCCGGGCCTGCTAGCTAAAGAATGATCCCGACTTCCGAAACACGACCGCTGGAGCTCGCTGGGCCCCTTCTCCCGGGGCTGCGGCGCCGCGGGGCTGTCTCAGAAGGACCACCTCGTGCAGAAGCGCTGAGACTGGGCACGACGCCCAGGTGCCCGGGCCCCCCACCCCCAGCCCTCTCTGACCCCCGGCGGCACTTCCTGGTTGGCTCAGGCTGAGCTCAGAACTCTTCTTGGCACATTTTCAGAGAGCGGAGTCACCGTGTGAAACGGACCGTTTCTTTACTCAGCAGGTGCTGACCGAGTGCCCACTGTGTGCCGGGCCCTGGGCATGTCCTGGTGGGCACAGCAGTCCCTGCCCTCGGGGAGCCGGCCTGTCTGCTGTCACCGAACCAAACCAATGCCTAACCACCCTCAGAACTGCGAGGAAGGAAAAGGAAGAGTCTAGTCAGACCTGAACGTAGACTCCTTCCAGGGCAAGTCCCAGTTCCGCATCTCGGCTGCTCTCTCCACATGTTGCCCATATGTGCTTCCGTGTCCTCACTCACACTGTTCCCTGCAGTGCAATCAAAACTGCCCATCTGTCAAGACTCTACCCCTTCCAGGCTCGACTCCAATGTCACCTCTACCGGGAAGGCGTCTCAAGCCCTCTCGGTCAGAATTAGTGGTTTTTCCCTTACGGGTGTGTGTAGTATGGCTCCTGGAACTGCGTTTGGCAGATACTGAATTTTATTGTGCAAACAGGTAGGTCGCTCCCTGTCTTCCTTCTGTGAAGATGAAATAGAAGGAGGGAAATCCTTGAGGACCCCTCCCAATGCTCAGTTCACAGCAGGGGTGCGATGTTAATTGGTATGCACTTAATCAAGTTTGTTCCCGTGAACGAACAAGCCTGCCAGCAGCAGAGGTGGGCACAACGTGGAGGGGGATGAGAGGAGGCGAATGCAGGGCAGGCACTGGGAGCTATGGCTTCCAGTTGTGGCCATGACCTTTCTGCACTCAAAGATTTCAAACTCTGTCCACTTCGCGCTTCTAGGAAGGTGAGCAGCAGCAAGGGCACGAGGGTGGGAGAGCACCCACGAATTCACGTGGCAGTTCGCAGTGGGGAAGGGGCGTCTCCCAGCACCTGCTCGTTCACCAGTGGCCCCCGCATGGCTGTGGGAATCTGGTTCTCCTTTTCTTGGCTGAAGCCGGCCACATCCCCCCTCGTGTGTGGTTTAGCTCGGAATGAGGAGTCACACTTTATTCAACACGCATCTGGGAAATGACTAGGCACTGGGCACTCTGCAATTAATCAGAGAGCTTACAGTAAAATGGCAGCCAAGACATGCTCAGAGATAACCGTCAACATCACAAGGAGGAGGCACCAAGTGTGACACCGAGGGGCATGGCGCATGGGGACGAGGGTCAAGGGGACATCGAAGGCCCTGATGGACTTGGAACCCGGTCCTGCTGCAGCAGAAATCACACCATATTGCCAAGTGCATTATCAAGATACCTGACTGGTGTAACATATTTCCTATTTGCTCACTCATTCATCCACTCAGCAACTGGTACTTGGGAACTAACTTGTCTAAGCAGCTGAGTTATTCATCCACTCACCATAGTAACCGAGCATAGCAGGGGCCTTTGAAAGAAAATGGAAAACCTGCAACTCTAAACCATCAACAAACCCCTTCTGACTCGGACCATCAAAAGTGGGGGCGCCATGCAGGCCCTCTGCCTGGAGGAAGGCTTAGATGGTTTTGCTTCATGAAGACACATCTGTGCTTTTTTTTTTTTTCCTCCGGGCCAGCTTTCTCCTTCCTCCCTCCCCCCCAGCCCTGGAGGTGGGTCACGTGGCTTGCAGCTCCCGGCAGGCAGAGTGACCAGCGTGGTGGGTCTGCATGCTGCCCGGACAGTTCCAACTGTACTGATTCAGACGCTGCAATGACTGATATCTGCGGGTGACTGAAGGCCGCCTTTACTCCACCAAGAAAGGAAGGCAGGAAGAGAGGACGGGAGGGACCGATGGAGGGGAGGGAGAAACTGAGAAAGAGGGCGGGGTGAGGAGGGATGCTAATTAATAGGATAAACGAGGAATTTCAGAACAGATTGACAGGCTGTTAAGCATCCTAATAAAAATCACTGCATATGAGGACTATACTAACCAAGATGTGGCTACGAGAATCTCAGGACTCAGCAGAGCCCCAACTAGTCCCTGGGGGTGACACCGACCTACTTTGCAAAGCCGCGGAAAGCACGCTGCCCACTCCCCTGACCCGAGCAGACGGCTACTGTGCAGATCCGGAAAAAAGGAAACAGGAAGCGGAGGACCTCCGAAAACAGTCTCTAGCTTGGGCTTCCCAGGCTAAGTTCACCTCCCTCTTCGTCCTCGCCTCGTGTCTGCGACCATCATGTCACAACATACCATTAGCCAGTTTTGGAGCATTAAACCACGGCTCAGTTCTGAAATACCACTGTTCCTATGTCCTGGCAGCCAGCTGGCGGCTCGGAAGGAGGCCTCATTGATGCGAGAGAGCCAAGCACAGCTTCTCTTCCTTTCCTTTCTTTTCCCTCAATAGCTCCGTTTCCAACATGATCACAGGAGCGGGAGCAAAGCTCCGCGGACCAGGGCCTGCTGAGCTGCCCCCGGTCTGCGGGCGGCTGTGCAGAGTGGGGCAGCAGCTTCGCCGCCTCCACTCTTTTTCGACTGCAAACGGCTGGGAGAATCTCGGCTGGGGGATTTAGTGTCTCTTTGAGGTGCATCAAAGAGCAACAACAGGGTGTGACAAGGCTCCCAGGGTACAGCTGTCTCTCCCAAAGCGAGAGAAAAGGTTATTTCAGGTCAGTGGAGGTAGCCGCGAGTGTTCCCCCATTGCAAAGGGCCACTCCATAGTATCCACCCTGGTCCTGTGGCCCAACGCTGACGTCCGGCCGAAGCTGATGCCTGCCCCACACCCAGGGATCAGACCCGGGGGCTCACGGCATTTCCTTGTTGCAGAAGACATACTGCAAATGACGTTTTCTCCCTCTGTTACAAAGTTACATAATCATCATAAAAAAATCTAGAAAAAATCAGAAGTGCATTAAAAAATTAATAAAATCATCGATGAGTTCACCATCCAGAGATGATTTGTGTTAACTTGCTGGCATAATTTTTCCTAGTCTTTTCTCTTGCATGGTGTACGTGTATGGTCTGTACATATAAAGATAGCAATAACCAAACTGTATCTACAGCTTTTATCTTGCTTTGTTAAAACCTCATTACTTCAGATGCATTTCTCCACGCTACTAAACATTCTCTGTAATATAATTTTAAAGAGTTGTCCAGGAGTCTTCCCTACAGATAAGCTCTACTTGATATACTCTTCCTCAGCATTTTGGGGCATTTCGGTTGGTTGTATCCAAATCTTTAGTTACTTGAAATAACACTGTGGTGCCTAAGTCTGCATTTCCGATCATTTCCTTAGGATAGATTTCTAGAAGTGCAATTAGTGTGTCCAAAGTGTGCATGTCTTTAAGACTCTCATTATATGTCGCCAAAATGCTTGTCAGGAAGGTTGTTCTGAACCACCTTCCCACAGTGAAGGCCTCTTGGCTCTGTGGAAAATGGCACCTCGCTGCTGTTTAATTTACATTTCCTTGCCTGCCAGTGAGGAAAACAGTTTACGGTATGTCTCTGGATCATTTGTTTATCTTCTTTTGCAAAGGTCCTGCTGACGTTAATTCTGACTTAGTCATTAATCCTGGGGTTTCAGACACACAACTGAAGTACCTACTGTCCTGTGTGGAGGCACACCGAAGCTAGAGGCCAGCTTCTTCTAAATGGTAAAGTGACCTTCTGGAGGTTCGAACTGCAAACATAATTAAATGTGCAAGTGGTGAATGAAAAGGCCGGGACTCTTTTAGAAAACAGGAAAGACTGTTGGGTACGCATAAACCCCTTGCTGTTGATATTTGAAAAAACCAGAATTACAGAGTGAAAACCGGCTCAGAGGTGATTGAATCCCTAAGTTATGAGGCCACTGACTACCGAGGGGGTTAGGTTTCTCGTCCAGATGCTCATGAGTGGCCTGACTCAGCATGTGACACAGGTCTTTGGGCTCCCAGTCTGGAGCTACTACTTGTGACAGTGGCCAAGGCGCTGAGAGATGAAAACAGAAGTAGACCAACGGAAGTCTCAAATATCCTCCTGAAATGACAATGCTACTCCAGAGGAATACATAAAATTCTGATTTATACATAGTTCTGGGGACAAGAGGTAGGGGGAGAAGCCGATAAATAAAGAGAATGCAACATGTGGTTGACAGGTCTCCATGTTTCCTCCTTGGCCAGCTTGATAAAGTTGTTTGTAGGCTTTCAAAAATTCTAACAGGAGCCTTGTGAATTATTCGTCACAGAAGTGGGTGCTTTTTGTTTCATTGGTGGCTGATGGGTTCACCAAAATGCCTCTGATACAGAGGTGACACTTGGAGATAGTGTCAGGGGCTGTTGTTGCTCTGATGCGATTTAAGAATGTGATTTAAGAAGACTGATCCTGACAACTGTGCTGAGAAACGGAGATAAGATGGCTCTCAGCTCCTTCTTCAAAGAGGCCAGACTTCTGGGTAGTTAAAATAAATCTCTCACTTTTCAGCGGGGTTGGGAGGGCACAGAACAGAATCTTATCATCTTGTAAAGAATTTTTAAAGACCCTAAATACTGCATAGATATATTTCAATTAATATCACACAACTGTCCCTCAAAGTTGATAGCAAAGCAAATCCCACGTGTGCCTGGGAACTTTACAAATTAAAAATTCATTTGAACAGAAACAAAGCCATTCCTGAAACTGTATTTTAAAATTATATCAGAATGCTGCAAACCTTTTTACTCCTCAAATATAGTTTTAAAGCACTGTAAAGAAGTCATAAAAAGTAGCCAGGCCCTGTCCTATTCCTTAAAATGGTTAGCCATTGAATAATTTATTGCTTCACTTGTTACTTCTACAAATAATTGTCCAGAAGCTGGAGAAACATGCCCCACTGTTAAGGAGCCACAAATCACATACAGTCTTCGTTTCTAGACCTACATGAGAAGGAAATATCTCTCATGTTGTATTTGGTCTTTGAACTTAACCTCTATCCAATTCTCTCCTATCCCAAGGAGAACCGTTCCTTTGAAGAACATAAACTTTTATCTGTTTATATCAAGAGATTAAACTTAATTTATTTGAACAGATATTCACTGGACTGTGACAGTAATGGAACACGATTTCCATCCTCAGGGGTACTCTTTAACTAGTAAGGTAAAGAGGTTCCCATGGAGAAGAAATGTAAGGCAGACTCACAAATTCTATGACCCAGGGCACAAATATTTTAACTAATTTATTACCCGAGGATTATTGTTGTTAATGTGTTTAGTGTCCTGAGGCAGACCAGTTTATTTTTACACATGATGCTCTCTGGGACTAATGAGCAGAAAATTATTTTAAGTACTTAATTTACATTCTAAATTAGCTTTTGGTACAGTAGATTTTTAATCCATGTGTACCTTCACCAAGTGAGGGAGCAGGTGTGGGCTTAGGGTGACAGGAGGAAGCTTGCAATGTGCTGCTTTTTTAAGGAAACTGGATTCTAGTCTGTATCACAGAGGTTTAAAAGGTGATGTTTTTTAACTATCAAAAAATTCAAAACACAAATCCTTTGGCGCACATTCCGCAGTGTTAGGACCTGAAACTACAGATATGATCCCAAATACTGCCAAGAAGAGAGGTAGAGTCACTGGACTTTTTTTTTTTTTTTTTTGGTAATAGCAATTTGAAAAATAGGTGACTGTTTAAGTAAATTATGGCATATCCATGTGATGAAATACTATGCATAAATAAAAATAGAAGATTTGTATGTGCTGCTTTAGAAAGAGCACCAAAATACATTAATAAATCAAAAAAGCAAAAGATATATACGTAATATAGGTAACATTTTAAAAATGAGTATATTAATAGGAACATGGAGATATGCAAAATATTAATCTGAAGCAAATCAAAGTTGCAGGCTGAGGGGAAGAATGAAGGGTGGGATACAGGGCAGGAGATTCAACCTTCACTTTCCTGTAACTAAAAAGTTTAATCTTAGACATGCATGACTTTATTATTATTATTATTATTATTATTATTATCATTGTTAATGAGTTATCTGGGCAGGGAGAGAATCAGTTTTTTCCCCTCCTTTTTCTTCTCTGCAATTAAAAATTATTCTAAAGAACCTTGTATTAAACACACACACACACACACACACACACACACACACACACAAAACATAACAACTAAAATAAAAAATCCCAGGAATTATGCTACTGATAAAAAACAAGTGATAAGGCCAGATAAGATATAAAAAATTGTTTTAAATGTGTCATTGAGTTGGCAAACTCTAAGAAATGAGGTTGCAATAAATGTATTTTTAGATGAGTAAGAATTAATTAGATGGACCTTAACTAACAAACATAAGAGATATTCTAAAGTATATGTTTCAGATAAAAGGGAAATCATTTCAGATGTTAAGGTCAGAGATGCAAAAATCAAGAGTGAAGAAAGATATTGGCAAATATGTAGATTCGATGCAATTCCAATTGAATTCCCCAACAGACACTTTTGTGGACTCTGACAAGCTGAACCTGACATTTACATGGAAAAGCAAAGGTCCAATCACAAGCCTTTTTCTCTAGGAGAGAAAAAGAACAAAGTAGGAAGACTTCTCTTATGGCATAATAAGACTTTTAAAATTAAAATAACAAAGCCAGTAAATAACTAGCACAGCAAAAAGCAAAGAGACCAATGAACAGAATAAAGACCCTACAGATAGGCCTTTGCACATACGAAAACTTGATTTATGATGGGAGAGGGCACTACAGGTCAGTGGGGAAATGGATGGAATGTTCCATTAATGGTACTGAGACACTATAAGCAATAAAATGTTATTCACATTTACTACATTAAATTTAATTTCTGTTCATCATATAACATCATAAAAATAAGACAAGCTAAGAACTGGGAAAAAATAGTTGCAATACATATTGCTGAAAAATCACTGGCATCTGGAAGAATTCCCATAATCAATAACAGATGACCCAGAAGAAATAAGAGCAGTGGACACAAACTGGGATATAATGGAAGAGGAAACATGGAGGTCCACAAATACATTAGAAACACAGTAGACTTCATTAAGTAAACGGTAGTTTTAAATTAAAATTTAATGCACGAAATGATCCATCATAAAACCACCAGTTTGAAAAAATTTTAAAAGCTGGATAATACTAAATGTAGTAATGATGAAGATATAGAGAGTGATGTGGACCCTCACTCATCTCTGTTGGTGGGAGCGTAAACAGTTTGGAAAACAGTTTGGTGTTCCTCAGTAAAGTTGAATGTAGGCAAACCCCACAATGCAGCAATTCTACTCTTAGACACACACCCTACAGAAATGCTGACACATGTGTGTCAGGAAACGTGCAGGAATGCTCACAACAGTTTTGTTTATAATCGTGCAAAACAGCCCAACGGCCACTGGTGGCGGAATGGACACATAAACTGAGTTCTGTATCAGAACTCCATTCCAAATAATGGAACACCAGACAGCCGTGAGGCAGGAATGAAACATAACTCCACACAGCAACATGGACGAATTCCAGACAATGCTGAGTGGGGAAGGCAAGACAGACTATGTGAAATGTGATTCCACTTACTAAAAGTTCAAACAGAGGGAAACGAAGCAATACCTATAATTGAAAAATATAGACAAAGGTGCAACATATATAAAGAGAAGCAAGAGAATGAATAATTGAAGATTTGGGATGGGATTAGCTGGGGGGGGGGTTGGTGTAGGGAGAGGGATGACAGGGTTGGACAGGGCATCCTGGGGACCGCGAGGGACCTGTAATACCCCATTTCTGAAGCTGAGAATGGGGTGCATGGATGTTCGTTTTATTCTTTAAATTGTATAATACATTAAACATATCTTTTATATATATGATGTATTCCACGGGGAAAAAAGCATACATGCATAACTTTCTGAACATAATGAGGAACAGATTATAGGCCAATAGGACAAGACTTTATCAGTAGGTTTACATTACATACTCTAATCAGAGTGATCTTTCTAGGCAGGATTCAGTCTGGCTTAGAAACACAGCTTACACAGAGGGATCAGAAGATAAACGTGGCCTCACGTGAGAAGCTATAAAAAGCCTATTGTGAACTGCTCTCTGCTCTGTCTCACAAGTAAAAACCTCAATTACTTAACTCGGTTAAATGAAGAGCTGAATGCAAGCTTCTAAGCAAGCATACACCTCTGCCTGCTAAAACTGACTGAGCAACAGAAACACACTTCGTGTGGTTAAGGCTGACAGTGACCTCTAAAGTATACAAGAAAGTTAGACTTCTTCTGCCACACACCTTTACCTGGCTTCAGAAGAACTGACATCTGCTTTGAGTTGCTGTTCATGGTACTGAATTCTTTTGCAAAGCCATATGTAAATGCTCACCTGTGTTTGACCATTTTTTGCTCATGGCAAAAATGGCTCAAGAACCTTGCGTAGAACAGGTGCATGACAGCGTGTTCCTTCCCCCCGATGTACAGGTCCACAGGCATCCAGTAGTCTGCCAACGCTGGGTCGAAAGGGCTGAAAGAAGAAGAAATGGTCATTTTTTTAAAAACCTGCTTTGCTACGACTGCATGAATTAGACAGACGGTACTTTGCACATGCTCTGAAATAAATTATGTCAGAGAAAAATGGTGTTTTTCTTTTTAAACTGTAATAATAGAAAAGCTTATGTAACAAAGGAGAAAAATGTCAGATCGATGTTAATTTATAAAATTTGTAAAAACTTGTTTCAGAAGCCGTAACTGGCATATTTTAACAAATGCTATTTTCATATAAAATGAGAACAAGAGGAAAACATTCCAGCAAAAAAGGTATTTCTGCACAATGCATATTTGAATATCTAGACTTATTTTAACTTATTGATAGAGAAATCGAAATTTTTAAGTTCTTACCAATAGGGGGCAATGTGGCATTTACAATGGGCTCTATCATGTAGACACTAAATGTTCATTTTAAAACAGAAATTCAATCTTTTTTTCAAAGTAGCCTTAAAATGCTGATAGCCAGCAAAAGCCTGTACATGGCCTCCTGAACGCAACAAGCAAAGTCACGGTAAGTGTCATTACAGAGCCCAATGAAAAAGCAGCTTCCCCAGACTCCCTGGTCTTAATGGACCCTGGAGAGAAAGGGAAATGGTACTTCCCTCCATTTTCTGGCTAGGACTTGGGGTACTTGTCTATGAGTGTGCAGACAGGGGCGTGTGTTGGGGGAGGGGGAGCAGTGCTAGTTGGGGACAGACTTCTTCATTCCCAAGGGAGCGCCCCCACTGGAGACCATCCAAAGAAGTAAAACCTTTGTCTGTGGAGAATTCGTTCTCCATGATGTCAAATATTTGTAAGTTCTCTTCCCTGCACCTCCAGGTCCCCCCACCCCCACCCCCACCCCCACCCCCTCCACCCCCCAGCACGGACGTGGCTGGCTCTGGCCTCTGGCTGGAAGCAAGAGCCTGTCGCTAAGCAGGTGAGCCTGGCCAGCCGCGACGCGTTAGCATCGTCCCGCCACTTGCTCCCGTCTCCTCATCACTATGGCGGGATTCTCGTAAAATCAAAAAAAAAAATTTTGTTTTTCTTTGTGAAGAATGTTTCCCTAGAGAAATCCAACTGCTAATCCAAGTGACAGAAAAGAAAGGAAAATGAAAGATAGCGCTCAGCCCCCAAGCAGGTTTGGGACAAACTAAGGGGTGAGACGCAGAACGGTGCTGCGGCTCGGAGCCGTCGTTCACCCCGGAACCGTCCGCCCCGGAACCGTCCGCCCCGGAACCGTCCAGCCAGGGCTGCGACGACTGGCAGGGGACCGGCGTGCTGCCTGGTGTTCCCCAAGTGGGGCCTTGGGGGCCTCGGGGTGTCTCTCTCACTAGTGGAGGGTCCCCTCGCAGCTATTTAGGGTCTCTGTCATCCACGAGAAGCTCTTCCTTTGAAGCATTCCGAGAGGTCGAGAGCCTGAGTCCGCCCGCATCCTAAGCCAGCGGCTACTAAGTAAACAGAAGGCATCCGTCTGGCCCCTTCTAGGAGGAGGACCCGGAAGTGGGGCCCCTGGGGGTTAGCTGGGGGAGACCCTGTCACACAGTTGCCTCGCACCCTTTCTGCTTTTGCTGGCTACTGTTTACTCAGGACCCTACTTGAATGGCCCGAACTCAAAGGACAGAATCGTGACATCGTTATGGTGGGATTAGGGGTGGGCAGGGGCACCCACCTCCCTGGAAAGACATTACTTTACAACCAACAGAATTTTTATACATGGACCACGGCGTTGCAGAAGGCTTGCTCTCCCATGGACCAGAGCACACTGGCAGGGCTACTGGGGCACGCCGTGTGGTTTATCCCGTGCTCTGGGACAGTTTTCTTTAGTTCTCATTATCTCTCTTTACCTATCTACCTACTGCTCTCTTTCCCTTATTTTATTTATTTATTTTTTTGGTCAAAGAAACACAAGCACTTGGCTGAAAAATGAGAAAGCACTGAAAGGTTTACGATTCAGAACAGTGGTCTCTGGCCTATCCCTTCACTAACCCCTCCGCCTCCCTGGTCTACCTGTTGGCCACTTCTAATTCTTTCAGCTGTTTCTCCTGGCAATTATTAAAAAATAGGTTTATACTGTCGATTTATCGATTTTAGAAATGACATGTTGATTGTACGGGGTAAGAGGGGATGCTTCTCAGCTCTCCCCTTCCTGAATAGTTACATCGCTATTTTCAGTAGACCTTTACAATCGTATACACGCAGTTCGACGTGGGCCAGGGAGGGTATCACAACAGCACTTCCTTCCTTTTTGTTTTTGATTTTTCTTGTACTTGGGATTCCCTTAGCTGTGAAGAATCTAAGTCAGTAACCTACATGCACTCCCTTTAGGAGAGCTGTTTCAAGGAGTACGATCGAACAATACCTGCCAGCTGTTGGTCTTTAAATCCACCCAGTGTCCACGCCAGACCACGCCATCCCACAGGGCACGGACCAGAGTAGAGGTACTTCTGCCCGACTCAGCACTCTCCAATGGACAAGCTTTGCCCGGTGCTTCTTGTCGGCCTGGCTGAGACTTTCTCAGAGCTGCACTGTGGTCCCAGGCCTTCCTAGCCAATCCTCCATCCTTCCCACTCTCCCTTCACAGGTGTCAGACCTGCATCATCTCCGCCCACTCCTGCTCCCTCACTCTTTATTCTCCATAGGCCTTTCCCCCAGTAAATCTCTGCACATCTAATTCCACCACGGTGTTTGCTTCTTGGAAGACGCCGACTGACACGTACTCAGAGAACTCAGCAGGGCTCTACCTGTGGGTATTCTGAGGGTCGGTGTATCTGAAGTAGTACCAAGCCGAATCCACAAAGGTATCCATCGTGTCTGTCTCCCTCTTAGCTGCTCCCTTGCATCTAAGAAATAAATGAAATTCATCAATTGGTTTCTCTTTAAATATTAATGCAGTTTTCCACCAGCTTTTGAGAAAGCTACAGCAATTGCATGAATTTAAAATGTCACAAGAACAATGCCACATCATACAAAGACAATGCAGAGAAAGCTCTCTTTTTGTATCGGACTGTACATGATGTTTTTAAGAAATTTACAAAATAAAAGCTTCAGTCTTCAGTAATTAAAAGCTTTATTTTCTACTTCTCTGCATTTAACCTGGTAGAAGATCCAACAACCTAAAAGAACAAGACAGGAGTCAGAGTCTCTTTTGTGCATTAACTTCTCTTTCAGGGACATCAAGATTGTCCTCAGCCAATGCCTATTTTATGACACTGAAGTGGCAAAATCAATTTATGATGATAAGTTGAAACCCAAATGCAGCGAAATGTTGCTCTGAAAAATGAACTTGAGTTTCCTTTTAATCTCTGCTCTAGGGTGAGGGGTCCACTGGGGTGACCTAGGAAGGTAAATCGCCTTGGAGGCCCAAAGGCGGTGGCGTGCTGGAGTTGACTCAAATCAGCTGTGACAAGTGGTGTCAAGCTGGCGGGCCTCGGCGGGAGTGTATGTACCACAGAAAACACTACGACTCCGAAGGCCCCTCCAGAGAGCTGTTCAGTGCACACGTAACAACACGCCGCTGCCCACGCACAGGCTCCTAACGGGGTGGGGGGCGGGGGAGAGAGACCTGCCGCTCAGGGAAGTGAATGCGGGAGGTCGCTGGTGTGCGAGGGGTGGAAATGAGAGGCGATGCTCACTCCGGGGCCGGAGACACCTGGGGAGCACGAAGCTTCCGCGAGGGCCCGACTGCAGAACCAATTCTGGAGCAGGTGCCTAGGGCGGTGGGCCTGCGGGGCTGAGAGAGCCTGGTGCCCAAAGCCACACCTTCTAGGAACCCTCGAGAGGGGGCCCTGAGTCAAGCCTCATCAAGGAGGGGGCTCCGCTCCTGTGAGGGCCCCTCAGGGCCAGGGTCAGCAGTGGACGGGTCGAGCCAGCTGTCAGCAGGGACCCTGTGTGGCAGTGAGAAGCCACGGCAGACGCAGCTGAGACTCCGGGCTCTTCCTTCGGAGGCACAGAAGTGGGACTGACCACCTCCAAGGGCCACCCTCTTGGCAGCGTGAGTCCCTGGGGTTCTTGGAGGACAAGGAGGGGCATGAGGAGCCCCCAGAGGAAGTGATGAATCTTCTGCTAGTTTAGCCTGCAAGGGCTTGAGTCCGTTTTTTAATTTTTAAATAAAAGAAGGGTTGCATCTGTATCTCGCATCTGTGAAGCAGTCCGTACCGTCTTTAGAAATGTCACCAAAAGAAACAGGCTCTCCCCTCCTCCCACTTATTAAACAGACGTGGCTGAGCAGAGAGATGGCAGCCCCAGATCTGGGGGGCTCTGAGCCTCTTTGGGTCTTCCTGCATTTTAGTCAGGGGGCTCCCCCTGGGAACAGTGAGGTCCCTGGGAGTAGGAGCTTTTCAGCCCCAGGGGACTCCTGCTTGCTATCACCTGGTGCTGCTCTGAGACACCAGTCTCAACGATATGCCTCTAAACTAAAGCCAGGTCTTTCCATGTGGGGAGCAATCAACTAGAACACAGATACTATCTGGGGAAATAATGAGATGATAAAGGTCACTTCTTCTCCTTACCATCAGTGCACCCTTACGAGCCAGGAAGAAAATGCAGGACTCAGTTGAGGAAAGGAATAGCATCTGGCTAACACGTGCCATGCTGATTTTCTTTTTAACAGTCATGTTGGACTTGAAGACTACAAGCACATTCTACTGCTGACACTAAAAGCCGGCTGACAGGGAAGACGGGAGATGGTAAGTGGGAGGGACAGACGGCGGTGATGGTGATGTTACTATCGTTATTAGCTCCAATGGCAATAATACTGTAAGACTAGGGACAGGCACGGAGCCAAAGGCTTCGCGGGCATTATCCCGTTTAATCCCCGGTAACCCTGGGGATTATGAGGCAGACGTGACTCACGTCCCCATTTGGCACATGAGGAACTAGTGTTCAGAGGTTAAGAAATCAGCCCCAGGTCTTAGAGCTGAAGAGTAAGGGATCCACATCTGCCGACTGTGCTGTCCGCTGGGCCGCACCGGCTCGGTGGCGCTCGGCCCGGTGCTCACTCGAACCGACCCGGGAGCGCTGACCGATGCCAAGGCCCAGGCCCCACCCCCAGGAGTCTGCGGCCAGGCTGGGAACCCTTATCCCACAGAGAACCGGACACCACCACTGTCCCCAGAAGGAAAGGCCCGTCACTGCTCATGAACAAAGAGGGTGCGCTGTGTCCCTCCTGGACTCCATGTTTTTCCCTCAAAGTGGCCTGGAGCTTCCGACATCCTCACCCACAAGCCCAGCCACAAATCTCAAGGCTGCCTGTGCGAGGCCCGGCAGGGCTGCTAGCGAGCCCTCGGTCAGCCGGTGGTGACCCCTCCATTTGCTAGGTGACAGCCTGCTAGGTGCCACTGTGCGAGATGATTACGTGTGCTAATTTAGTCTTCTGAACGGCCCTTCGAGGGGATTATTTTATTCCTGGTAAGGGAATCAAAGCTCAGAGCAGTCAAGCGACTTTCCCAAGGCCACACAGCTAGTGAAGAGGCAAGGCCGGGACCTGAATCCATGACTGTCTGAATCCCCAGCCTGATACGTGGTCACCGAACTATCAACCTCGTAACTCAGCTCTGTACTGGCAGAGGACTAAATTATTTTAAATCATTCTCATCGTGATCTATAAAGCAGAAAAAAAAAATGGCCTTTCCATAGAAAGAAAAAAAATACTGGAGCTGGGTATCGGTTATTTATTTGGGTATTCAGCTGGTATGGCTTCATAAACAATTACATTTGGGACATGCCGATGAATTGACAGAAAAAACATAATCTTGCTTCCAAAATGAGAAGAAAGAAAATACGGTATGCTTCAGTATATTAAAGAATGAACCCCCTGAGCACACTCGCTGTGGTAGCTTCTACTTTGCTACTTGTGATAAAAATCTCCATTTTTACTACAGTTGTTGCGTGGGAAAACTACAAGGCAAAGAGGAGGGAGCATCTTTTCTCATCTCCAAGAAGCTCTCTGGAACAGAAAATGGAAGAGGGTGGCCTTTTAGGAAGCTACGATGAACACGTGCAGCTTTCCCATCAGTTGGATCGGATGCTTCTGGGAAAGATGTGACACGACACTGCTCTGTCACCTGCTCAGAGAGCAGAGGGCGCCCCTGGCAGGGGCTGGGCCCCAGACTCCAGCACTTGCTCGCAAAGGTCTCAAAAGACCCGTGGCATTCTTCCCAGCCTGGCGGGAGTCTGGGAAAAGGGAGCGGAGTTAGTGCCAGGCGGGAGGAAGGACAGGCACAGCTGGGAGACGTGGTGGTTCCTTACCTAGGGCAGGAGCAATTCACCCACTCTGGAGCCGAGGCCAGCGGGGAGCCTCCCGTGCCAGTGAAGGACGTGATGCTGGGCAAGGTCACGGGCAAGTCGTCCAGGGGCACAGGCACGGGGCCGCAGGCCGGGCAGTGGACCATGGGGATCGGCGTGCCCCAGTACCGCTGCCTCGAGATCAGCCAGTCCTTCAGTTTATCGCTCGTCACGTGCCCGCCCACTCTGTTCCTCCGGGCTTTCTCAGTCACGGCTAGAAACGCATCCTGCCGGCTCATGCCTGTGAACTGAGAGGGGAAAGACAGAGACCCCGGTTCGCCCCTCATACGAACGAGCTAGCACCTCCGTCGCCGCCCCGGGCTGCTGAATTCAGGTGTGGCTCTGTGCAAGGCCTCGTGATGACCCCTGTGAGACCTATGTGCCTTTGCCTTCGTGGGCCCCTTCCTCCCTAAGAAAACATTAAAATTCTTTATTTTATGACAGTGTTGAATAAAGACAAATATAGTTTTTGACCTTAAAAGGTCACTTTTTCCTTCTGATTTTCAAAGAAATTAAAATCTTCAGGGGCCCTTAAAAGCACTGTGCTCTAGGCGCTGTGTCCACTGGGTCATCTAACAGGTCAAGCAGCTCGGCTTCTGGGGCTCTCCTGAGTCCTGCCTCCAGAGATGACCAAACATTAGCATTCAGCTACCAGTAAAGAGCTGCGTGATGTGTGTTTAGAATGACTACTCCTCTGTCAGAAAGAAAATATCCAGAAAAGAAAGATTTGATATTACCCAAAAGCAGAAGGAATTCGGTCAAGCAGGGGAATGAACTGGGGCCACAGCCTGCAGAACCAGAACGACTCTCTTTGTACTTAAATCCTCCCCGTGTATGGACGGCAAGGCAGAACACTTAGAGTAGAAAAGAGAAATTCTCTTTTTTACCTTTTGCTTTTCAGAGAACGAAACTAAGGGTAAGAACCGGGACTGGCGTGGCTTGCCAGCAACCTGGATTGCGGGTGGCCTGGAATTGGACCAGTGAAAATGGACGGCACGGCTACCCTATGCCAGGCTTATGCTGGGCACTGGGGGCCCAAAGACAAACCCGGTCTGCCACCTGGCCTCTAGAGGCATGAGACACAGGGATGAGAAAGTACAGCTGTGCTTATCAAAAGCTCCTTTCATTAAGGGCCTGAAGAGTCTTCCGAAGGACAGAGGCATCCACCAAGGAAGCACTTACACTTTGGGGGGGTGGGGGATGATGGGGGGCATCTTCTGTGTCCCTCACTCCCACCGCCACATGTCACTGTGGTAAGAATACTCGCGGGATCTCTTAAAAGTCGATCTTTTCCATGAGCCACTGTTTTTACAACGCGGAAGCTCATGCATGAAAGTTTTACTATGGATGGAAGGGGTCGTTTTTCTCTGGCAGAAGAGTCCCCAGACAAAGCTCCGTGACTGTGATGACCACACTATTCTAGGACTGGGCTTGACTTAGAGTTGATAAACGTCTAAATAGTGAAAAAGAATATTATTTGGTTTTCACAGATTAAGAGACAAGGCCGCAAGAGTGTGGGGAAGAGTGAAACGGCAGGTTATGATGTGTAATTTGCAGCTACAGGAACATGTCTCATCAGATTCACATCAAGGGCATGAGTTTAGAAGTAAGTACTTGGGCCCAGGCCACAGGGCACCAACCTCAGCAGAGCCGCTCAGCCTCTCCGTGCCATCCGGCAAAGCTTCAATGACTTCAGAGAAGGACAGGCCCAGGGTCTGTGCTACAATGGTGTCCTCTGAGCTGGTGCAGGGAATTCCTATCGAGAGAGGAAGAAACACAAAACGCCTCCTTTGCAAAAGCCCGGATCACGAAATGATTGACAGCACTGACACTCAGCCGTGGCTTCTTACAGGAGACTCTGTCTTTGATAGTTAGAGAAGTTATACAAGCACCTCACATTCACCGAGAACAAGAAGTCTTGGGGAAACCCACCACCCTAACACCACCAGTTTATCACGTCGGCATTACTTCATTTAAGGCTTTTTCCTCTGCTTCGCTGCTTTTTAAAAATAGTTGTGATCTAAACTACACAATTTGGGGTGCTTTTTATCACTGAAATAGCAAATCACTGGCATCTGGGGAAGCTCCTTCTTTGAACTCCCTCGGCGACAGAGGACCGTGGCGTTCCCCTCGAGACTCAGGGCTGACTGCTCCAGCATTTCCTAGCGCCCTAGAAGAACCCACACGGTCGGGAAGTCGAAGGCTGGCCACTGTGTTCCTTCACGCTGTGCTTCGTTCCCAGGGGCAACGGTACGCTCTGCACAGACATTTACTTTTCAGCCCACACATGCCCTTGAGGAGGTGGGGGGTGGAGCATGAGTAAATCATGCACCCGGAGGGCCCAGGCCTGCTGTTTCGGCTTCAGCCGGCCACACAAACCTGGCTTACAGTTGCTGGTTGTGTAGGGCAGGCTCTCTCCTTGGCATTATTAACATTCTGGACCCTTTTTATGGGGGGGAGGGGGATATTCTATGCCTCGCAGGACGCTGAGCTGCATCTCTGGTCTCTACTCATAGCACTTCCCCGGTTGTGACAAAAATGTCTCTAAAATTGCCAGCTGTCCCCTGGTGGCCACATCGCCCCTGGTTAGGAACCCCTGCTGCAGGGCCGACTGTTAGAACTGTTGCCACCCTCGTGGACCCGACACGTCTCATGGCAACTGAGAGACAAAATGAAGGGTGATGGACAAAATGTTTCAGTCGGATTTCTGTGAACAGCCCCTCTGGAACACAGCCCTAAAAGGGTGATTTAATTTCGGGAGACGTGCTCTAAAGCTCCGTGGGATGACGGAAGGTTCGGTGCTGTTCCAGCTGAGGTTATTGACAGAAAGCACCTAATGAAGCAAAGAAATGTTCACGCTGGACTTGAAGATTGCTGACGGGTGAGGACAAACAGCAAGCGATAAATATTACCGAAAAGTGTTCACAGTTGAGAAGAAGAATGAGCCATTTATGCATTCCAAAGGTGTACGGCTCGTCGTAACAAGGAGTAATATTCAAACACAGACGCTGTGACCCAGAACTGATCTGTCCACAGAAAGAACGCTCTGGGTCCCGGTGCTGGTCACCCGGGGCTCAGGGGAATGTCAACCGCATGTCACATGTGGGTGAGAAGAGCAAACACACCGCCTGACCTTTATTTATTCCTGTTTTCTGTTCTTCTTGGGGGGCGAGAGGCCATAACTTAGAAGACGTTAATTTAAGCAACTGTGGGACATCAGGGCAACAGGAAAAATGATTGGCCATGCATGCCTGAAAAATCAATTTTTTTTTTCCTTCAGAACTCTCAATATTGTATCAGTACTCTGACTCATAATACTAAAAGAAAAAAAAACACATCAACGAGAGCTTCCTTTACTGTTTATCTTGGCCAGTGGTATTAATGAATTCTACGAATTAAAAATGCACAAGAGTAGTAGAAGGAATTATTTGCTTTAAGCAGCATACTTTCTGGGTTTAAATTGCCAGAAGAGGATGACTCGAACGGCGTAATATATTTTTCTGTGTTGGTGTTTCTTCAAATCACTGTGTCAAAAACGGATCTGAGAATTGTAAGGAAAAACATGATTTTGATAAGAAACGCTGTTTCTTACGTGCGCTAGAAGATGGAGCGTGGAAATAACTTTCTCCGCGGGGTGCTGGCACTTTAAAGACAGGAATCTACAGCGGGAAGGCTGGAGAGGGAGAGGCGGGGCCCACCCTGAGGGCAGATCTTGGTCGTGGCTGTCTTCCCTTGTCATCCCTGGGTTCGGTCCCAGACTTCCTGTTCGGTGACAATCGCTCAGAACTCTCAGGAATGAGGAACGCTGCCAAGGATATCCGACGTACAGTTCTAAATATGCCTTCAGTTCTACTGCTGCTTCACGATCCTTTTCTTGAATAGCTCAAGTTCGCCTCCTCCACAGAGCCTTCACTAACAGCCCGGCCTACATGGATCATCTGAGCGCTGAACCCCCGTCTCAGCAGCTGCTGTTGGTTCTATGAGCTCTGAAACAGGGTTTTCAGCTGAGCCGTACCGTTCCCCACATCAGAGGCACAAGCCTCACCAACCGGCTCTGCTGGCAAGATCCGCAGGCCAGACTTCTTTGACTGTTCTCAAAAAGCAACGAGCGAGGTGTGATATACTTCATGTTTTCAAAATGTAGTTCCGAAATAAGAGACGATTAAACAAAGGGGCATTCGTTTAAGAGGCATTCATTTAAGATCATGGCATCGACCTCATGGCATCTTTCACCTGACAGCGACGGGCTAGAATTCTGATTTTAAGCCTGCTAAATACATCTTCCTGATCGCATTTTAAGAGCTACTCACCTATTTTTGAATCCAGAGAGCCCTCAAAGTCAGCTTTGGCCAAGATAACGACAGGGACCTCCTGCTGGGTGAGCATGTTCACAGCCATCACGGGGGTGAGGCAGTCTGAAAATGAGAGCAAAGAACTGTGGACACCCGTCGGCTGGGGCCACCCGAATCTCAGAGGAGTCAGGTGAGAACGATAAGCATTGGAAAGTCTGTTTTGTGCTAATTGGCAAAGAATTTTCTTTGAAGGTATTAATAGGTAACTCACACCAGTGGAAAATCAAAAGATTAAACAAACACACAAAAACGTTCATCCATGTTAATCGCTAAAGAAATGAAAACAGCATTTTTACTTTCCAGATGGTGGAGAAAAAGACATTCCCATGCCACCCACTCCCCTTTCCTTTTGAAAAATACCTCAAAAATACAGAAGAAGGAGCAACAAAGAAATGTATCCATGGTAAAACTAAGAGATGTCTGAAATTTCAAATCATAACACTGAAGACGGAAGTGGATCGAAGAGTAGAAAATGACTGAGCAGAGAGATTTGCAGACATTCAAAGATAAAACGTTTTTTTCCCCCACGTACTCTTTCTCAGGTGATACTGGAGGGTGTGTTTGAGCAAAATGACGGAGTCAGTCAGGAAAGAGACAGATGTGGAAGGCAGGAAACAGGATCCGACAAAGGAAGGAGCACTGGATAATTGCAGAACAAGGACAGAAGGGAAATCCTAGGGTGGCAGATGTGTAGCAGAGGCCTGGAGTGTGACTGGGTCAGGTCTGAGCAGGACACAGGGCCCCAGGAAGCATCCTCAGGATAAAAAGGGGATTGATACATGATCTGACAAGTCGGAGTGTGTAGTAAACTGCACTGAGAGGAGTTGTAAAGAGCTTCTGGGAGGGTGTGGGACGACTTTGTCAGAAATTCGAAGAACATGGAGCAAATGAAAAAAAATGAGGACATCGTGAACTTCAGGAAAAACTGAAAGTCATATGAAAAAAAGGAAAACGTAATAATAGTATATTTGGCTTAGTTGTGAACAATGCTTATGTGGTCATAATAAAATACTTAATTTGGAACTATCCAGTGTGTCATCTTAAATGCAGCTTGTTAAAATTACCACGGCAGGGAGACAAGCCAGACGTACATGAATCTTCACTAAAATATCTGTAGCATGAAGACTCAGATAAAGTCCCAAAGGAATCAGGGATGAGAGGACGAACTCGATTAGTGGGTTCACTTGAGCTTATTGTAACACGAGCATTTAATAACAGTTATAATTTATGAACTCTTAACTGTTTACCCTTGCCATGTTGTAAGACTTTATGTAATTATCTAAAATATGGGGTTTTACAAACCCCAAAGTTAAAATAAGCCTAGGAAATAGGATTTATTTTTCAAGGAGGTAAAGACAGGCTCTGTAGGCATCTAAGCCGGCTCCGGTCTTCCTTCTTCTTGCATGTCAGGAAGACACGATGGGTTATGGTGGGGACAGAGTGAAACGCAACCCACATGGGTCTCCACAGCTGAGGTCCAGCCAGCACCCATGGGACCATGGCTGGGGGGCACTGCTGCCTCAGCTGCCTAAGGGTTGACACTTCTCAAAGTGGAGACCCATGTTTTTCTTTTAATTTATTTTTTTCAATTATGGCTGACAGTAAATATTCATTTATATTAGTGTCAGGTGTACACCACAGTAGCGAGACGGATATAAAATTTACAAAGTGATCCCTCCGTAAGTCTAACACTCACCCAGCACTATACACAGTTATTACACGATATTACTGACTATATCCCGTGCTGTACTTCACATCTCGTGACTTTGTAACTGCCAATCTGTACTTTTGAATCCCTTCATCTTTTTGCTTATTCCAGGTCATCTGAGCATAGAAGCTTTTCCCTCCACATGATGACTATTAACATGTGCTAAAGGGATGCTAGTAGAAAAGTTTATTTAAAGAACAATTACCTACAGGACTCTGTTCCTCACCCTTCTGTCCACCCCCCATGCTGATACTACAGAGAGAGGAGGAAGAGAACAGTGAGTAATTAATTATTCAACGCTCTGGGGCTTCCAGGGAGATGAGGTTCCAGCTCTTCCAAGTGTCAATAAAAATGGGGTTCTAAGTTACCCTGTAGGTGACCTCATTTACCCTTTTGGCAAAAAAAAAATCCCTTGTGTAGACTACTAGTGACTCAGAGCAGAAATGCGTGGTCCCAAAGCCCCAGGGTTTGAATATTTTCATATTAGGAATGTAAGAAAAGACTCCAGGGAAAGACCGAACTGCTTCTAGAAACTCTGACGATATTTCTCTCCTGATGCTTTTTATGGTTGCTAGTTCCTACAAGCCGGGCTTACATAACATGACAGAAGTCAGAGGCGGTCAGCTGAGAAAAGGAGGCAACGTCAGTGGTTCCGGAACATTCGATTTCAACAACTCCACAGGGAAGGACCTTACTTTTTTGCTCTCTTAAAGGAATCTGGGCCAAAATATGGGATGCTGAGCAAAAAACTGTAGATTTAATCAATAACATCAGTTACCCAGTCGGCCAAGCCAGAAATCAGAGAGTTCTCAGAGCTCTTCCTGCCCCTCCATCTGACGACCCCTGGTCTACAGTTTCCACCATCTCTCATCTTACCTAGTGGGGTGCACGGGTCCTCCTGCCCCCACCTCTGCCATTCTCGCCTGACCCTGTCCACGTGTGTCACCATGCTCCTTGGAGCCGGTCACAACTGTGTGATGCTATCTCTTCTGCTTCAACACTCAGCACCCTCAAAACCTGACACGTGAGGAAAAACCGAGCCCCTTGTCTGATCTGAGCCAGTTGGTGACGGCAAGTGACAACAGTGATATAACGTTCAGGTTTAAAATGTAGCCTCGAAGGCCAAAGGAGGCATAAATCCATATTCATATAGTAATTTCAATTCACCTTTTGGGAAAACTGCATTACACTCAAAGCAATTTGGTCTTACATGACTAATGCCTTGTGTCAAAACCTGGAGACTTGATGGGCAAATTAATCTAGAGACTTTTAATAAATTGACAGCTGCAAAAAGACTGTTTTCACTCTGAAAATGAGAACTGGAATATTCAGAGCCAAGTGTAATAGTCCACTTGGAATTATTTCCGAGATTATTAAAAAGAAGGGAGAAGGAAGCTAACAAGCCATTTGGTCCCAAAACAAAGTGGCAAGGCCAAGTCAGATGAGCCGACGGCCATGTGATCATGAAAACACTGCTCTTTGCATGTGCTGGAATAATCCAATTTCTTACATACAAAAATGTTTCGAATTTATACAGTGCCTTTATGTCAGGAACTCCATCATGTATAACTCATTCGCTCATTAATCCCCTATTACTGTTACCTCATTCTAATTTGTGTCCCCAAATTAACCATAAGAAAACAAAATCTAAGGGCTAGATGTTTACATTTTTTAGTTTTTCATTTCTAAATATTCTTCAGCCATCACAGCCCTGAATCTCAAAATTCCCGTGAGAGTAAAAAACTATGTTTTCTCTTTAAACTAAACAGTTGAAAAGAATGCAATATTTTTGAATAAGTAGAAAATAAAATTGAAATAGCTACATTAGACTTTATAAGCACACACTCAAATTTTAACTCAGAACAGTCTGTCTTTTGAGTCTGTACCTGGCCTTCTCTTGGCCAATATATAACAGCAAAAGAGATGAAACCAAGTTATATGCGTCTCATGCCACAGTGAATCACATATGCACCTGGCTCCCCTGTTACAACCTCGGGAAGGCAGGACTTTGAAGGGCCACCTGTGTATCCCCAAGTGCTTAGCACAGAGCGGGCTCCCAGCAAATGTCCACTGACTCAAACCCTGGCTTTCATGCTCTAAGTGGACAATGAGAAGTCCTAAGCAGAGGTATGGTGGGATGACATCATCTAGCCTTCCATCCTGATGTCAGAAAATCCTGTATTCTGGTTAGTTGAAGAACAGGACTTTTTAAAAAACAGTATCACCAACCAAAACATTTTCATGAGTTAAATAATTCAAATAGACGTCAATAATTCAGACTGTGTGTTTTGGGTTGAAGTTTATATTCTATGGAAAGAGACTAGGAATGAGATTTTTAATAGAAATATTACGTCTCTCTGGAGACCTCCTTCTAATCCACAGGGGACTTCCACCCATCCACGACCCACACCCCCTCCCTCAGCAAAGGTCCTCTGAGTTCATTTCGGAGAGCTCCCCTTTCTCATTGGTTCGTCTCGGTCATCTACCGGGAAAGGTACCTGGCCTTTCCTTGGCCAAGAAAAAGGCCAGGGGACCAGAGTTATGCCATCCAGACACCTTTCCCTGTAGCAGGAATCCTGAGCTACGTGCCCTGAGCACTGAGCCCGAGGTGAGGGCGGGCTCCTCGGTCAGGGGCACTCAAGAGAAGGCTAATTAGTTTCTGCCACCGAAGCTCCCACAGCTGCCAGGTCCAAGTCCCCTCTTGACTGGTCCTTCTGCAGCTTCTCTGGTCAGCAAGCCTCCCACGGCCTCCCAATATGGTCCCCTTCTCCTCTGGGTTGGACAGAGATAGAGCTGGCTGCTTGCAGCCACAGAATTGTGACAAACGCACACCCCACATCCTCACCGGCCATTAATACTTGCTATGCCAGTTTCAAGTCAGCCTGACCCGTTTGTGACAGACCCATCCTGAGCAGGACTCTTGCTCATCTGCTCAGAGTACTGTGTGGATTCTCTAAAATAATAAAATTAACTTGTTGAAAATGTTTCCTCTGATTCTCCGTGGCTTCCTTCTTGTTCCTGTCAGCACAGTTTTATTTGATGACAGAATTATAAATGAAGCAGATTCTATTTCTATCAGAAAAGAGAGTGTTAAATCTAGATTATATTTAAGGAGAAAGAGTTGAGTTTTCAGCCAGAAACTCAGGAAGCGAACCAGTAACTCAGAGCAAAACCAGGGGATAACATTTTCAAAGCTCTTTTTTAGCTTCATGTTTCAAAATAAAAAAAAATAAAAAAAATAAAAAAAACATAAAAAGTCAGGCCAGGGTGAAGGACCGATCACACAAGATGACAGACGCGAAAGACCGTGAGCTCCGGGAAACGCTGCCCCAGCGTGAGACACAATCCCTGCCGTCCTGGCCTCGACTTGCTGACTCACCTCTGCCAGGGACGAAAGCATTCTGAAAGGCTTCCTTCAGGGCACTGTGCCCGCGCAGAAGTCTGTGGCTGGGAGTGATGGCGACGTGGGATGTGCCATGAATGGCCTCGGGGGTGGCCGTGTAGGCGGTCAGCTTCTCTCCTGTGACTTGCCCATCAACCTGGTGGGGGAAGAACAGAATTGTTTCCTTTTTCACTCCTCCCTCTGGGCTGCCGTGCTCCCTTCTCCCCCACCTCCTCAGTCCCCAACAGTGGGGACAGCTTCTGGATGTGAGGCCTGAGATGGTCGCTGGAGAAGGGGACGGGAGAGGAGAGGACCACGGTGCCTCTCTCCAAGCCATCCTCATGCCCACCACCAGGGTACCCCAGACTGAAGGAGGCCAAAGCACACTCAGAGAGATGCTGTTCCATTTTCCTGGCTCCTTTGCTCACGAATCAAAAATAACTGTCAATGGTATATTATTTCTGTCCTGAGAAAGGAGCTATACTTTCCTCCGGGATTTAAGATGCAGTGAAAAACAGAGGCGTCGACTTTTCTAACCAGAAAACAGTCATTGCAGTTAATAGTGTTTTGAAGGAGAAAGAAAGGAAAGCCTGAACCGAGCTCACGACTGAAGGTTCCTAGGGCTGGCTGAAGGCCTTTCAAGGAAGAGGTAAACATTAGGCATCAATCGAATGACAATTATGTGACAGACACAGAGGGCACAGAGAGGACAAATGCTCCTCCCTTCACACATTCACTCACAGGCGTGCTAAAGACGTGTGAGGTGCCCAGGGCCGAGACCACAGGTCCACACTACGTCCTGAGAGCCGGTTAGGTGCCACCTGCGGAGCCAGGCCTGGGGCCACCTGGCCCAGCACCTGTGCGACTGACTGTTCCCGAGACAGCTCCTTTTCAGGAGGGTCTAGGAGTGGAGATGAAAATTTTCGTAATAAAAATGTTGGGCATGGGAGAGAATGTAGAAGACATTCCACATACAGCAGACGAGTGGCTCAGAGAGCCACGTCCTTCACCCCGGTGGGGAAGCAAAGGCCTTGGACGTGGAACCAGACCTAGTTCAGGGCGCAGGGCCCCAGGAGGGACGGCCCTGACAGTCGGAACATCCGGAATCTCACCGCCTTCTTGGAAAGCGCATTTCAGGCTTTGTTTCTCAGAGGTTTACTAAGCACCCGCTCCCTGATGGGGGCACCCACGCCTGCAGTCGGAGTGAGCTGGATCACTTTTGCGAGGAGGTGACATGGGAATCGTGAGCTCGGTGACAAGCAGCAGGTGTCAGGAGGAAAGAGACTGGGAAGGTGTGTCAGCTGCCTCTTGGCTACTGCTCCCTCCTCCTGGAGGTTCTGACTGGCATAGGAGAGGGAAGGGTTTGGAGTTAAATGCAGGGCGCAAAAGTCTTGGTTAGAAAAGGAGAAATCAGAAGGATGAAAAAGAACTCCCCAGTGAGAAACAGCATTCGAATGACTTTCTAGTCAGTAGAGACAAAGAGGAAGGTCTGAGGGGCGGGTGGGCCTTCGGTAGCGACCTCTGAGCAGTGTGTCGGCAGCGGCTCCCCTCCCCTGGACCCTGGGTAAGCACACGGTCCTTGGCAGCTGCAAGTCTGCCTGGTAAATGGTATCACAGAGAGCTTCAGCTCCCGTAACCTTTAACCTGTTCTGTGACACGAACCCCTTTGAGAATACAATGAGAGCTACGGACCCACTGCTCTGGAAAATACCCACACGAATATTTTGCACATGATTTCAGAGAGCTCGTGGACCCCCGAAGGATCCTCTATTCCTGCGCTGTCCAGCCAGGCAATATGTGGCCACGAAGCATTTGAAATGTGGCTGCTTTGCGCTGTCAGTGGAAACTAAGCGGATTTGGGTACTAAAACAAGAGTGTAAACTATCTCCTCAATGAATGTTTCTTATCGATCACATCTTGTAACAGTAGTATTTTGGATATGCTTTTAAAACTAATTTCACTGTTTCTTTGTCCTTTAAAACAATGTGACTACACGAAAACTTGAAGCGACCCATGTGGCCCGTGCTCTTTCTGACAGCACTGCTGTGGAGTCCCAAGTTGCTGGTTTCCTCAGGGAGTTCTGACGACACAAAAGGGGATTTGTGAGCATCAGCTTCCGGAAAGGCTGCTGCGTGGTCACCTTTAACGTGAAGTCCAGGTGGCAGCCCACACAGTCCCCGATCCAGTGGGCCTGCATGCCTTTTATTCCATACCATTCCGGAAGGTCTGCCAGCGCGTCCCGCATGGCCTGTAGGGATGGAAGGAGAACAGAGAGGTAGGCGCACAAGAAAATGAGTGATCTTGGGCTTGCTAAGGAAGGATAAGTGGGGACAGAAGGAGACAGGATTCACCCCCCTTCTTGCTCACTTGCCAATCAGAAGAGTCTGACAAAGGATAGAAACGGATGTGTACTTGGCATCACTCTAGTGAGATGGGTTTGACCCATTTCTCTATTCTGAGTGGGCCAAGGTTTCCAGGAGGAAGGAAATTAACAAACTTAACATCTTTGATGAATGCGGTGAGTACATTCTCTCCCACAAAAGAAGTTCAAGTTTAGGAATTCTGAAATTCTAAGATAAGCCATTCATGGGTATGGATGCTCTACAACTCAGCTATATCATATGTGAAACATTAAATGTTACACCTTTGCATTTGAAAAATAAAAAATTAGTGTAAGAGAAACCATCACTCTGATTTGAATAAACATATGCTGTTAGGAGTGCAAATTTTTTTCCACCATTATTGTCTACATTTAATCCTAAAAAAAACCCCAAAAAAACAAAAAAAAAACAAAAACCTGAAGGCTTTCCAACAAATTATTCTCTATGGCCTCAAGAACATGCCAGGCCTTATCTTTTCATGATGAGACACATTCCTTCAGCCAATGGATTTAAAAGTAAATTATGTCTTTGTAATGTGAAGAGTCCAATTTAAAATTCCTAATTGTACTACTAATAAATGCAGGCAACATAGTTATGCTTTATTTGTCTAGTGTTTTGTAACTTGCACGGTGCTTTTACACTCATCTCTTCTAGCCCACTCTGGTGAGGCAGTTGGCTTTCATATCCATGAACTTGCATCGAGAGAGGTTATAGCTCTCACGCTGGCTGTAGGAATGGAAGCGACAAACCAGAACCAGATTCACTAACAACATTCTTTCCCCGAAACCACAGAGATCCTTACTCTGTCATGTGATGAACAACACAGAGCATTTTCTACACCTGTCATCTAGCGATCTACCCATTCTCATTGGGAGTCTGGAAGATTCAAGATCTAGAAATTGTGGATAATGGACGCCATCGAGCCGACCGGCAATGTGTTCATTCATTCATTCATTTATTCCACCAGAATGTTATTAACCACCTTTCCCTCCACACCAGGACCCCATCCAGGCACTGGGGTCCTGAGCAGACACAAAGTGGGGGTGTCCAGAGTCCCTAACATGAAGTTTAAATACAGTAATCCCCTTTCTCCATGGAGTAAATGTTCCAAGACCCCCAGTGGATGCCCAAAACTGCAAACAGTACCAGACCCCATATAAGACTGTTTTTCCTTTACATACATACCTATGAGAAAATCTAATTTATACATTAGGCACAATAAGAAATTAACAACAATAACTAATAATAAAATAGAACAACTATAACAATGCAGTGTAGTAAGTTATGTGAATGTGGTCTCGGTCTCTCTCTCTCTCTCTCTCTGATAATTGAGACAGCTACTAAGTGACTAACGGGTGTGAAGCTTGTACAATACCAGTCAAAGGGATGACTCACGTCCTGGGTGAGACAGAGTGGGATGGAGCAAAACTGCTTCATGCTACTCGGAATGGCATGCAATTTCATACATGAATTATTTGTTTCTGAAATTTTCCATTTAATATTTCTGGACCGCCTTTGAGCACGAGTAACTGAAATTGCGGAAAGTGAAACCACAGATAAAGGCGGGACTACAATAATCCACGAATGACAACTGTTGCTATTGGCTGGGTAAGTGATCAAAATTCAAC
>CM053507.1:147208343-147260491 GCA_028627145.1 Eidolon dupreanum | reverse complement strand
ACAAATTGCAGGACACAGGAACATGTCGAACTGCCCTGTGAGTGTTTGATCAGCCAAATCTCGGACGCTCTGGGGACCAAAGAGCCCGCGTACTTCGACAGATAAATGGGATGACAACAGAAACCTGTAGATTAAGACACCTAAAAGTCATGATCGAATAAAAAAAGTGAGGGTAAAAATAAACCGTGGTGTCTAGGGAGGCACATTTAGGTGACACATTAGAAAAATGTAAGGAAGCATTTGTTCTCAAAGTCAAAAGAATGGCTACTTTGAAGGCAAGCGAGGTGGGTAAATGTGTGGATGGGGCATACGGAAGGCTGCTGGGTGCTGCCAAAAGTCAGCATCCTGACCTACACGGCGGCTGCATTCAAATAACTCAATAAGCTATATATCTGTTCTATGTGGTTATCTGCATTTCATTTTGCAACAAAAAATGTAAAAACAAAAAAACTAACTACTGAGTCTGGTGATGGGTTAACCTAAAAACGACAAGGCCTTGCCAAGTGGCCATGCATGTTCGTTGAGAGCAGTAAGAATAGCTTTGTGGGTACGTTATTTGGGCTTCTGTCTGAATTAGTGCCTCCTGAATCTTCTTTTTGATCTCAATATACGCGTGTTGCCTCTCACTTTGAAAGGCCCCTTCGTTTTCAGGTTAACATATTGGCGACTACCAAGGGACATGAAGTGGCCTTCCCTTCGTTGAGCGGGCATGCCGTGGAACCACTGTGGTACCTACAGAGCCTCTTTTGTGCTTGCTGCTCCCATGGGCCGCTGTCCCTCTGACCGTGAGCCTCTCTCACGTTCACAAACCTCCCTTCCCAGTTTGATAGAGGTCAGATGCCTTTATCTGAGATCAGGAGTTTTTTCTCTCGAGAGGTGGGAGGAGCCACAGGAGACCGTTCCGGATGGGTATCATTTAATTGCACTCCTATAAAATGCATTCTTTAATTGATAAACACATGTTTTTATTTTTTATTTATTTTTATTTTTAAGCCTACAGCACCTGGTCTTCCTAGGTGGTCTCCCATCCAAGTACTAACCAGGCCTGACCCTGCTTAGCTTCCGAGATCAGACGGGATTGGCCTTGTTCAGGGTGGCATGGCCATAGACTAAACACACACTTTTAAAGACAAAATAATTTCTAAACGAAGCCTAAAAGAAACTTTGGCCATCGGAGCAGGTGCTCTAAAATGTCTTACTGTTTGTCTTACCATAAATCTGAAAAGATATTTCAAAGCACCTAATGTTCAGAAATATGGCATAATTAGAAGTCCGATAGAGCTCTCTAAGCCTTTAGCTTTCAAGGCCTTTTTTTTTTTTTTTTTTTAATTTTTAAGTTAACTCGTATAGGTCCTGAGGAGCATCTGAGACCTTGCTCCCCGGCATATGTTGTCAATTTGGCTTAAATACCCTCCTAAAAATTCTCAGAAACACATGAGCAATTGTATAGGTCTCAACTCTTAACTCCACAGTGCTCCGAGCGAGTGCAGCGTAGGGAGGTGCTGGCCTGTGACCTGGCTCAACTGCACACGCTCCGGGTTTCCTCATATCCCAGCGGGCCCAGGGCCTAGAACTGTGCCTCGCACCGGGCAAATGCTCGTTAAGTTCCAACTTAATTCCCTCGACTCGAAGGAGAGAATCAGAGAGGAGAAACTACAAAACCAGAGGCCCTGCCATGCAGGGAGGGCATAAGCTCTGTAGAACGCTTCCTGCGTGGCAGGCGCTGGTACGTGCGTTGCCTCGTTTCATCTTCACGACAGCACAAATCTAGGACCGAGCAGTATCCCCACTTCGCAGATGAGGAAACGAGCCTCAGAAGTTTCCCCCCAGTCTCCCTACAAGTGTGGGGTGAACCATGAAAGCAGCACGTGAAGCAAGGGGTAGCAACAGCCACTCCTGCACCCTACCACGCGGTCACTACTTCCCAAGAGCAATACTTCGATTCAGCTTCCCCTGTCCGTACTGCCGGCGGTTTCAGCTTATCCTTCTTTTACTTAGAAGAGGCACTTCATAGAGATCTGCCTGCTGCCATTATCTGACTTATATTTTTATTTTATTCCTGGAGATAAGACACCAGTGATGGAGTCATCAGGCTCAGGCTGTCATCAAAATTCCCTCCCTTTATAGGTGAGGACACAGAAGTCCCCAAGGTGTAACCATCTGCTCAACGTCACTTAGCTAACCAGAGCCGGGCCAACAATACAGGTCTCTTAGTTCATTACTCAGCCCTCACGAAACTACAAGGCACTTCCTGTTAACGTCTCTCCCCGGGGCACAGGGATCTTCTGTCGTTCAGGCTGCCAGCATCTCCAGTCTATTTTTTCTTGGAGGGAACTACAAGATTGTGCATGGTGGGGCCCCGCCACCAACCACGGAAGCTTGAAAGGGGACACTGTCCCCATCCCACTCTCCTCCTCTGTTGAAACTGAACAGGGTAACCAGTCATAGGCTCGGTACAGTCTGGGAATACTGTGGGGTGATCCAGAGGCCCAGGGTCAACCGGTTTAAATGCCACCTCAGAATTAAGAGGCTGGAGATGCTGGTACCAACGGCAGCAGTGGCCTAGCCAGACCTTTCCTGGGGCACAATCTGAGCTGTGCCCTTGTTCTCTCTGACTCCCCAAGTCTCGGTCTCCCGCCTTCCCATCCAACCATAAACAACCCGATCCCTTCTGATCAAGGAAACCAACCAGACTAACTTTAGGTTGTTTGCAACCATGTCTCTCAACTATCAAAGAATTTAAAGAGTTTCAATATCCCGAGGTATGTCTATATCAGCTGAAACGATATCTTGCTATCATTGTTAACAAAAGTATAAAATCCCAAATATATTAATTATATGTTAATATACTCAAGTTAATAAACTATTAATCAATCGTCTGATAAAATTATGTATATTTAAGAATGCTTTCAATTTATGGAGCAATTTAGGGGGTCTTACATGCCAACAAGCACATAACTAGTGTGTTATAAGCTCCAAAAATAACCTATGGTTTTTCTTTTCCAATGAATAATCAATGAGATCTCATTTAACTTCCAAGCAAATCTACATGTGGTCTCACGGTATCTGATTTCTTTCCATCACATAAAACCTGTATTACATGATTTGAAGGTTAGTTCTACCTCCCATTCTATCCTTTCCTGCCACAGAAAATTCCTCGTGGACAGGGCCAAATTCTGACAGCACCTGACACCCTCCCATCCCCTGCATTACTGAGCCACAGTTTATAAGAGTCTAAAAAACTCTCACTGTTTTTCTCTAGATTGTACTGTCAAAGCTGGAATACTTCTAGTGGAGGTGCTTTGCTTAAAATATTCATATCTTGTTGAGGACAAAAGATTTAAATAGAATGAAATGTGAATGCTTTGATATGCTAATTACAGAGGGGAAAAAAAACCCTCCTGTTTAAAACCTTATCAAATTTATGAATATTTTTAAAAACCAAAAGAAATTTAAAAATAAACCAAATAAAATCAACACCTTGAGAACAACGCAGCAAGCCTTTTTAGCCTCCGCTGTAAAATGAACATTATTCGTGGCTGATTTTGGATGAACAAGGCTTTAAAGAACACCTGCCCAACGGCTCCGGACAGCCTCATCCTAGGGCTGGCCCCAAGTCTCCACCGAAACGAGAAGATCGAGAAGATCGTGGGGAGTGTTTACAGTGTTACACTTGTTCCATCAAAGGAGCTGTTTCTATGTGTCTGTTTTTGTTGAGGTTACATCCTTCCTTTTTTTTGGCATTGCAAGCACAGTGATGGTAGATGGTTTACATCTCATTTCATGTTCTTCGTATTTGGTGACAGTTGGCAGTGACACTCCCTTCCCCACCCTGGCCAACCTCAATGTATAGAAATCTTCCTGGTTTCCAGAATCCAAAAACCTGGGGAAATAGCAGGTTTGAGACTTTTTTTTTAAAGAGCTATGAAATCCTTTCTTAAATAAAACCTGAGGGAACCCAACACGTAAAGTAAGAGTTGACAACGGAGTTGTTCTAGGTGCCCTGCTCTCTCTTCTAAGCTCTTGCCACCCACTCCTAAGGCTTGGACACAATTTGCAAACCAATAATTTATACAACTCCCCTCATTTGATAAATGAAAAAACAGCTCACTCAACCAAGTCAACAGCAGACCCAAAATAATGAATTATCCATATCTTCTGATTGTTCTGGGACCAACATGCTTAATTTTCTGGTCTCTTTATATAAATTAAACAAAAGACAAGGTCTTCCATATACAAACCTAGAAATTAACAATGTAAATGGGCTTCTCATTCAATTTTTACAAATAACTCCTGTATTTAACACTCGTCTGAGGTCAAATTGTAAAGTTTCCCTGTAGTTATTATTTAGCATATACAGAAGCACTGTGGCTTACAAAAAGGCCTTATAATAATTTCACTAGGACAGGTACACCATTTGAATGAAGAGCCTTTAAGAAGTTGAAACAGAACTGTATGTTAATGAGTCAATAAGAGCCAATGTTTAAGAACACGAAATAACAGGAGATGGGCTGAAGCAAACATCCAACGGGAAAGGTTTTTGTAAAACAAAATATGATCAGGAATGAGAAAGAGAAAGATTTAAGACTAAAAAGCTGAGGATAATAAGAGGATTAGATATAACATGTCTAATCTCTTTCTTCAAAGAAGCAGAAATAATGCCAGGAATAAATCCATACTTCCCAAGAGAAGACAGTTCAGGAGCTAAAGCATCAAGAAGAAAGTACAATAGAAGCACAAGTGAGAATTCTAGAGGTGGTTTTAAAAACAAGATACGTTTTTGGAGATCTTGGTTAAAAAAAGTTAGGCAGACTGAGAAATCACCTTTTAGAACAAGTGGATTTATTAGCTACTAAGGGCAGGGTGGGGGTGGGGGCTGAGAAACCTTGAGAGCCAGGCACAGATTTGAGATAGAATGGAAGAGACAAAATTTAATTAAAATGGTCATTTTCTAAAAGCTTAACGCTTAGCCTAATTCTGAATCAGTGTGATCTGATTAGCAATTATTTTTGAATTGCAATTTGTATATATTTTTTTCTAAAACTTTTTCTTGTTGCCAAGGTTTCACTCCAAAGATAGAGTATATATCGGAGTTCTAATAAAGAAAAATCAATTCTGAAGGCAGTAAGCTGTTTTTAAAATCTCGATGTCCTCTCTGGAATATTCTGGACAAATAAAATTTCTCTCTCATCCTAGTCTCATTCTTCTGCTTTGATTCTGGCATAAAGCTATGTACAAAGATTTCTACATTAAAAATCTCACTCGGCAGGATGTTTATCCTCCCTATGATAACCCTACTTTAATCCCTCTTCTGAAATGTTTTATGTATGTCTAGCAAAATCCATTTGTTGTGGCATTTATTTATAAATATAGCTGGGAAATCCATGATCCTCAGTTAGTAAAGGTGCTGTTAAACCAGGAGGGAAGCAATCAGTTCCGAGCAAGGCACCCTGCTGATGACATGACTGGCCAACGAGGTGTGGGTTTGCAGGGCTGCAGGGGCAAGCGAAGAAGAGGCTCCGACCAGCCCGCACGTGCACCAGGTGTGCACCTTGGAGCCACGCGAAAGAGATGCAAACCTAGTGCTATTCAGTAGCTTCCAAAAGCTGGAAAGTAGGAAGCGCTTTCTGGGTACAACTGTGGGGCTGGCCCCACGTGCATGCTGCGGGGGAGGCTGGGGTAACCGGAAGCTGCAGTGGCAGCCAGTGTGGACAAGCTCTTCTCTGTCACATATCCATACACTAACTCAGGCCACACTTACCAGTCTTTTTCTTCTTCCTTCTGACCCAGCTAACCCACCTTTTCAGCAGGAGAACTGTTCTAATGCCACTAACTTCCAAGAGACGCCGACTGCAGGTTCTCAATGAAATGTCACCACCGCATTCCTAAGAAGGTAGATGACAGAGGCTAAATTCTCCTAAGGACAGAACAGGGCCATCTGTCTGCTGAGACAGCTTCTGATTCTCAGAAGCCACCCAGGGCATCTTACTGCCCTTGGGTCAACAGGACAAAAGAGAGGCTGTAACTGCACCTACAGGAAGGGGGAGGGAGGAAGCAGATGGCCGCACCATGCCCAGCACACTCCACCCTGCAAGCCGCACCAGGCGACCTTGGCCTGAAAAGGTGGTTTTGTTCCAGGAAAGTGGAGTCTTGGGAGCAAGACTGAAAGCTTTTATTGGTCTAACCGAGAAAAACCAAATGGAGACAGCAGTCCCAGGGGACAGTCTGCTCAATTACCTTCAAGTTGGAAGCCTGCCCGTCAATTAAAAACTTGCAAGAACATAAGACCGTTCCTTTCCAAGGCTCTCAGGTGTGTAAATGAAGGCGACATAACCCCACTATCAGGCTGTTTTGTTTTATGATGATCGAAAATAATAATAATCGTCTATGGCCATGCCACCCTGAACAAGCCCGATCCCATCTGATCTCGGAAGCTAAGCAGGGTTGGGCCTGGTTAGCACTTGGATGGGAGACTGCCTAGGAAGACCAGGTGCTATAGGTGTAAAAAATTAAAAAAAATAAGGGACTGTAAGCTGACAAGGTCCTTGCAATCTGTGAGGTCAACCAAGGGCTGCCTTGCCTCAAAATAAATAAATAAATAAATAAATAAATAAATAAATAAATAAATAATTTAAAAAATGATCATTATCATCATGGAAAATTTGGAAAAGATAGAAACGGACCAAGAAGATAATTATGTAAATCAACCTGAGCACCCAGGGAGGGCACTACTAATATTTTGCTGTGTATCTTCCATCCTACTTATATCCCATCTTCCAGTGATCCTAAGATGCACATTTTCCCCACAAACTCTGAACCTGGGACATGTCTTACAATCAGTGATGTCTTTGGTTGACAGCATTTTTGTTTCTTAGGGGAACATAAAAATAAAACCAATGGTGTGTTAGAATTGATCAAATAAGGTACGAGAGTGTGCACTTGTGTACACGTTTTTACATAGTTGAGATCATACTGTTAACGTACTTGTTTTAACTAGAGTTGTACCAGAGTTCACAACTTATTACAGCCCTACAAAGGCTTAAATCTCTCTTTTGAACAAACATGACACTTAGACTTAGTCCCCTTGAAATAGTAAGCAAAATATAGAGAGAAATGGGAAGATACTGTGGAAAACTGACCCTTTCCATAAGAGAACACTAGTTTTGAAAACAAAACAATATAACAACGTGGCTATGCATTATCTGTTAACTACTGTTTCCTGGATCAGTCTCGCTGTTCCCAGGCAGCTGGGCTCCAAAGGCCCTGGGGTAAGGATCGGGCATGGGGGTACAGAGGAATGATGCAGAACAGGACACAGCTCCAGCTCTGAGAGCCCGGCGAGCCAGTTCCATCAAGGACCAGAAAACCTCTAATCGCCGCACTTTATCACTCGTGCCCTCTCCTGCACCTATTCCATCGCCTAACCTGCTAATGCTCTGCCTCCCTGCTCCAAGGGCTTGGTTGCTTGGGAACCAGTGCTCAAGAGCAGGTGGAAAGAACGCAGGCCTGGGGCTGCGGAGACTCGGGCTGGGGCCTGGCTTTCCCGGGCTGGGCGGTCTCCGGTATAAAACGAGGAATGGGCTGGGTCTGGGGCTGGGTCTGTCATTTGTACGGACACCTCAAGCTGGCAGTCAGCCCCCTACGGAGCCAGAGGAGGGCAAGGCATTGGCCACTTAAGATAAAGCAACGCCTTATCCCTTATTTCGTTTTTTGGCATCGTATTGATTTTGTAACTTCAAGCAGCAGTAAAGGCAGGCAGGAGGGCTTCTTGGTTTGCATCTGTTTTTCAGATCGGGGCAGGGATGGAAAAGCAGGGGGGACAATGAGCTAAACACGAGGGAACCTGCTCCATGTTCCCTCAAGTTTCTTCTAGCTTTAAAATTCAAATGACTCCCTGAGCTGAAGTTCATTGGTGACACCAGCCCTCCCTAGTGCACCCAGTGACCGCCCCCCATCCCCTAACGAGGCGTGATAATCTCTTTCCTCCCACCAGAGTCCAGGCTCACACTTAAACAAGGAAGGGGGCCTGTCCCCTCCAAAAGGACCCGGCCAGGAGCTCGGAAAGCCCACTCGGGGTTTGAGAGCAAAGACATAATATTTAGTTCTGTCTTTGTTTTCTCCCAGTCCAATTTACAATTTATTTCATTGTCAATATACCATAAAAAAGTGGACTATTAATTCATTTCTCCAATTTTCCCTTTGCAATCATTTCTTCAGTATCTTGACAAGAATAAAAACGGAGTGAAACCTCGCTGTCTGCAGAGCATGTGCCGTAAGTTCTACTTCATCCGGGAAGGCTGGCAGGGGTGTGGGGGTGTGGGCATGGCTGCCTTGATTCCCTAAGGGAAGGATGGCAGGGTGTGCAAGAACTCAGGGTCAGGAAATAGGGCGGTCACACACAGTCTCTCTGACCTAGAGCACAGGCAGATGTGACCAGGCACAGGGGAAATTCTGAGGTGGCCAGGAAGGCAGTGCATTCAGGGAGATGTAATCTAATTGTCTGTACGATCCAGAGACCCCGTGGGTTTCTAAACGCCGGAGCCAGGGCCAGGTCCTGCACCAACTCTGGTGAGCTTTTCCAGGCAGAAGTTCCCTCTAGGGTCTGCTCAGAGCCAGCCAGCTGCCTCCTACAGCAGCCTCGCCTCCCCCCCCCCCCACCAATATGCAAGAGCCTGCTCCCTGTGTGTGGCTGTGGCAGGGACACAAGTCTCCTGATCCGCTCCAGGCAGCCTCTTGATGGCCTGGGAAGTGCTGGGGAAGCGTTAGCCTCGAGTCACCTGCTTCCTTTGGTCTCTATCCCCCTCTGGCTCTTGCCCACTCCCACCCAGAGGGGTGGGGAGGGCTCTCCCTGAGGGAGGCTAAGAGGACAGGATGATAGGATGGACGGTAGAGAATTGAGTTCAACTTACCGCTTATGAGAGAAAAGATTCTGAAGAGGCAGGTAAAACAGACAACAGAAGAAAGATATTATGTAAGAAGGAGCAGAATCGAACAAGTAATTAGTTCTGTGAGACGAGGAGTCAAAACCAGATCCTGGGGACAGGAGCACAGTCTGCTGTTTCTAAAAGAAGAGACAGGGGGAGGGAGGCACAGGGGAGAATTCCGGCAGGAAGCTGGCCACCAGGGCGCATCTGAGCACGGCCACGAGGGTCCTGGGGCCTGGAGCCTCGCGGGCGCTGCCACCCCACCACACGGTGGCTGGCAGGACATCTTTTACAAGGCGGGGGGCCCTGGACCTCCCTCAGCCCTGACTGATCACAGCGGGCGTGGCGGGGCGAATGCGGAGCTTTAGAGCCACCCACATTAGAGGAACAAGAGTGTTATCATCGTGAGATCTGACCCCGGCCTGAGTCCTCACAGCTCTTGAACACGACAGCCCCGCAGAGAAACTGGCTGCTCGTTAAACACTTCTCACTCGCTCCTCCTGGTTCTCAGAAACTGCCTCCTCCCACCATCTCTCGTTGTGCACACCGTACGTGAAGGTCCGGGCTGCACACACAGGAAGAGGCCGAGGGTCTTTCTTGGGGGCAGGGGGCATAGTGGGGCCAAGCTGCCACACCTCGCCGGCCGACCCTGCCGCCACGCTTTCTGGGCAGCGCTGGGACGGCTTGGCCGCTGTTAGAGGTGCGGCCTGGTAGGAGCCACGTGCCAGCCTCTGGTCTGGGGCTGAGGGCGGAGCTGAGAAAGCTGGCACGGGCCAAGTTTCCAGGAAACAGCCAAATGCTGGCATAAGCAACCCAAGGCCTCAGGACTAGAACGAGGGTGCCTGAGGGTCCTGTTCCAGAGCTCAGGGGACTGAGGCACCCAGGGACACGGGTGGGAGACGAGACCTTTGCACCACTGCTCTGTGCCTGTCTTTCTACTCCGGCCTCCTCCCCCACCTCCCCAAAGAGCTCCCGTCATGACCCTCACCCCCTCGCCTCTCCAGCCCCCCATTTTCACTCTCTGCAGGCTCCGACAAGGCCAATGTGTTCTTAGAAAGGCACCTCTACTTCACCCGCAAGTTCACAAGTGAAATCAGGGGAGGAGAGACACGGGGGCGGGGCGGGGGGCAGGGAAATGAGGCTTATCACCTCCCGTGCCCCCTGATTTCATAACGGCTCATCACTGCCCGTCTGCTTCCTGCCAGCAGAAATCCTACTTGGAAACGCTCGTGAGGGGTGACATTGCCTGCACATCTGGGAGGTGACAGAACATTCCTTTCCAGACGTCCTGCACTTCTTATCTTTCATCAGCTCCTGGGTGATGCCCTTGACCACTGGGCAGACCTGAGCTGCCCTTCCTGGCCTCCCCCACACTCTCCTGCAGTGTGACTATGACCCCACTGGGCTGTGACCACTCATGTCTGCCTCTGTCCCCAGCGCGAGCCTCCAAGCTCCTCCGAGCAGGGACCTCAGCTTTTCTCATAGGCATTCTCAGCACCTGGCCCGAGGGCGGGCCAGTCCTCCATAACATCCAGGGAAAGAACGAACAGACTCAGACCAACCAAGAAGCAGTACAGACCGCTGGCTAGGAGCTCAAGCAGCCCATTTGGACCCCAGTGCTGTCACTAACGACACGTGTGAGCCTCAGCTTCCTCATCGGGAAAACGGGATGACAGGAGGACGTACCCTCAAAGGATCAGTGTGAGGCTGACATAAGATGGTGACGTACAGGCCTGAGCACTGATCAGATTGGGGCAACAGGGAGGAAGTGGGAGGTGAACATGGACTTGGCTTGTATTCGAGCAGTTGCCAGGGTGGGGGGACTAAGCACTATAAGGGCCAGGCTGCATCCACCGCAACGCCAAGGGTCTGCGAGGAGGCAGCCGCAGAAGTCGAAAGCACAGGTCCACTAGAAAAGCTCAGATGGGAAGCCGTGCCTATTTGTCTCGCCTTGCAGCGGTCACCCTGCCATCAGGAACTGAGGGGCTTGCTCCATCAGACTGAATCCCTTTTGCTTCCTGTACGTAAGCCTCCATGCACCTCCCCGCCTTCTCCAACACACACACACACTCTCCCCTGGCAGCGCTGCCCACAAGGTACCTCCCACACATCTCAGCCAAGACTAAGTCACGTTCCTCAGATACTCCTACTGCAAGTTGTTTTTCCTCCCACAGAATGTGTGGCTGAAATCACCTTTAACGTTTCACAAAGCAAACAGTCCTAGGAAGACTGGGTAGGGGGTAAGGGGAGAAAAATCAAAGACATTGCAGAATGGTTTTAATAAAGGATTTTTATATTTCAGGGTTCCCTGTAATCTTCACACCAGGCATTGTCTTTATAATCTGGAAGTTAAGTGAATGAAAGGATGGCTTCTCCACGGCCCTTCTCCTAGGCAGCCCACCAGCTGTACACCTCACAGCAGCAGCCCACAAAGCCACCAACCAAATCAGATGCAAATGCAAAGCTCTAAAGGTAACTGTGGTGTATACAGCTCCCTGGCCATCCCAGCACCTGTTCCCCACCCTCTTCCGCCCACCAACTTGACTGTAGAAGCTAAAAAGCCAGAACCTGCTTTCCTAGTCTCCTCTGAAGCTGGGGGGCAGCCACAGAATACAACTGGGGCTAACAGAACATTAGTGGAATTTCATTAGGGGTTTCTGAGAAAGTTCCTGCTTTCCAGGTAAAAGAAATAGTCACTCGCCATGCCTCTCCTGTTTCTTTCTGTTTTGAATGGAAACGTGATGTCTGGAGCTGCAGCAGCCATATTGTAACTATGAGGTGATAGGCAGGAAGGAAAGGCCAAGAGAATCACCAAGATGCCAACTCACAGCCCTATCTCAGTTCAGTCCCAGAAGTGGGACCTATGTGGAAAAAGTTACCTCCCGTTTGCGTAAGCCACCATAATTAGGGTTTTCAGTTACTTGAAGCTGAAAGCATACCGATTTACTATTTCATCTTTATCAATATAGCAGTACCTCTTCACTAATTCAAACTATTTCTATCATACCAGGTTTTAAAGTAGATGTCCTATCTCATTTAATCTTCCTTAAAGATTCAGTCCCATTTACCCAAGCACCTATTGTTTGTACATCTCTAATCAAATGTCTGATGGCCACTACAAATGTAAAAGGGTCAGGACTATGTCTCCTCCAGGACTCCCTATCCCTGTAAGAGGCGTCATCACCCACTTGATGTCTAACCCAGTGTCATTCTCGAGGACACCGCTGCCTATACACGCTCGCCCAATAGATCACCAAGTTCTACAAATTTCACTTCCTGAATATTTTTCTGATCTACCTATTCCTCTCCATTACTCTCACCTAAGTCTAAATTATGCATGCCTGAACCACTGCAATAGACTAACTGGTCTCTGTATCCACACTTGCCCTTTCCACAGTGAACTTATAAAAACATATATCTGGCCATGTCATTCCCTTCCTTAGGATCCTTTGATGGCTTGCCATGGCCCCCATGATAAAGTCTAAATTCCTTAAGACCTAAAAGGCTTTGCCCGGTCTGGCTCCTAACCACTGCTCCAGCTTCTCTAGCCCTATCTTGAGTCTCTCCTTTTGGCTTCTTCAGTTTCAGCTATACTATCATTATTTTAGCTTCTCAAACTTGTCAAACATTTCTGTTTGAGGGCCACCACACGATTGTTCCTCATATGGGGGGGCTCTGCTCCCCCCAACCCCTGGATTTATAGCCTACTTAACCCTTACGCAACCCTCTGCATTTCAAACAGTGAATTGTCCATTTCAGATATTGTACTTTTCTGTTCTAGATCTCCAGCTGTTTTAAAAAAAGTTTCCATTTCTCATTTGAGATTCCCCATCTGTTCACTCATTATGATCATCTTTTCCTTTAAGTACTAGACCATTTACATAATAGATGCCTCTGGCATTATCTCCTAATTCCAATACCGGCATCATCTCAGGATCTATTTCTGTTGGGTTGCCTTTCCTTTCCTTTTTTTTTTTTTTTCATCTTGATTATGGGTCACAATTTCTTGATTCTCTGCAAATCTAGTAATTTTTTTTATTATACATTAAACATCACAGATGTTTTGTTCTGAAAGTTCCTTTTGAAGCTGTCAGGCTTACTATTATTTATGAAGGTGAGACTTTTGATTTTGTCCTCGATCTTAGGGTGTCATCCATATGTCTAGCATACAGCCTTTTGGGGGTCTCGACTGCATACTCTTGGTTGGGCCATAACTCCAAGGTCCCTGAGCAATGGTGACAATGTTCTTCTCTCAGTCCCATAGCAATCGTTTCCTGTTAGGTCTTACGGAGTCTTGCTTTGTGCGTGTGCAGCCCTCAGCCAAGGACCTGCAGTGCACACAGATGTCTGCCCACGCCTACCACTCCCATAGCATTCCCTCTCCTGATTTTCAGGGCAAACCAAGTGCTGACCTCCAAAGACAGCTTTTTCAATAAATCTGCACAGGAGTTCAGCAAGATCCAGGTGAGTCACCATGGTAACTAACCATTTCCGCTGAACAGCTGAAAATTCACACCTGACAATTTAAAGGATAATGCCCCTCAGTTAGGTGATTACATTTCCAACTTGAGGCAGAGGTCAAAACAAAATAGCTAAATAGGTGGCTTTACAACAATGCCTGTTACAGAGTCATCTGACAGGTCCTTGAGGTGACCTGTCATCCCTCCTGGTAATGGACTCCGACTGTCAGCAGGTAGGGGCTCCCCCTGCCTGGAATGTTACAGAGAGCAATGTCCTCAGCTTTGTTCTTCTCATTCAGTCTCTCAATATTACCGTGTGCTTAAAAGGAGCAAGGCACTGTGTTCACAAGTTCTAATGAGTAGCTTTCCAAATGCATATGCTATTCTCTGCTACATTCTGAGTTAATTATAATGGGAAAATAGCCTCATTTAAGACATGTGTTTTGAGTGAGGACATTGGGGGTCATAAATCCATATGGCACTGGTACTGTAGGCTGGTGTGCTGCAGTTCTAATTCAGCAACGTTTTGTAGTGATAACTTTGTGCTTTCTTGCATACAGAAGTACAGTGTTGGATCTGACTCGAAGTCCATTTCAGTGCAGTATCCTAATTCCGACAGCACAACCCATGGGTTACCATGGAAGGGTACAACTATCCTTCTCTTGGTGACTAACACGGGTAAAGAAAAATCATGACATACCGCCAGTAGCCTTTGTGATGCTTTTACCTTTCCAGATCTTGTTTATGTCCAGTCTCATGCTCTCGGGTACAGGCTGTCGGAGTGCTGTGGGAAGTGTCCCTGATTTGCTTTAATGATTTCTCTCTGGAGTTTCAGGGCGTGATTGCTCAGTCCTACGTCCTGAAACTTCGTAAGCTCAAAGGGCATCTTGCATGGAGTGGTTCCGGCACATCCAGAACAGGTTATTTTGCCCAGGCTATTGGTAATTATAAGCAAGCCCCCTCTTTCATTAGTTGGCCTTGCCCTAAATCCCTGAACACATAAAGAGCCGGAAGGTACCTTAAAGACCACTTGGTCCCACCTTCTTTTTACCGATGAGGAAACTGAGGCCCAGGGATTCACACCAGTTTACACTATTAACTGGGGACACAAGAATTAAAACCCAGTGCTTCGGTTCCTAACTTAGCTCATTGCCACTCTGGCCTTCCCTCTTGGAGACCAGCCATCTCTTCTCTCCTTTTAGATGGTCTTCTCTGGGCCCTCTGAAACGTCATTCTACCTTTTTGGAGGTCTTACTGTAACCATACAGATGAAGATACTTTTTTCTCTCTAGCTTTATTGCTAACATAATTGTAGATAAAACTAAGTTTTTTTTTGGCCTCTATGGCAGTACAATGACTGAGGGTGCTGAAAGGCCAGCAGGTGATGGTCTAGAGAGACCTCCAGGTGCCATTCCCAGTTAATAACCGAAAGACCCAAACCCATCACCCTCTAGGTGAGCAGCCCTGAGGCTTGTGTGCTTCCTGTCTGTACCCTGTGGCTCCAAGAGCCCTTCCTAGAGTCCGCCCCCAACATGAGACTCTCCACCTCCCAGAAGACCCTGGTGCCAACACGTGCGACATTCTTGGGAAATCTCCAGGCTGATACTCACTTTCGCATACGCGGTTGTCTTAATAAACCATTGTCTGAGGTACTTCTGTTCCACCTTTGCTCCAGAACGCCACGAACAGCCATGTTCATCCACCTGCTCGTTGGCAAGCACTGTTTGATCCACTGGGTCCCAGTTAACCAACGCCTGTCACGATTCATGAAACAAAATGATGCAAGCTGGTGAGTGTACCGAAGGATCATTTCAAGGTCCCTTACATGTGAGAGGGTCTTCAAATGCGGCATCTCTACTCTGAGACTTGACAGCACCTCCTTGGAGTATTGCTTGGCAAGGAAACTGTTAGCAAGCTGTTAAAAAAAAAAAGCCCACGTGAACTGCCTCTGCGCCTTCATCTTATTAGAACAGGTTTGGGAAGAAAGTCTATAAGTATATGTCTAAGTCAAGTTCGGTGTGTTCTTGTATTAAAGGGTGATCTTGGATTGGAAATGTTACTAAACAGGAAGAGAAGAAAAAATGGTACCCAGAACGTAGCAGAATTAGATTACTTTAGAGGAAACAAATATATTTATCTTAATATAAATAACTAACATTTATTGAGTGATGACCATGTGCTAGATGCTGTGCTAAGGGCCTTACTAAAACTGTTTTTTTTCATCCTCACAACCTTTTAAGGTAAAAATATGATCTCCATATTGCAAAAGAGGAAATAGAGGAACAGAGAGATTAAATACCTTGCTTAGGGTCACACAGTCAGTGAGTGTGAGACAGGATTAGAACTCAGGTCTCTAAAAACTATAAATACTTTTTTGCAATTTTTAAAAACTTCTGTTTAAATTAAGGTATACCATACACAGAATAACGTAAATAAATCTTAAGTGCACAACTCGATGAGTTTTTACCATCGCTCACATCCACATATAGAACATTTCCAGATTCCGGAAAATTCTGTTGTACCTTCTCCCAATCAACATCCGCCCCCCAAAAGATACCATTATCTTGAGATCTATTGGAATAGCTGTATTTGGCTGATAGAACCTGCAGTTTTAACCATTATAAAGTTTCTCTCCATAGGGTTCTAATTCATTTCTATCTTCATTTAAAATAAATACCTCTGCCATCTACATTCGTTTCTTTATGCCACTTAGGTACAACTTACTACAAAGAAGGTAAAGAGTACAGAGAGATGTGTTTTAGTACTAAAACATCCTGACTTGATACACATTCTTTTAATAAGCAATTCTAACAAGAAGTAGTGCTGAATATTGTCCATTTGCCCCGCTACATCCTGTTTGGGAGGGAAGCTGACCTCTGTGCCTTGTCCTCTGCCTGGGTTCAACCACAGAGAGGCACCCTGGCTTCTTCCCAGTTGCGCCACGGCTGGCATGCAGAAGGCCACAGCGCCCGCTGGGCAGGCCTCCCCTACTGCCACAGCCACCATTCTCCCAGTTCCAGGAACTGTACCCCAACACTGTCTCCTAAAAGCCTAGGATGCGCAAACCCTCCTTCTGTTGTCAGCACCAGGTGTTTGACCATCTCTTGAGTGTTTCCCTAAACTCTGCATGGAAACAGTCCCCTTACTATATGATTCCTTTGGATCCTATCCTCTATTTCCTTTAGGGGTGGGGACAGGCTAATCCACCCACGGGTTGTGATTTTACAACTAAAAAGTTGTACATCCTGTCTACGGCCATGCTACCCTGAACAAGCCTGATCTCGTCTGATCTTGGAAGCTAAGCAGAGTCGGACCTGGTTAGTACTTGGATGGGAGACCACCAAGGAAGACCAGGTGCTGTAGGCATTAAAAAAAAAAAAAAAAAAAAGTAGTACATCCACTGAAAACTTTAAGCCTGTGAAGCCTGGAGTCAGAGTGGGCAAGACATGCCCTGAATGATTTCCTGCCCTTGTCCCAGGGCCCTGCCAAAGCCTCGACTCCATAAATATGTAGACACAAAATATAGGATGAAAGTACCTTAGACCTAAAACCTTTAGGTTAATAAACTCAGGATGATTTACTTATCTATTACGACTGCCTGTATTAGAGGCTGGGAGGCATACCACTTAAAAAGGTAAAAAGAGAGAAACAAGTATTACTTAGTAATGAAGAGGCAGCCCTCGCCCCAACACCCCCCCCATCACATGTACAATTAAAAGTGTGCAAAATATAAAAAGGAGGGGAAAAAAAGCCATATATGCCTCCACCTTTGCTTTCCGCCCCTGCAAACCTCAGAAGATAAGGGAGAAGCAAGTACTGCATACTGCAGATTACGAAAACAAATAGGACTTTATTTTCTTATCAGCCATTCTCACACGGCCTGGCATCTCTTAGGCTCTAGGTTACAAAAAGCAATAAGGAAAATGTGTTCTTAAGAGGTTTACACATTATAATAAAACTCTGGTGTCAAATGAAAGACAAAGACAAAACACAAAACTAATTTCCCTCCAGTGAAAGTTTTGGGGGGAAGAGGAAAAACACCCAAAACGTAGCATTTCAGATCAAAGACACACCAGCTGTGAGAACCTACTCGCATTTCTTCCTAGAACCACGATCCACCTCAACCACAGAAATGCGGGGCCCAGGCTGAGCCTTTCCCTTGGGGATTAACCCAGGGGTGGTCAAAACCCAGCCTCCTGAAGCCTAGAGTTGTTTCCTACATCCCTTCTCCCTGGTCCTCATCTTCTGGCTTCCCTTGAAGCCGGGGTCTTCTCCTTACAGCATTCCTGGATTTTCACATTTTCAACACTGACACACGTTCTGATTTTTAAGCAATCACAGTCTTGCTACACAGAATATAGTTTCTGCACAACCTCACTGACTACAGGTGTTGCCCTGGCTGACATTATGTTCTCTGTCACTCACTGAAGTCAACTCCGTGCTCCTTTACAGTTACCTAGCCCGATGAGTAAGATACAGACAACACCTGTATTTTGAAATCAACCTTAAATCACTACTGAACCATTAAAACGCCTGCAAACACAGTGAGCTCCAATCGATTTTGCCCAGTGCTTCCCTCACGAAAGTTCTCTCTCTGGCAACAAACATCACCGAATGAGCCATTCCAAACGTGAGAATTTCCCCAGCTGATCAAGGGTTAAACACTAGGATTAATCTTTTTGTGTTTGAGCGATTTATGGGAAGCTTTTAGAAAGCATTTTAGAAATGCATACCATGACACAATCATAAACATGAATCAGCCATGTCCACAAGGGTCAAGTCTGAAGTGATGGTGAGCCCCCAGCATTTTTGCCTCCTTCCCCTCCTCCTCTTGGCCATTAAGCTCTTGGAAGTATAGGAGACGATGGGCTCCAGCGGGAGATTCTCGAGGCAGTATCATCCTGATTTTGAGTTTATCAGCTCTGCTCTGAAACACAGCAGCTGTGGTACCTACTGCCCCACCCACCACCCCACCTCTTGTGCCAAACCTCTCATCTCATCTTCCTCTTCCCTTGGACCCCCCTTCCCCTTGCCTCCCTGGGACTTTGCACACGATGCCAATCCCTTCCAGATCACACCCCTAATTGGCATGCTTTTGTCTCCTGGCCAATGTATCACTCCTCAGGCCTTTGGCCACTCTCCATCGCTGTCCTTGCTTCTTTCTCCTGAAGTTCTGCTTTTACACTGTCGAGACCTTTTCTGAGTATAGTGTCATGGAGCTTCAGTTTCCAGAAGGCTGGTAAACTATATAATTTAGGGTAATGATCTTCTCAAGGTCTATTAGCTTTTTTTCTTGACAGAAGCATGTTTAATTAAAGAACATCACATAGATCTTATTAAAGGATCTAATTCTCAAAATTGATCTTGCTACATTCCATCCAGAATAGGCCTCAATTTGGACTGAATCCAAGGGAAGGTGGAAGGTAATCAAGGCTACTGTCACCACCTTCCAAAGACAGGGGCGGAGTGTGACATGCCGTCTGTGCACAGACTGTCCTTCAGTATGCTTCCTGAAGATGAGGCCACGCTGCAAACCTAGCTCAGGTGGGTGAATTCGCCACAGAATCATGGAGATGGCCACAGATTCACGGTTCCCTAGAATGTCCCAGCTTATTATAACGCAGCATCATTTTCTCTACTAACTACAAACACAGAACATTTTCTTTTTTTATACCACGGAAGTGAAATTAATGTTCTCCCAAGCAGAGGTCTTTATACTCATATCTATGGCTGAAAATATTTTTGTGAGAGCAAGAGCAGAATCCTTTTGCAGTGAAAGGGAACATTTTGATGGACAGTGCTTGGTAACAACGAAAGTCTTAAACACCCCGGCTACAGTTAGTAATGGTCTGCTACAATTCTTGCCCTCAATGTTCATTTATACAGCATACAGAAGAAGTGAATTTAAGGGTTCATAATATCTTTTATGTCCTTTTTTTTTAAGTTACAACAATGTTGTTAGAGGAAACGTATTAACATGTGTTATTTTTGGTTAAATATGCTTTACGATGTGATGTGTGCAGTCTTTCTAATGTCAATGAACTTTCTAAAGTTCATTTGAAAAGTTTATATTTTGAAATAAACCCTAGAAATAGAAAGCTGACACCAACATGTTTTATGTTTTCATGCTAATTTGAAAACAGCCATCCAATAAAAGGAGAGCAACGTGGAAAATACCTTGGATCAGGACTAACTCTGATCTTCAAACAATGTACCAGTTTTTGAATTCAGTTTATGATGTTTTTCTTAAGATTATGACATTTTCATGGTGACTTAAAAAATTAATATGCCAAAAACATTTAAGTCAACAACTAGCAACAAGAACACTCTTTCTAAATGAAAATCCAAAAAATAATCTACACTATTCTTCCCTAATACCTGTCCACAGATGGGCTGCCTTCGATTTAGCCAGGAAGCTTTAGAATTTTTTTTTACTTCCTCTTTTCCCGATTTAAACACCATGATAACTCCAGGTAACTGCAGGCACGCTCAGGTGGGCATTTATTGAGCACCTACTCTGTGTCAAGCACCATTCCAGGCTCTTCCAAGTATTTACTCATTTAATCCTTGTAACTACCTATGGAGCAAGCAGAAAAGGCACATGGCGGGCAGAACAACTGTACCCCAATGACGTCTACATCCTAATCCCCAGAACTAGCAAATATGTTACCTACGTGAAAAAAGGTCTTTGAAGATGTGGTTAAGTGAAGGATCTCAAGATGGAGAGATTAACCTGAATTATACAGGTGGACCCAATGTAACGAAAAAGGCCCTTACAGGAGAAAGAAGGAGGCAGAAGGGTCAGAAAGGAAGATGAGACAGAAGCACAGGTCCAAGAGATTTCAGGATGCTACGCTCTTGCTTTGAAGATGGAGAGGGGTCAAAAGTGAAGGAACGCAGGCAGCTTCCAGAAGCTGGAAAAGGCCAGGAAACATCCTCCTCTAAAGCCTCCTGGAGGAAGGCAGCCCGACAGCTTGACTGTATCCCATCAAGACCCATTTCGTGGACTTGTGACGTCCAGAACTGTAGGACAACACACTTGTGTTGTTTTAAGAGACCAAACTGTAGTCATTTGTTACAGCAGCAGCTACAGGAAACTAACACAGGTTGTTCCCAGGACAGAAGTAGTCAGAGGGAAAACTGGACACATTCCCCAGGGGCATGCGTACTGGGGGTGTGAGGAGTGTCACGATGATCTGGAAACAACTGAGAGGCTTCTGTAGCTAGCAGGATGGCTGTGCCTCTGCAATGGGACTCTCCGCTGTCTCCCCTCTCATCTTTAGAAAAGTTACTGAGCTCCTAAGATGCTGTGATTGGCTTTGGATCCACCGCCGATAACGTGAAGTCTCTTCTTTGGGTTTGCTGTGCTGTATAATTGAGGCAGCATGAACAAACCCCAAGTGCAGAGACAACTACGTACAGGCACTGTGATATTCTTCAAACATTATCTCCCCCTTCCCAAGACCCTGCAAGGATGATGTTACCACTCCACTTAACAGATGAGAGACCATGATTCCTGGAGGTTAAGTTACTTACCCACAATTCCCAGAGGTTAAGTTACCCATGATCCCTAGAGGTTGTTGCCCATGATTCCCAGAGATTATGTTACCCATGATGCCCAGAGGTTAAGTTACCCATGATTCCCGCAGGTTAAGCTACCCATGATTCCTTGAGGTTAACTTACCCAGCAGACACACAGCTGGGAGAGACAGCTGAGCTAGGGTTTGAGAAGCCCGTGTTCCTACTATGCTTCCTCCTTGATCTCAGGACAGGAGCCAGACACTGTGTTATATGCTGGGAATCCAAGGGTGAAAGACCCAAGCCCTCTCCTGGAGACACCAAATGAAGCCAAGCAGTGGTTACTTTCTGGGTCTGCTGTGATTGCTTTCATGAACTAGAGGTAGTATTACTTTTCACAGCTACTGTGCGAACAGGGTCTATTTGTTTCTTTAACAATGATGTGTTCTAAGAAGACGGAGAAAATTTATAAAATTTTTAAAGTGCGGCTAACTTTAACTTACCTCCTTTTGATAGGCTAGTCCAGCTTCATAGAGTTTAATAAAGAGGTACTGAGTCCATTTGTAGTAATCTGGCAAACACGTAGTTATTTCCTGTAAAAAGGGAGAGGGGAATCATGCATAAGTCATTGTAAATATTGCTCCCCCTACCACGCAATATATGTAGCAGACTTGCAATTCATTTTGAAAAACAATCATTTTGCCAGCTGCAAAAATTTTACCAACTTATGATATTTTCTACCAATTGGTAAAGTAAGGGGAGAAGCAATTTGTTCTGGGAAGAGAGATGTTATTGAAATGTTGCCCCCACCTTCCCAGGGCATGTTTAATGATGAGAAAATCAATTTGAAGTCTTCTGTACACCCCCTCCCTCCACCCATGCAGATAACAGGTGAATTACATTGTACAAAATTGAGTATTACTATTTTTGTCACCACAAACATATTTTGGGGACCATGAAGCAAATTCATAACTGTCATTCATTTCGAAAGCAATCATAAAATTCAAGAGGAATATTTGCCTGCTTCCATACAATCCTCATTTGAAATAAATCTTGTGTTTCTACCTATAACCAGGGCCTCATAGCTCATTTAGACTCATTATACCCCATCTATCCCATCCTGTGAAGCAGACTGGTGACTAGAAGACCCAAGAAAAACGGTATCATATATTAAACTTAGTGAGAAATCACCTAGCTTGTATTTCCAAGCTTAAAGCAAAGGTTCCCCAAATGTATTTTCTGCCCTTAAAACATCTGCTATAGAATCTTTAAATATAGGTTATTGATAACTAACCTGTAAGGTTTATCACTGATAAAGTTGAATAAGCATAAAGACTTCTACATCCACACTGTTTCTTTTCTAGGGCTCTTCTTCACAAAATAGCTAATGGAGAAATGGATGCAGGACAGGGGACATTCCAAATGGTCCCATTTTTTTGGACTTTTGATAGAAGACACACTTCTATAGAAAGTGCGAACAACTCAGCCTTTCTTCAGATGACTAAGTGAAGAGAGAACTTAAAACCAGGAAGGGAAGGCAAGTGTGGCAGCAGTTGAGCAAGGGGTCAGGGCAACTCCTGGTGCTCCAAATGGGCTGTTTCTCTTATGTAAGATTCTTATGTATTGTGTCCTTTTATGTGCTGCTTTATAAAAATAGCAGAGTAATCACCACTAGAAAACAAAGAACTCTGATCACCAGTTCCACTCCCCTCCTGCAAGGCAGAAAGTGAATAACCAGCCAGTCTAACAGCTTTGCCCACATTGTAGCTGTCCCCTGCCGGGCCGGCCCCAGGCAGTGCTGGAGCTGTGATTCTGAGCCACGTGCATGACTGAGCCAGTACCAGCGCCCAAGGCTCCACGAACGCCAAGTCTGCAGGGGTGCTGTGCACAAAGCACTTTACCAAGAATCAGACCAGCACAGTGTGGGACGGCTTGCTCCCCAAAACCTCCCAATTCATCCTCATCCCATCGTCTCCTCACCAGCTACCCCGCCCCCTGCAGGCCTGGCACAGAATTCATTTTCCTCAGTTTTCCAGACAAGCAACTGAAGAATTTACATTACTAACAAAATCTAGGGCAGGATTTTGAGGCACCCTAAAATTATTTGTAAATGAAGAATGAACTAAATAGACATAGGAACTCCTGCATGTTGAATCAAATTTCTATCCTTCATGTAGGTTTCACAAAGTAAATTCAAATTACACTGATCCACAAGATGAACTGGGATAGGGGGTGGGGATGGGGGTAGGAGGAATGAGATAAAAATGTTCCCAGACCTTGTTATTGTGGATATGCTTGTTTTTCAAAATTCTTATCTATTAGAGGTTTAAAAAAAACACATGAAGCAGACATGAGAAAATGACAGTTGTTAAATTTGGAGCATGAGCGTTCTCTTTTCTCTATTTTTGTATATATTATTTTCATAATAAAACATCAAAATACTTTTTTAAAATTGTTTTTTTTAAATACCTCTAATGAATATATATGTCTATATTATATGTATATATGCATGCATGCATGCATGTATGTACATATTTTCTCAGCCCTGTATGTATGTATGTATGTATGCATGTATGTATTTTCTCAGCCTTGAATCTGCTTCTGTAGATTGAGAGTAAAAATTACACAGCAGTGGAACAGCAATATCTTCATTTAGGTTTATGGTTTTGGAAATTACTTAACCTAAAATAGAAGCAAGATGATGATGATCCAGTCAGAAAAAAAAAAAAAGATCGTTATCCAACCAAGCATTAGCCTACTTTCAGTCAAACGTGAATGCAAAGTGCATTCTCTCTGAAGTGTCAGCTCTGAGGTGAGGGGAGGGCGGGGACTGCAGGCTCCCTTCCTTCACCCTGCCTTCAAACTTGGGTCTGACCTGTGTTATTTATTTCGGGTTTCTACATACGTCATATGAAGAAAGGTGCCCTCAGCTGCTAAGAGGATCCGATGAAAACCACTGCTCCAGGATCTCTAGTCCCTTCCCCACTGTGGGGGAGGTAATGTTCCGCCATGTGACCACTGCTGCACAAAGACGTCACTTTTATTATATCCCCGAGCTCTAGAAAGCGCAATCTAGCAGCCAAGAGACCAAATTTACGCAGCTGGGACCTCCAATGGCATCATTCTTCCACACTGCAATTTCACATTCTACCCGGTTTTTAGCATGAAAAATATTTTGCACATTCACAGCCAAACACAGGGCCCGAAACAGACAGTGAGCTCCTTCAGAATACAAGTGAGGCTCGGAACACCGTGATCCTTTAAGACCTGCCACCCATATCTCAGACTGCACAAATTAGTAATAACGACGCCAGCCTTGCCCGGTGTTCCTGTAGCACAGTGAATCGGCAATGACGAAATGCAAGGAGGCTGAGCCGCAGAGACCTGCTTTACTGCCCTTGACTAAAACACAGCACTCGGTCTGCAAAGGAAGACGCACGGCACTCAGTCACCTTGTGTGGACCTTCCTGAGGTCTCCTCAGGCTAGCACCCTTTGCTCTAGGAAGAAGGTATAAGACAGTGATTGAAGGGAAAGAATCTACTTTGGAGCCATTTAACTTGGGTTCAAGTCCTTGCATCATCATTGGCTTTGTGGCCACAGCCAAGGGTCCCCATCTAGAAAACAGGGGTAACGAAGCAGATCTGAGAGGGCTATCAGGACAAATTCAATAACGTATGTGAGGCACGCACAGGGCACACAGGCGGCATCAACAGTGCTACCTGCCCTGGCTTGGCTCAGAGTGAGTTACATGAGGAACGAGGCTAGCTTCATTGTCACACCCCTCAGAGGCGGGCTGATGCCCCTGCCAGGCTACTGGGACAAGGAGAAAGGGAAACCTTGTTCTTTAGTCCCTCCCAGGTTCTCTAATTCTAAAAGGAAGAGGTTCTAAAAGCACAGCTCGAAGGCCAGAGAAATCGGCTCCAGGATTCATATTGTGCACCTTAGAAAAAATATATACACCTAGTCTGTGACAGATGTTCCTCGCTGGTGACTATTCACGGTTCTGGTCCACAGCTCTGTGCACCTGCTGTGTTGGAAAAAGGAAGGAAGCTTATGAAGAAATCTGCTGGATTAGGACACTCATGGCCACCCCTGCACTGAGTCCTCAAACTTGGTTGCACGTTGGAATGGCGCTTTAAAAGCTGCTGGTGCCTGGGTCTCACCACGTTGCCTGAAATGTCACATGCAGCCAAGGTTGGGGAGCACTGCAGAGAGGTTCCCCCCAAACACATCACCCTCTCAAGCACTGCATGAGCGACGGGATCCTGTCCTGCCCTTGGATTCCCACAGAACTTAATAAATTCTTCACAGAGCCTAGCATGCTGGGGGAAAAAAATGCCAACAAACAATGTATAAACAAACACTGGGCTGCCTCAGAATGACAATGACCGTAGGGTCTGAGCACTCGCTCTGCCATGGCCTTGCTGGTGACCTTGGACATATGGCTCATTTCTCCAGGCCCACTTTCCTCATCTGGGAACTAGGATGCTGTAGCTACTGTGAGGATCATGGGATCTGAAGAGGGTTAGCTTGCTTTTCCAACACTGTCTGGCCCAGTATGGGTATACAGCAGGTGCTCAGTAAATCCTCATTAAAAGCAACAAATACATCAAAACGCAGGTGGTTAGGGTGCTACTATATTTAAAAAACAATGCCTTGAGAGCCCTTGCTCATTTTCTTAACTACAACAGGCTTTCCAAAAATGTTCTTGGGACCAGAATCTACTTTATTCACTCTAAATGTTGTCAAACATGAGTGGGGTCACATGAGAACTGCCACCCCAATTCATGCCGCACAGAGCGCTTTAAGAAACGCGTATGCAGAACCTTCAAATGCCCAAAGGCAGATGAAGAAGAATCGTGTTTGTCCCCATCAGCAACTTCCACATCACAAACGAACAATGGCTTTTTAAGACAAGACTCGCTTTTGAAACTGAGATCAGTTTCTCAACTCCCTAGTATATGGCTGGTTCAGAATTCTATGTTCCTCCCCATTTACTGTATCAATGAAAAAATATTCACTAAAGATCTACTGCCCTGTGCTAAGAGACTCACTCATCAGCTAGAGGTGCAGAGAACAAGAATGGATTTCCCACCCAAGTCAAAGTTCTGTTTGTTCATTCACTCGCTGAATTACGCCAGGGTATTTATTTATTCGACCACTGAGAAGATCAAGGCCATCTGCCATAGGCCTTTTCATAGTCTCTCCTCTCTTAAGCATGGTCCTCTGAATCATCATCCCCACCCCATCCCATTCATTCCCATTCTCTGTGAGGGGAGAGAGGCAAGCCAGCACCCACCTCAACACACCCACGGGCATTCCAGGCCCTGGCCCTGGCCCTGCCACCACTCCAGTTTCTGCTTTATTCCATCTCATTTGTATCTTTCCCAACAACTCTGTCATCTACAGGCCTACTCAGGGGTCCCTGTCCTAGAATGCATGGCTACCTCTTGCTCCTTCCTAAACTGTTATCCCCCGCTACTCCCACTTGCTCAGGCTTCCTCAGCCTCACTGGCCACTTCCTCTTCTCTTCATCTTCTCATCTCTCTTCCTTTTGCCGTTTGTTAAATTCCATCTTTGCCAAGCTTCTGCCTCTAGCCTCTTTTATCTTCCCTATTCTCCTCCTTAAAGCAGAGTTGAAGGAACAGGTGTTAATATCAACGTAATTAATTAATCATGAACCTACCATTTGTCTGAGAATTCATTTTGAGGTAATTATATTCCTTCACCTCAGGACTAACTTTAGACTGAAAATAACCATTTAATGAATAACCACTTAATGACACATGCTAGACACTGTGCTTCTACAGAACATGCATTTTGTTCTTAAAGGTCTTGTTTTTCAAATCCGGGGCCACGACTAAATTCTCAAGTGATCTGAAAGGTTCGTGTTCCACATGCTCTTCAGCCAATTTAGACAATGAGCATAAATGGAAGGGAAGCCGTGGTCTTTGCAGTTTTAAACTCAACTCACACAGTCCTTCTGAACTGAAATCTGCGTGGTTAGTGAGCTCCTGCTTTTACTTTGTTTTTTTAGCACTGCCATTTTTATGGTAACCTAAAAGCCGTCTCCCGCTACAAACTACACAAGATTCTGAGAACTGCCCATAATCGGATGAGAAGCAACAATGTGCTTAATTTCTTCGTAACTGTCCTTTTTTGCCAGCCGACGAGAATTTCATTAAGGCTAACAATACAGACAGCTTTTCTAACTAGACAGTTGGGAACAGAAAACCCTCCATTAAACTACAGATGAGACTAATGGGTTTGAATCACAATTTGTTATCTGTCTACTTGAACAGATGCCAGTATTTCAACTATCCAAGCCAAACCGGCTCTCCACAATTGCTGCATTTTTCTCAAAAGAAAAGAACATTAACGTTACCTGCAGTGTACCTGAAAATTTCAAGATCAAGAGGACAGAGTCGTCGGAAAGGCATTTTTGAGACATGAGTTCTCTGGGTTTCCTGAGTTACGCGAAGGCTATTTGTTTGACGTGGGCACAAATCCAGAGGAAGCGAAAATATCGAGTCATCAATTGCATGGATGTAAAACAGTGACAGCAGCACCCAAAATGAGCTGCTCTGCTGCCTGCCAGCTCCATAAACAATTAGTAGAAGCCTTGCACAGCTTGAAAGCTTTCAATAGGTGACATGGACCAAAAAAAATAAAACTATAAGCTCAGGAAAAAGTTTAGAAAATTGTTTTGAAGATCTTTTTGCCCCGTGATTTGTAAGGGAAGGGCTAGGAACACAGAAGCATAGATCAGAATCCAATGGGAGGGGAGAGGATTTTTAAAACTATACATGCTGTCTTCTGGGAAAGTGGAGAAGATGTGTTTTTTTCCTATTCTTTCCACTAAGTACAACTAAAAGCCCTGCATGGATATGTAAAACAAATAGAAGACTCCAAAAATGGAGAAGAGAAGGCAGACTGGTTAGGGACCTCAACATCTGAAGAATGACACAGGGGTGAGTATCATGGATTTTCCTTATGCCTCAGGATGTCCCAGGATTGGAGCTAATGGAGCCAATAACCCAGAAATGCCAAGAAATGCAGGCAAGCGGAAAAAAAAAAAAAAAGAAAAGCCTGGCTGTCTCTCGCGAGAGTACCAGGAAAGGGACAATCTGGCAAGAGAAAATTTAAACAATAACTGCTCTACTCCAGCCACCACCACAGCAAACATGACAGCCCCAGCCCCAGCAGCAAAGCCTTAGTGGAGAGCCTACACTTACGACCCCGGAGACTATAACAAAGCCCCCCAATCTCCACACCAGGGTGGTGTCGAAGGAAGTCAAGTGAAGAGCCAGGATTTCTACCTCACCCCACCCCCGGGTATTACTGAACAATGCCCTCCCAGAAGAGACCACAGGGGGAGTCTGGACTTTAAACTACCCCAACCAGCAGCAATGAGGTGCCACTCCCGCTCCCCAATGGGACAGTGTCAGAGGAACTGGGATGGATTCTAGACTGGATCCTAGACTCCCAGGCCCACCGAGAAGTAAAGAGGCAGCCTCCCACTTTGCCCACTGAAGGAATTATCAGAGGAGACCTTCTAATAAACAACGTTTAAATAAGATCCAGTGTCTTAAAATAATCCCCCTAATGTCCAGGTTTTAATTGAGACTCATTAGCCGTACCAAGAACCAGGAAGATGTCAAACTGAATGAGAAAAAGGCAATCAGCATATGACAACACCATGATGACCAAAATATCAAAATTATCTGACAAGGATTTTAAAGCAGCCATTACAGAAATAATTTCAGCAAGAAATTATAAACAGGCTTGAAACAAATGGTAAAACAGAAAGTCTCTACAAAGAAAGAGAAGTCATAAAGAACCAAGTGGAAATTTTAGAACTGAAACATAAAATAACTGAAATAAAAAGCTCAATGGATGGGTTCACCATCAGATTGGAAGGGACGGAGGAAAAATGAGTGAACTCGAAGACAGGGTAATAGAACTGATCCAATCTGAACAAAAGAGAGAAAACAGATGGGAAGGAAATGAACAGAGCCTCAGGTACATGTGGGATTATAACAAAAGATCGAACCCTTCATGTCACGGAGTCTCACAAGGAGAGAAGGAGAGGGCAACTGAAAACGTATTAGAAGAAATAACAGCTGAAATTTTCTCAAATTGGAAAAACAACAGACACCTACATATTCAAGAAGCTGAGTGAACCTCAAACAAAATAAAGCCAAAGAAATCCACTCCAAAACACGTCATAGTCAAATTTCTGAAAACTAAAGACAAAGAAAAAAATGCATTATGATAGGGAGAAAACAATTCAAGAGATAGTCAAGTTTTTATCAGAAACCAAAGAGGTCAGAAAGAAGTGGCACGATATTTTTTGAGTGCTAAAAGAAAGGAACTATCAACCTAGAATTGTGGATTCAATGAAATTACTCTTCAGCAATGAAGAGGAAATAGGGACATTCTCAGGTGAAGAAAAGCTAAGAGAGTTGGTCATGAGCAAACCTATGCTAAAAAAATGACTAGAGGCTGTTCTCTATGCAAAAAGAAAATGATAAAAGAGAGAATCTTGAAACATTAGTAATGAAGAAAGAACAAAGAAAGAAACAAAATTATGGGTAAATACAACAGACTGTCTCTTGAGTTTTCAGAATTGTTTGATGATTGAAGCAAAAATGGTAACACTAATATGGTTTTCAATGTATGTACCTATTCCAGGTAGATAGTGTCAGAATTGAGTTAAATTGTAGGACACACAGCTGGTGTTGCAGAATTTCCTGATGTGTGGAAAACTCACACATTTGGTGTCACAAGTTGTGGGGTAGTTGAGTACAGAGAGTAGAGGAAACACACAGGAGTGAGTTTTTCCTCTAGCAAATCATATGGAAAATATTCTCTGATCACAATGGAATCGAACATGAATTCAAGATCAGAACTTTAATAGGAAAATCTCCAAATATTTGGAATCCAAAGAACACACTTCCAAACAATCCATAAATCAAAGAGGAGAAATTTTAAAATTCAAGAAAATTAAAATACAATAGATGAAATTTTAAGGGACACAGCTAAAGCAGGGTTTACATTAGAATCCAGAAAAAGTATCATATTAATAATCTAAGCTCTGGCTTCAACTAGAAAAATAATAACAACATAAACTCAGAGAAAGCAGAAGGAAGAAAATAATAAAGACAAAAGTGGATATCAGTAAAATTGTAAACAGGAAAAAATATCAAGAGAAAAATCAATGAAACAAAGAAATTGTTCATTGAAAAGATCAATAAAATTGACAAAGAACAAGCGAAAAAACAGATTACTAATATCAGAAACAAAACAGAGATATCATTATAGAACTTCCAGACATCAGAAGGATTATAACAGAATACTACAAACAACTCTACATGTATGATTTTGACAACCTAGATAAAATAGACTAATTCTCAAAAAGCACAGACTACCACAATTCCCCCAATATGAAATAAGATAACTTGAATAGCTTACAACTATTAAAGAAGTTAAATCCATAATTAAAAACTACCTCAAAAAGAAATTCCCAGGCCCAGATGGTTTCACTGGAGAATTCTACCAAATGTTTAAAGAATTAACACCAATTTTACATACTCTCTTCCAGAAAATAGAAAGAAAACCATGCTAAACTCATTCTCTGAAGCCAGGATTATCCTGATACCAAAACCAGCAGAGACATCTTAAGAAAACTATAAAGCCTTATCCCTTGTGACTATGGATATAAAAATTCGTAACGAGACATTAGCAAATAGAATTGAGCAATATGTAGGAAAAAATTATACACCATGAACAAGTGTATAATCCTGCATTCTCAGGATGCAGGGCTGGTTCAATATTAAAAAATCAATCAATGTAATAATCCACCATATTAGCAAGTTGAAGAAGAAAAATCACAATATCATATTATTTGATGCAGAAAAGCATCTGACAAAATTCAGTACCCATTCAGGATTAAAACTTTCAGAAAACTAAAAAGAGAAGGAGCTACCATAACTTGATAATGAACACCTAAAAAAGAAACTCCTGTGATCTCATTTATAATGGCTAAAGATTAAATGCTTTCCTCCTAAAAGCAGGAACAAGACAAGTATCAAATCAATAATCTAAGCTCTCGTGTCAAGAAACTTGAAAAATAAGAGCAAAATAAACTCAGAGAAAGCAGTGCTCTCACTACTGCTCTTCAACAAAGGATTGGAAGTTTTCTCCAGAGAACTAAAACAAGAAAAAGAAACAAATGGCATGCATACAAAAAAAAAAAAAAAAAAAAAAGAATAAAAATGTCCCTATTTGCAGATGACATAATGGTTTAAAAAAAAGTCTCTTAGAACTAATAAGTAAGTTCATAAAGGTCACTGAATACATGATCGACATTTAAAAACCAATTCTATCTTAATAAACTACAATGAAAACATAAAAAACAAAAGTGAATATAAAATAGCACTTACAAGCACTCAAAAATAATTAAATACTTAGGTATAAAGCTAACGAAGCATGTGCAAAATGTGTACGTTGGAAATAACAAAGCACTAATCAAAGAAACTTAAGAAGAACTAAATAAATGAGACATTCTGCATTAACAAATTGAAAGACGATTCTGGAATTAGAAAATTATCAAAAATGTACAAAAGACATCAGAATTAATGAGTGTTTTGCAAGACTGCAGGATATGAAATGAATATAAAACATTATATTGCTGTAACAGAAAAAAATGGACAAAAATTAAAAATAAATAACAAATGACTATTTATTTCTTCAGAAGGCGAAAGGAAGTATAAAAGCCAATGCACGGGAAAAACATACCGTGGAAGAATGAGGAGAGACAGAGGGCAGCAGGAACATGGGAAAGGAAAAGAAGAAAGAGGGGGCCTTGCTGGGGTGCCTTAAACCATGAGGCACTCTTACCTGGACTGCCCAGCGAGCTGGACAACAGCAACTTAGACGCTGTGCTTTGAAATCGCAGGACTGTCCTTGAACAATTTTTAAAAGTGGTCATTTCTTCACTGGGAAAAGTTTTTCAGCTTTTATTTTCGCACCCAAAGTTTGGGTTTTTTTTCCTCCATTATTTTTTATTATGGTAAAATGCACATTAAATTTACCATCTTAACCACTTTTAAGGGTCTACAGCAGTCCCCCTTATTCATGGGGGATCTGTTCTGAGACCTTCAGCGGATGCCTGAAACCGCGGATAGCACGGAAACCCTGTATATACCGTGTTTTTTCCTACATATACACACCTACGATGAGGTTTAACTTATAAATTAGGCACATCGAGAGGTTAACAACAATAACTAATAATCACACGCAGCAATTATAACAATATATGATAATAAAAGTTATGTGAATGTGGCCCCTCACTCTCTCAAAATACCTTATTGTGCTGTATGATGCATATCCAAATTACCAGCATCATTACTCTTGCACTCCGAGGCCACCGTTAAGTAAAATATCAGCAATCAGAACAGAGATCCATGATGTAAGGAGGATATCCCTCACTCCTGCAAGCTGCATGTAAGCTGCTCCAGAGACACGTATGCAGATGCGTGCCATGGGGCTATGGGGTGAGGGGTTGTTGGCCACCACTGAGATAAGAACTTAAATTGACCAAAATTAACTGCAATCCACCATCCAAGCTTTCCCCTGGAAGTGACCTCAGTAGACTCCAGAGTTCCAGTGCAACTGCTGTCTAGATTGGGCGACAGATTCCTGGTGCTTCCCGCACTCTGCCATCTTCCTAGAATCCCCTCCTCCAAAGCTTGTTTTTACAATCAGCCTGATCATCAGTGGTTTTTTTGAGCCCCATTTCTCTTCTTTCCAGGGGCTACTGTTTAGCCCTCTTTGTAAAAACTCACTCTTCCCCTGGTTTCCGTGGCATCATCTCTATTGCGATTCTCCTCCAACCCTGGGCCTTTCTCTTGGCTCCCCGTCATCTCCTGACCCTCACATTCGAGACCCTCTGGGCCCTCTGTTCTCTCTACACCCTCCCTTCTCCCTTGGTGATTTCACTCAGTTTCTCCATAGCTGGTAATCTCCAAAAGTGGCCCCAGCGAGTCCTTCCTGCCAAAACATGTGTGCTGCTCCTTACATTAAGAGATGGGTCTAAGTCCTTTGTCTTTCTATCTCACAGTTTTTTCCGGCAAATTTGTTTAGCTAGCAATGTCCTTGGGCTATTTACCAGCTTCCCTCGGATCTTCCAGGATCTTATCAGAAGAAAAAAATTTTTTAATTTCGGGCTCACCCGAAACTGACTTCTACATATAATTTCTCAAACAAAAGATATGTTTTGACAGTAAGTTTGAAAGGTTATTTGAAAAGTTAATTTAGGGCTATGAGATGCTATGAATAACTCTCATCCTGGAATGGCTCATCCTTCAAAGTGATTGGCCATCTCTTAAGTAGTTTACCTTCTAAGAAAGATATGTGAAACCCAAGTGTGAAACTCCAGGAGAAAACAGCATCCCCAGAACTTGCAGTATAATATAGAAACCATCTCATTAAAAGTGTCACTCTTTTGCCCTGGCCTGTTCCCCACCCCTGCTCTAAGTACCACCACGGTCATTTTGTCAATTTATAAACTTAAAACAACAAATCGAACAATTCATTTGATAAAGCCACTCATTTCTAAAGAGTGCCATAAGTCCCAAAACAAATGTCAGTGGAATTTAATTCAGTGAATTAAAAACTAAAAATACCAGCAAATGCTTTAAACCACAGCTTTTAAGAAAAGGTGAAACGAGGCTGATTGGTCAAAGAACAAATGGAAGGCAGTCTGGGGGCTTTGGGGTAACTTGTGGGTACAGGCTTGTCATCTCTCCAATTTAAACATAAACACCTAAAGCAACTCTTTCTTTCATATAGAACATATGAAAACATATCCCTATCTCATACTGTTCATACCCACAAAAATCATTTCTAAATAAACTGGAGATCCAGGGGAGAAAGGCTAAGTGAATTTCTTTATGGAAATATTTTATAAACAGGACATGAGGAAGACTAACCATAAAGGAAATAACTAATGAATTTGATTACACTGAAATAAATCTGTTAATCAACAGTCACCTTTAAAAGATTAAAGGGCAAGACCCAGACTGGGAAAAGATATTTTTAACACATGTAACTGATGAAGGGATCCTATCCAGAACATATAAGGAACTCCGGCAGGATGATGAGAAGAAAGGAGATGATCCATTTAGGAAGAAAGCACATCCCAAAGGAGGAGATTCAAATAGTCAGTAAAGATAAGGAAAGGTGCTCGACCCCATTAGCAATCAAGGAAATTAAAAGCACAGTGAGAAACCCACCGGACTGGCTAAATTTTAAAAGTCTGATAATATCAACTGTTGTGGGGATGTGGAGTAAAGGACGGAAACGTAGACTGGGGTGACCCCTTGGGAAACCCAGCAGCAGCTACGGAGGCTGAACATACACATCCCCTGCGACTCGGCCATTCCACCTGTAGGTGGGTATACGCTGGCGGAAGTGGGCGCTGCAGGCACAAGGATCCACAGACGAGAATGTTTACGGCAGGACCGTGATAACAGCAAAAGAAGGGGGGAGACTGGAAGTAGGCCAGATAGTCATCAGCACTAACGTGGACAAGTAGGTTATGTTATTTGTATAAGGGAAAACTACGAAGCACTGGAAGTAAATGAATCACAGCCACATTCAAGAACGAGGATGGGTATTAAACACATAATGTCGATGGCTCCTACTGGCCAGATTTGGACATCTTGAACGTCAAAATGTAACTGTTTATAACACACTGAGTAAATTAAAATCAATGTATTTACAGTGATATAAAACAGAGGAATAGACAGAAGTTCTTCATCACGAAGGAATGCCAGCTAATAAACATAGGAAGAATGGAAGAAGAAGACACTCATCCATTTTTCAGTCTTCAGTGTAATAACTGAATCAGGTAAGGACCGAAAACCTTGGCTGGAAGGTTGCTGGGAAATGAAATATTCATTTGGTGCCAAAATGTTATCCTACAAACTACTAACAAATTATAAAGGGGAGCGTGTAGCTTTACCATAAAGAGATACAGCAATCGCCACCTTAACCTACGATCAAATCTGGCATCACTCACAGTGAGACAACTTAACACATGTCTCCCCAGGTATGGATGAGCTATAAAGCACACAGCACCTATGATTAAATTTAGGGAAAAAAAAAAAGATAGTCTGAGTCTAATTAAGCTCTAAGCCTAACATCCTATTTATAGTAATACAGGGGATAACAGAATAAGGTAAAGATGTTATGGCAAATTGTAACTGCCAAAGATGGCTGTGCCAGTACATAGTCAACCCCACGTGCCTTTGTCACAATGTGACATGGACACTCTTCACTCCTTGGAGAGGTGGAGCTGATGTTCCCTACCTGGCATGTGGCCAGGCCTATGCCTATGGAGGAAGCAATAGCAAGTCACTTCTAAGAGCCACTTCTAAGGCAGGGCCATAAAAGGCGGTGTAGCTTCTGCTTTTTCTCTCAGGACTCACACCCGGGGAGCCTTTAATCAACATGTGAGATGTCTGGCTCCCCTGCAGCAACCAGGCTGGAGAGATGAGGTGGGGGGAGGGGAGAGGGAAGGGGTGAGGGAGAGGGAGAAGGAGGGAGGGGGGAGGGGATGAGAGGGGGAGGAGCAGGGAGAGAGGGAGAGGGAGAGGGAGAGGGATGCCCGGGGAGCCCGAGCAGCTCCAGCCCCAGCCATGTGACGTGCGGGTGGGCAGGCCCTTCGCACGACTCCCACCCAGCCTCCGAGCCACCCTGATCATGCTGAATGGCACAGAGACAAGCCAGGCTTGCCAAACCCCGCCCAGACTGCAGAAACGTAGACAAAATGAATGTTGGTGCTGTTCTCAGCCACTAAATTTTGGTGTGCAGCCACCGTACCCGGAACTGACGCCTGAAGAACCAATGAGACACACCCAAACCGTGAGACATTCTTCAAAAGCACTACACTGAACTCCTCGAATGTCAAAGTCACTGTATTGGTCTGCTTGGGCGGCCACAACAAAACACCACCGACTGCGCGGCTTAGACGACAAGTTTATTTTCTCACAGCCCTGGAGGTTGGAGGTCCGAGATCAGGGTGCCAGCAGGGCGAGGTTCTGGGGACAGCTCCCTTCCTGGCTTGCAGGCAACTGCCATCTGTGTCCTCACATGACCACTTCTTTTGTGCACCCGGGGAGGGGGCAGCAAGCTCTTTGGTGGATCTTCTTATGAGGGCGCTAATCTCATCAAGAGGGCCCCACCCTCTGATGACCTCATCTAACCCTAATTGTCTCCCAAAGATCCCATCTCCAAATATTACCATACTGGGGGTTAGAGCTTCGACATAAAAATGGGGTTGGGGGGGCACAAACATTCAGTCCATAACAATCATTAAAAAACAAAAAGGGTAGGGGGATGTGGCAGGAAGCCAGGCCTCCCACAAAGAGGGCCACACCCTAACCCCTGGAACCTGTGAATGTGTTAGTTAAGCGGCTAAAATCATTTAGCAGATGTGAGTCAAATAAGGAGAGTATCTTAAATTATCCAGGTGAGCCCAGTGGAATCGCATGGCCAGGCAAAGGCAGAGATCTTTGGCTGCAGTCAGGGAGATGCGGCAGAGAGAACTAATGTTAGGCTTGTATGTTGATTCCTACCTAATAAGGTTGGGAGCATGATGATACCCAAGATCCCGGTTTTCCAAACAGTAAAAACAAAATCACAGACCTACTGAGTCGAAAACTCTGGAGGCGGGGCCCAGAAACCTAGGCTTTAACAAGCCCTCTTGGTGATTCCGATGCTCGCCAAGCCTGGGGGACCACCGGTATGAGAATATATGTGAATAACTCTTATTATTTTTCATGGGGTAGCAACATTAAGACCTTGTGGATACTGCTTGCCGCTGTCTCCACACAACTACAGGCATCATCTGTCAAAGGTTGTACCCGCCGATGCTCAAGACTGATCTGGAGGCCTCATTCAGCCGTGGAGGGAGAGTTTGTACTTATTTTCTAAGGCATTTAAAAAATGATCTAATCTCTCCAATAACCAGAAGAAGCATCTTCCTGCAGAGAAGCTGAGATCATGCCCACCACGTGTGAATGGCAAGACTCACCACCAAAACGCAGACCTCAGATAAGCATCCAAGATCCTGTCTCCTGAAGGCACTTGACGAGCATGACATCAGGACGCTCTAGTCCCATTAGCCAGCATGCATTCCTTGACAGATATGACCGGACCCGGCTCGTGACTGCCGGTGGTGACTGCGGATGAAACAACAGCCACGTTTACTGAGCAGCCCCCAGGAGACCTTCTTTAGTTTGGGACTGATGAATCCAAAAACACTCTCCTGGCTGAAGCAGCGAAGAAAAACTTATCTCACGTGTTGCAGGCTGGTAAGTACCGAGCTGGCTCGGCTGTGCGTGAGGCCGGCTGCACGTGTGCTGTGCATTCGTGATGAGATGTGGTCCCCAACCTCACGACGACTACGGTTCCGAACACGGACCCTTCGGCACCAGCATCGACCTTGCCGTAAATGGGGGAAGCACTAAAAGATAAGCCAATTCACTTCAGCTAAAACAAAGGGATCACTTCTCTTCTTTTCCCTCCCGATCAAGGGAAACCTCGGGGGGCGGCGGGGGACGAAAGGTTAATTTTCTGACTCTGAGGGAGAACAAGTTTCCCAAAGCCAGAGATGTGCCAGACTGACTGCTGCACCTCTGTAAGGACTTGAGCGAGGACTCGCAGAGTCAAACACTTGGGCGCCTGTTTTGTGTTGTCAAGGCAACCGCTGCTCCCAGCTCCCACGACAGACATCTTCCCAACGGCGTTTTCAGGAGTGTGCTTACCCACAAGTTTTCTGTTTTAAGCTATTCTTTGAATTCTTTTAAAATGGAAAAAAAAGAATGTTAAAAACATGTATTTCTGTTATTCTGGAGCCCTCCTTATTTCTTGGGTTTAATCCTTCCTAGCAAATGTCTAGTTCTCTGCGCAAATAAAGGCCAAGGTAGTAGGGTGCCTTGAAGCCATAGTAATTTTCACTTTGTAATCATGCCAATCGTGAAAATCACACAAATTGTGAAAATCATACAAATCGTGAAAATAAATCCTGCGGGTGTGGTCCAAAGGGCTTGTGAGTTTGGGAGGAAAAGAGAGTACTGCTCCCAAACTAGGATAACGACACGGGGTGGGGAAGAAAAGGCTCCACAGAGACCTGCGGAATTGCGGGCAAACCAACCCATGCTGCAAAGAACAACAAGACGACCAGGGAATTCTGCAAAATGACTGCCATTCAATGACGTTATGTGTTATTGGAATAGCGCGAAGGCACCGAAAGCCTGTCCAGGTAAGAATCCTGACGGAGCGGGGTTCTGGGGCGTCTCTTCCGCTGCTCTGGGATCACTACACCCCGCATCCCCCTTAGCTGCAGGCCTGTGGGGAAGGGCGCGGGGGGGGGGCGTTCTGAGTTTGTTTTGGTGGACGATGGCCCGAGGGGACAGGAGTTCCTGTGTTTCTCTGGCCCGACACGGGCAGAGCCGTCGCTCAGTCTTATCGCTGGGTGCCGACGTGTACAGAAGCCTGAACGTAAGAACACCAGAAGGAAATCAGACACGGGAATTTAAAATCCAGTAGAAATGGGTGTAAATAAAAACGCCTAAGATCTTCACAATAAAGGAACTCGGCAAAGAGTCAACTCTTGATGACGCCAGTAAGGGAGAACAAGAAAAGTTGAATTAATCCAAACATCGTTTATGGCCAATCCTGGAATATGTTTTCATTTTGGTTTGTTTTGATTTTACACTGATGTTTTGAAGGGTTGCTCAGCCAGCACCATAAACAATAAAGCCCTCTTCTGGCAGATTCTGTGGTATTACGATGACTCCTATCTGGCTTGGACTTTATTTTACTTCTTATACTTGTCTGGTTTTGAGGGGAACTCCTAGGGACAGCTTCTAAAACAATTATTCAAATGATTCCTGATAAAAATTAGGCCCCGAAGTCCACTTCGATCAAGATTCATAGCCAAGGCCTGGTCCAGAACCAGCTCAGGCACCAGAGGCAGAGACGAGAAGACAGAGATTGAAGTTAGAGACATACGTGCCCCAACGGGCCACACCAAACAACTCAGAAGCCTACTCTGCCATTTGGCACAAGGAACTCATTGGGCCATTCCCTGGGACCAGTTCATGATCGCCAAGGTCATAACCTGGACCCATGCGTGTCAAAGGCCGTCCATCCCTTCTCCTCAGAAAGGCTTCCAATCATTCCACAAGGTGAGTGTCCTCAAAGAAACACTTCTCTCTTCTCTCACTGCACAGTTTCGAATTTTATTTCCTCTTTACTCTCCCCTCAGTAGATGTTCAGCAATTCAGATCTGGCTTTCAGTTTCTTACTTTCCATCTTCTGAAAATGAAACAAGCTGTTTTGGGAACAATATCTGAAAAAGTGAAACACAGTGCTGTGCTAACAGTCATCATCTGATGATCATTCTGGCTCACTAGAAGTGCATTAATTCCAGAAATGCAGAAAGTTTTTTGTAACCCAGAGAATTAAGCCTTTTATGAAAGACAAAAGGGAATGCGACTCAAGGGCTGGACCATTCCACAGGATTTCCTGCTCAGGGAGAGACAGGACGAATGGGGCTCTGACCCAGGTTTTAAAGTTGGCTTTCTCTGCCTGGGGGAGGAAGAGAACACTTCTGAGCCATCTTATTTTTAAAATATTCTGCTAATCGTCAGTTAGCCATCTGTTGAGTTATCCGGTTTTTATGAGACTTTAGGAATGTTACCTAGCAAAGGGCACAGACTTGCCTAGTCAGTTAAATAAACTAGTCCTCTACTGCCTTGCTTTGCTGTTCCATGCGACCAAACGGACCGTAAAGGTTTAATCCAAAAGCACGTGTGGACTTCTGGGCAAGAGGGCATCGAGAACACATGCATCTAAACTTGTTTTCATTGCTCCCATTAAATGATCAAGAGAATATAAGAATGGGGGTCAAGAGGACTGTAGCAGTACTCGCAACAACAGAAGGTGCCGTCGACATGCCAGAAATGTCAAGGAGTTTCGGCAGATGGGACCAGATTGAAGAAAAACACCACAAACCCAAGAGCATCTCCACCTCTTAAGAACAGGTTGGGTTGAGAAACAGGGCTCTAGCACCCCCTATTCCAAATGACAAGATCCAGAGGGGCTATGGGGCAGACGGAGCCCATAAACTAGACACCTCTGGCTGTGGTGGCTCAGCAGCACTTCCAGGAGGAGGGACCTGAGGCCACAATTCACACGTGCCCTATCAGACCAAAGAGAACGATGCACCAGGAGCAGTGAGTCCCCAAATCTAGACAGAAATAAATGATGCGGAGACAAAGAGGGAGCTTCCCTCCCTCCCCTCAGGCTGATGGATCTCTAAACCTATAGACTGACTAGTCCACTAAGGAAACTAGGTGTGGGGGGTGGGGGGTAGGGGGGCAGTACCCACAGGGTGTCTACGAAGGGATTCTAAAACAAACAAGAATGCAGCATTCTAAACTCAAGGAAAGGATTTATTAAAGGAAGCAAAACTAAATTTCAAGAACATCTCCTTGTATTCTCAAGAAAATTTCTGAACATATATAGTCTGTGAAGATAAGACAGTAAAATAAGTAGGAAAAAAAAGCATCTGGCAAAGAGGCTTGAGAAAGAAAATGTAAACCGAGTGAGATAAAGAATAAAAGAGAATTGGTATTTTTAAAATCTCGCAAGGAAAAAAACAAAATCCAAAATGCAAGAGACCATAAAAAGAAACCCAAAACGATGTTTCAAAAAGTCTAATTAGAAAATAATGACTAGTTATGAAAATAAATACAAATAGCTTACACTTTAAAGACTCTAGACTGGCCAAAAGGAGGTCTCTCCTACCCTCATGCTTTGTCCACTTTTTAATTTTTTTATTAATTGTATCTATAAGTGATGCATCACAAGAATTTGACAAATAAAGGATAAAAAAATAGATAAAACATATTAAGAAAATACAAACGTGATAGTAGAGACGGCGCCATCAATATCAAACAGTAAGAGGGAATCTCTGTTGGCAGATATTAAAACTAATTATAAAGCAATCATAACTAAAAAGAGTTTAGTAATGATGTAATAATAAATGGATCAAATGAACAGAAACACAACTTGATGCACAGTATATAAACGAACATGGTTAAAATAAAAGTAGCTTTTTAAAATCAATGAGGAAAAGATTGTTTACAAATTAAAAAAAAAACAGAAACAATTGGTTTTTTAGAAGAAGTAATTCCTTGTCTTCTATACCAAAATAATTTCGGTTAAGTTTAAAAATTAAATAAAAGATTGAGAAAAAATGCCAAAGTATTTATCCCACCATAAATAGAATGCAGGGCAAACTACAAACTGAGGGAAAAGATTTTGACAAAATAAGAATTATCAAAAAAATGACAAACATCTCCACCCATGGGAGCAAAAGACATGACTAGATCATTCACACACACACACACATCCCAAATTCAAACATTCGTTAAACACATGAAAAGATACAATCAATACCAATAAAATAAATATAGGTGCAAACAACTGTGTAACAACTTGGGGGGAGGGTGTGAATTTGTGCCTTTAACTATCATAAGACAAATTACACCTTTAAGTTTCCTTTACATTTAAGTACCATGAGCCTTAAACTTGTTCATGGCTTTTTTTGAGAATTAACATAACGAAATAATAAAATACGTGGGCCGAGATTTCTGCCTCGGGTGTGAAGGATGAAAACAACTGTCAAACTGGACAGAGGGTTGGCCCGGCCCTGCCACTTAGGAGACCAGCAATAAAATGATGTCAATAAAACCTTGTTAGGGATCCAAAGAGAGAATCGCGGGTGTCTGGCCCGCGGTAGGGATTCAGTAACTGCTGGACAGCGGCGGCAGCAGTGTGGGTATTCACCCACAACCGGCACTGCAGGTTCAAGATCCCCAGTCTGAGACGCCTGTAGTCGAGTGTGCTTCAGAATTAAGACCCTTCTGGAGACTGAAAGTTAATCAATCTAGGTCTGGGAGAGCACCTAGTAATCAGTTACATTACTATTCTTACAGTAAATATATGCATACTTGTTCTAAGGGAGATAGTTATCAGTTCAAGTCCAGTTTTGCAGTCAAATGAGTTCTGAAAAAACTTTGTTTTTAGAGTTTCCTGGACTTCAGATTTTCACAGGAGAGGGTGAGATCCTGTATTTATGATAGGAAAATGTTAAAATCTCTCTAAATGTATGATAAGGGAGAGGTTACATAAGTTACGGTGTAGTCATAAGGTGGAAAACTATATGGCTATAAAAATCACTTTTTCAAAGAATATTTAATAAAATGGGAAAGTGTTCATAAACAGTAGGTTAAAAAAGCAAGATAAAAATATGCATTATGAATTCAATTTTACAATGGTAAATTACATAGATGTTTATAATTCCAGAATAAAACGCTGCAAGGACCAACCCCGGGATGTTAAATTAGGCACAGTGACTTAACATTCTTTTTTATACTTTTCTGTGTTTTCTCACCTATGATAACCATGAAAATGATCAATTTGTGAACTATGTATGGTTGATGTTCTGGTGCAGGACTAGGCGAGTTATCATCCTAGAGGCTTAACGAGTCTATCTTTGCCCTCAAGGAATCTACAGTCTCATCTCAGGAGTGCTCCCTGGGGACTGCCTGTCACTCTATTAGTGATTCTCTACTGGCACCTCAGGGCAACTTGACCCAGGCTGTTTTCACACCTCCACCACATGAAACACTGGCAACCTTGCAAGTATGTGGCAAAAATGGCATCAGTGGTGCAATTAGAACTGGATTCCACCCAGATCTTATCTAAAGAAGCTACTAAAAAAAAAAAAAAAAAAAAAAAAAAAAATCAGGGACCGTTTAAGTGCATTTGACTTTCACTCTTTTTTACTATACTCATTAAATCTCAATCAGTTAAGAAATATTTGGGAAGGAGAAGGAAATTTCATTTTGGTTTGTTCCAGGTGCTTCTTAGGAGTAAAAGGATGATAACTTGAATTTGACAGGCCCGGCAATGAAAACCCCAATCACTTTGTAGAGTAAATGCGATGCTAAGATGGCTCATGACACTAGAAGGGCCTTTCGCAGGGGGCCAACCAGGAGCCCATGTCACCTAACAGACCACCCACCAACATCTAAGGGGTGAGTCTTCGGCCAGGTCTTTGAAGAGCTCAGCCATACTCAGCCTAAGTGGTTCCAACATCCAGGTGACAGAATCATTACGGGTCCCCTTGAGCCTCAATTCCGAACTTGGAACAAAAGGTAAATAAATGGTCAATCAGCTTAACACCTAATCACCTAAGGACCAGATGGGTTGCTACTTAATCACTTCTACATACATTCCAGGAGTATTTTTGAACTGTTGCTAAAGACAGCAGAAATCCTGTGTAAAGCTTCTGCCACACATAAATCATAGCCAACGGTGACGTTAAATAACAAGTTAACACTCTTAGCTTAATCCCACAGAAAATTACTTGTTTGGAGGCAAATTATCCATTGGGGCTACTTTCTTATTTGTTGAGTGCTAATCCATCCCTCTTGCTTTCTGCCTCCTTCCCTGCTGCCAACCCAAACAGGAAGCACATGAAGTTAGATGCGCACAGGCCCCTGTGATGAGAACCTTCATGAAAATACAGACCTCCAGGAAAAAGGGTTGACTCACCCTGTCCCAGCTGAAACACAGGCCCAGGCGATCCAGCTGTTTCCTCATGTATTTAATATTACTGTGAAACAAAAGAGAAAAGGTTTGGTTTTCAGAGAAGGGAAAAGCCAGAAACAAACTACACTTGAGAATGTGAAGGGAAACTGGAAAAATCTATTATTCCAAAGGGCTTTATGTGTTGTTCTGCCCTCGCCAAAAAAAAAAAAAAAAAAAAAAAAAAAAAGTTTATCACTAAGAATCAATGAAAACGTCCCCATGTAAGAAGACATCTGTTCTTTGGACTCCGACAGAATCTACTAGAAACTACAATGGCATTGGGTCCTGTGGATGAGCCCCTCCTCTGTCCACTCAGAGAGGCAACTCCGTGGCACACGCACCCCTGGCCCATCCACATCCGTATTCTGAACGGGGTTAAACCGAGCATGGACAAGTTAAAAATCCACTGGAAAAAAAAAATCTTAACATGCAAACTGTGGGACTCTAAAGGAAATCTGGTTCCGTGCTTTGTCAATCAGAACTTGAATTCTGAAACTGTCCAGTAACTGAGAAAGAAGGAGAGAAGCGAATCAATCAACCTCAATACAAAGTGAGATAAGGAAACACATACTTTCTCTTTTTGTTGTGGAAAATGAACTAATTCATTTCTATTGCATCCTCTTTCACTTCCAGCAGACTGAAAATATGAAAAGCCATGAAAAAAATTCTCTACGTGATTTTTGATTAGCTTACAATAGCTGATTTTATTCCAGGCTTTATCCTAAGCATTCTTGCAGAAAAGTGCTTTTGATAGGCTAAACGCTGATGTCCCCTCAAGTTCACGTGTTAAAACCCAACCTCCAATATGATGGTATTTGGAAGCGGGGTCTTTGGGAAGTGACTAGGTCATGAGGGAAAGCCCTGGTGAATGGGATTCGGGCTCTTTTTTTAAGAGACCCCGGAGAGCTCCATGCCCCGCCCCGCCCCCGCCACCACCGTGTGAGGACACAGACAGAAGGTAGCTGTAGATCTGCCTGGAAGCAGGTCCTCACCAGACACTGAATCTGCAGGTGCCTTGATCTTGGACTTCTCAGCCTCTAGAACTGTGGGAAATGAATTCGTTGTTTATAAGCCACCTGGACAGTGGTATTTTTGTTACAGGAGCTGACTAAGATGCTGCTTAATCTGTACGAGGTAGGAACTGTGACTAGCCTTCTTCTATACATAAGTACACTGAGGCACAGAGACGTGAAGTCATTTGCTCAGGTTGATTAGCTAGCAAGAAGGAAGGGCAGGGTTTGCACCTAGGTGGCCTGATTCGGGGCCCATCTTCTTGACTGCTACTCTTCAGTACAGGGTTTGCAATCTTTTTTCTGTAAAAGGCCAGATGGTCATGTTTTCAGCTTTGTGAGCCCTGTGGTCTCGGTGACAACTACTCAGTTCTGCCACTGTATAATGGAGGTAGCCATGGGCAAGATGTAAGCACATGAGTGTGACTGTGTTTCAATAAAACTTTATTTACAAGTCAGGCAAGGCCAAATCTGGCTGTACATCTGCCAATCCCTGGTCTAGCTTCCGTCAAATTTATGTCCTATGTGATCCATTTATTTGATCATCGTTTCCCCCGGAGAAGTGAATGGTGCAGTGGATGTTTTTACAATGTAGCCTTGGTCAAGATAAAGCAAAGGAAGGTGAAGACACCCTGGGTACAGGCCCTGGAACCATGTGCCTACATCTCAGAGGGATGGGTGGGGTAGGGCCCCAGACCTCCGTGAAATAAGCTGATGGGGTGGGCCCAGAACATGCTGCTGGCCCACATGTACATGGAAGCCTGAGGCACAGCAGGATTGGGAGTGACTCCCTTAGAGAAAGCTGTGCCCAGAGGAAACTGACCATAGATTTTCCATATCAGATGCCTAAGTTCTTCTTGCTTCAAAGTTCTAAAGGCAGAAAATTAACAGAATTTCAGAAAAAATTATAATGTGGAATTTGAATATAGCTAAGAAGATGAGAAGCACTGTAGAAAGTTAACAAATACAACTCTCTTCTCTTTCTCTTCCTTCCAAATGCAAATACTCAAAGGAAGAATAACTTTGTGAACAGCAAAGCATCAAAACGAACACATGAATGAACACCCCAAATCCTCTTTGTGATTTCTTCGTAAAAGATAAACACCAAGTGTTTATCACTTGGCAGACTACAATGTTCTGTTTGCTTTGCTTTCTATTTTTCATGCATAGATTTTTTTTTAATTTTTGTTACGGTTTCGGTGTGTAGGAGCTTGAATATACCTGTAAATACGTACCTTTGTGTCCAGCTTTCTGGATGCAGATTCCTCTCGATTGCAGCATTTTCGGCAGGCAGTCCGAACGCGTCCCAGCCCATGGGGTTGATGACCTGGAACCCGGAAGAGAACATCAGGCATGGCATTTTGCTAAGATTCACATTTGCATTCTCTTCTGGGCAATAAATAAGGCATTTTTCTCCTACCAATACACCTTATCCTTTTCTGGATGATTTTACACTATGCTATGGAAAACCGGCTGGCTACCCATGACGGAAGTATGGAAGAGAAATTAGAAGGCTATTCACCAAGGCACCAGCAGCAGTTATCTCTGAGCAGGTGTTTTCATGACTAATTTTTATTTTCTTCTTCTTGTCTGTATTGTCTGTAATGAGCTTGAACTGTTTTTCTGAAATAATAAAAAATTTCTATTTCAAAAATATGTACATATAAAAACCTACTGTCATTCGAAATGCTCACCTCACGTTAGTATTTTCCAGTTAAGGAGCTGTGCTGTCCACTATGGTAACCACTAAGTCACATGTGGTTATATAAATTTAAATTAATTAAAATTAAAAATTCAGTCCCTCAGCTGCACTAGCCACCTTTCGAGTGTGCAACAGCCACTTTGAATCATTTCCTGTATTTCCACTCTCTGAAGAACAGGGAATCCTAAGATCTCAGAGCTCAAAGAGGCTTTTGAGAGCTATCCTCCAAACCATTCACTTATTTAACAGTTTAAGCAACTGTGGTCCAGCAAGAGTGAGCAGCCTAGCTAGGTCACACCGGAAGCAATCACCTCAAGCCAGGAGAGACCAGTAAGACATTTGTTTCTACAAATGAACAACCAGTGACAGCTCAGCTGGCAGCTTCAACAGCAAGTTCAACAGCAAGCCGTGAACAAGACAATGGCTTGAAACATGTGCTGCGGCATCAAGGGACCATCTCAAAAGGCCTGGCTCACTACTCACTGTCCAGAAAGACACCTGCATTGGAAACTTGGTCCCCTACCCTTCCATGATAACTGATTTCAAACACAAAGCCACAGACACAGCTTCTCTTCCAGCCAGACTTCTGAAGCTTGCCTGTGGGTGGGGATGACCCATGGTGGAGGCTCCATGTGACAGTTGCTGTCACCTACTTTCCTGATCTTCAGTACCCCACGATGTCGCACATCCCCAGTTCCCTTGTTGACATGTCAGCCCATGTCTCTTTGGCCGCGTTGATTATGGTTGGCTATCTGACAACAGGTTTGGAGACACCTTGACCCCACACACATCTTCATCCGTGTACATTCCTAAGAGTGGGTTACTTATGACAAGCCTCTGTAGCAGGTTGGCGCCAGTCACTGGAAGTTCTTAACCACATGGAACACAACACAAGGCTCAAAGGGCCAGCCAGCTACAGCAGGACCCAGCGGTTCTTTCCTGCGTCATCAATGGCTCACATCAGGTGCTTCACTTGAAAGCCTCCTGGCTGTTCTCGCCAGGACCAGGTACGGCGCACACGCAGAAGGCAGCCATCTGTGTGTGGGCAGCAAGGGGCTCGCCTCTGACTACCCGGGGCAAAGCCGATGCTCTCCTGGCCTCCTGCCCCCTTCTCAAGTCCTTGATGTGAGCAATGACACCTCTGAGTCCTTCCTCACCTTTCCCCTCAAACACAGATATACAAACATATGTAAACATATACAGGGGCGTGCTGGTTTATTTTTATGGAAATAGAACCTATTATACACTATTTTATGACCTGCTTTTCTTTTCATTTCATATATCACGGACGTCTGCACAAAATATGTTAGGCATGTTATGTGTGTATATGTACACGCGTCCTTTTAAAAAATTCTAACATTCCCTGGGTATATCAATTCAGTGTTAGGAATCTGACCAGGAGTAACCCAATCCAGTTGATCTGGACCTGAGGTCTCTTTCCCACCTGCCAAATACAGCAGGCCCAAAGTGGTTCATCCCTCCAAACAGCGGCCTCCCCTTCTGAGACGCCACTTCTCCTCCAACTTCATACAGTCTTGCCGCGGCCGCCAATCACAATACCCATCCCCACACGTGCTGCAAAGGGAGGCACACACTGGAGTCCTTCTCTAAGCCTGTCCCTTGTCTGGAGGGGCAGGTGCAGTGGGGTGTGTGCCACAGAGACCAGGACGATGGTGGCACACTCTCTTCTCTCTATTCTCCTTGGTCAAGAGAAATAAGGATGTGAGACCAGGGCTCCGGGTGGCCCCTGCCTTCCACCTGGTGGAGATGTCTGAGGAAATAAAGCTGGCACAGAGAGAGAAGCACAAGCAGGACGTGGACAGAGACTGGGGACAATGACGAGCTTTGGGGATCTGGTCCCAATTCTGATGGACCTGGTTCTCACATTTCCTTTGATTCTGTAAATGACACCAGGATCTGGAAAGAACAAGCAAAACCTCTCTCTCTGCTTAAGCTGGTCTGAGCTGTGTGTTAGCGCCCAGTCGCCAAGAATCCTAACTAAAACAAACACCCATTAGGGCACGGCTGTCTCTTGAGTATTGCTTAATGCATGGCTGAAAAATATCCCCCCCTATTAACTATTAAACATCATAGTTTTTTTTTTCTCCTTTCCTTTTTAATTTTCAAGAGCTTTTTAAAAATATCCCACGTGGGGACGTGCTGGATTACTAGAAAGTTCTTCAGGACTCCCATGAACAATGCCGGGGTGCAGCTTCTGGGTGAGCTTTAACTCTCGCAGGGCTGTTTCCCTGGCAGAATAACCTAACCGTTGTATAACTGTTTCACGAGAAAGGACAAACTTAATCACCACTTGGTTTCTTTGTTGGAACTGCCAAAATGGCACCAGTTCAATGTTGTTGCCTATTAACGTTCTGTTAGGTGGCATCCACATTTTTAAATAAAGTCAATATGAAGACAGTCACCCAAAATCTGTCTGGATTTACGTAACATGCTTGTTCATTTCTATTTTTGTTGTCAGATGAAATTTACATAAAAAGATGTTCTTAGCTCACATGTCATCCAAGCTGTCTGTGAAAATAAAGTTAGGAAAATCTTAAAGCCTCTTAATATTTCATATTCTTATCAAAAACTAACAACAACAACAACAACAAAAAGTCAGCAATACGGTGACTTCCTACACCTACAATACGGTGTAGGAAGTCCTTTTTGCATCTTGAAATCAGGATAGTTATTTCCACGATGGGCTGGATCGCTGGGATAAAGGTCTCTCTGAGCCACCTTCCTATGAGACCAAGTGCAGAGCACGCTCTTGTGCTATAAGATGATTCACTACCGTCAAGGGCTACGAAGTGAAGACTGACAGCAAGGTTACAAAATACAGCAAGGTTACAAAATACCGAAGTCTGTCCCTTCCCCAGCAGCACATTCTACTTGCTGGTCAAATTGTTACAGCTCATTTATGTGGAAGACACTGTGTCAGCTCCTCCTTCGCCAGTCCCATTCACATCGTGGTCTTTTGTACATCATCCAGGTCAAACACCCCCATGCTCGATGCATCATGCCCACTCTCTCATTCGAGATTTCTCTATGGCCCAGACTACGCACAGCACACACCGAAACAATTCTATGCCTTTCTTTTTTGGCTCTAAGGTTCCTATTCCTTTCTCTCACCATAACGTGGTTTAATCCTTCCACTGTTCCACAAGCAACGTGTGCCAGTTTATCCTAAACAAAAAACATAAAAAGCAGCACCTGGATTTATATGCCAGGGCCACCTGAGGCCTCTCAATTCCCTATGAGTTAAGTCTTCTTCGATATGAGTGCTTTCTGCAGAAGGGAATCAAGAAAAAGTCCTAGTAGCTATAACTTGCAAATCCATAAAACAAAACAAAATAAAACTTCCTGAGTGTGAAAAAGCATCATTTCCAGCTGTCCTTCTAACAAACATCCTAACTATTTAACATTGAGTGAGAAGCCAAGGGGACAGTAAACAACCCCAAAATTCAGAAGAACAGGACACTGCCACCCCCACCACCTCCAGGGGGAGGCACAAGGGGGAGGCAGAGTTAACAGGGCTCGAAGGCTGAGACCCGTTGCAGCAGCGGAAACAGGCGGGTCTGCCCAGATGCAGCTAGATTAATGAAGGAGACACTAACCAGGCCAGAGAAAAATTCGCTGGCTTCTCCTTTCCTCCTGCTCTCCAATTTTGCCAGAATTTCTTATTGTTCGAAACCAGCCAGGGGCCAGCTGACACCAGAGTTTGGGAACTGTGGCCTGTAAGGGGTCTGCTTTTCTGCCATTCAAAGCAAAGGACAGGATAGATCTGACAGCAAACTGGCCAAGGACCAGCACAAGAACACTAACTAGTAGGACTGCAAAACCTACTGGGATTTGGGATATCGAACGGCCAGCTACCGAGGAGGGGCACAAGGATCAGAAGAGCCCTGGCAAGTCAGAACAGCCCTGGCTGGGAGGCGAGTCCTGGGGAGCCAGGGCTGGGCCAGCCTCTGGTGTGGACGCAGTCACGTGACTCACCATGATGGGGCCTCCTGCTGGCCAGAGCCATTGGCATCTCAGGGTTGTCAGGCAGAATGAATGGCAAGCAGACTAAGAGAAGGGACCCAGGAGAAAACACAGCTACATATGACAATGTACAGACAAGGGTACACACTGAAAAATACCAGGGAGTACTGCCCAGAAGGGCCTGGTGGGAGAAGGGGTGGGCAAGGGGGCTGTAGCCTTATCTATGTTATATTTCCTTTTTTTTTTTTTTTTTTTTTTTAAGGGGGAATGTGAAATTTGATGTACAATTTTAAAATACTTTTCTTTAGGGGGAAAAAAAAAAGAACAGGCATAGGTATAGTTCTTCCTCCAACACAGGAAGCAGGAGCAAGTACAGTCAAGACGACTTTGGAGGTGGAAGGGAAGGAAGCCAGGGTAGCCGGTCGCCTAATGGAGAGAGAAGCAGCAGAATCGTTACTAGGAATGAGCCAACCAATTTCCAAGGAATGATCAGCTTTCTCTCTCTTCCATCATAAAACAAAACTATATATTTAAAACCAATTCAGCTTCTCATTGAGAGCAACCATGGTTACTGCTTCTCAAAAAATTGCTATTTTCAGAGAGTGTCACGGTTTTTCTGGAGTAGATTCAACAGTTTATTTCCAAGAAAGGAGGAGAAACACAACATTTAATTTTGTTTAGCCAGTATAATAACCCACCATCGTTACAGACCGGGGATCAAATTCGAGCATATACTTCAGGGTTAAAAATCCAAGTGACAGCACCTCGGACCAAAGCAGACCTCCTCTGGGAATGTGGACGGATGTGACAAGCAGATAAACAGGCCAGTTTCCAATCGAGACTCTAGACCAGCAATTCGTTCTCTTCCTCAAATTACATCTGAGAACATAAGCTCTGGAAGCCCACTCTCTACTTTCAGATGCTACAGAGACTTGAAACTTTGAAACCTAAATGCCACGCTCTGTCCTCTCTGGGCTCTTCACACACACGTGCTGACTGGCCGGCAAACTGACAACTGATGAAATGTATATGATTGTTACTTGCTGTGAAGTCCCCTCATTTCCTGATATCCGTAGGTCATCACGTTATGATCGTGTAGCTGCCAGACACACAGCCTCACCGTCTTTCTTCCTCCACAGGGAACAAGAAAAAGGCCCAGGCAGAAAACTACTCAGGCAGCACCCGAGGCTTTCTGCCCGAGACAGATCACCCCGGTTCCATGAGGGAGACTCGGCACATTGATGCTTTAATCACCCCGCTTCTAGCCCAGAAGGTGCTGGGGAGACCAGCTGAGGTGGGAGGTGGGTAATTTTTATTTTCTAACCATCTGTGCGTACAACATAGGAAAACAAAATAAAATCACCATATGGTGGTAAGCTTTAAATACGTCATCAGACATTGTATGAGTTTACGAAGAAAGAGATTGGCAGCAGAGCCTTTTCTGATTCCTGAAAGAGAATGATTTATCTCTGATTCCAGCAGCCCCCGTTTAAACATCCAAACCTCAGGACTACCTTATTAGTGCTATCATTAATTGGAAAATTACATCACAGTTTTTAAAGGGGTTTCTCACTGATCATCTCACATGAATCCTGCACCAAATCTGAGGTGGGAGACTGGTGACTACTGTTGACTAAAGCACCTCATGCCGGATCGACTCATCACCCCCAAACCACCACCTCTCCATTTATTAAGTCTGTGTCTAATCTACTTGTGTGTCCATGGTCTGGTCAGTATGTGTGACTCTAGCTTTCCCCAAGAGAACTGTGATGATTGTGGACACATCTCGTGAACTATGAGTGCATGAGAGAC
>CM053507.1:147184897-147207843 GCA_028627145.1 Eidolon dupreanum | reverse complement strand
GCACGTCCACGACATCGGCAATCCTGCCCCTGACCCCCGCCATCGCATTTTGTCTGTCGGCCTCTCACTACCTTTGCCTTACCCCCCGTCCTTCCATTTCCATCAACACAGGCCTTCCCGAAAGTGTCGAATGAAAGAACGAGGAACACATGGAAGGAGCACAGTTAAAGGTTGAGAATACAGGGTCTGGCATACACGGCTCGGGTGAACCCCAACTCCACTGCTTACCACTGTGTGAAGCTGGGCAACTCACACGACCTCTCTGTTCCTCATTCTCCTCACCTGGAAAATAGGAGATAATAATATCATCTACCAGTGGGAAACAGAATAATGGCGACAAAGATGCCCACATCCTCATTCCCTAATCCCTGGAATGTGTGAATGTGTTACTTTATATGGCAAGAGGGAGGTAAGGTTGTTAACAAGATGACTTACAGAGGTAATCGAGAGAGAGAGAGAGAGAGAGAGAGAGAGAGAGATAAAGAGAGAGAGAGGGAGAGGGAGGGAGGGAGGAAGGAAGGAAGGAAGGAAGGAAGGAAGGAAGGAAGGAAGGAAGGAAGGAAGGAAGGAAGGAAGGAAAGAAGGAAGGAAGAAAAGGGATTATCTTGGATTATCCAGGTGGGCCCAATGTAAACATTGGAAGAGGCAAGCAAGAGAGTCAATGTCACAGAGATGCGATGTTAGAAGGACTTGACTGGCATCGATGGCTTTGAAGATGCAAGGGTGCCGTGAGCCAAGAATGGACACAGCTTCTGGAAAGGCATGGGACTCGTTTCTCCCCAGTGCACCCAGAAAGGGACGTAGCCCTCCTGACCCCTTGATTTCAGCCCAAGGAGACTCATTTTGGGCTTCTGATCTATAAAGCTGTAAAAAATAAACATTGCTGTTTAAGCCATTAGATGCGTGGTAGTTTGCTGCAGTGGCCACAGGAAACCAGCGGGCCTCTCTCCCGGGGTAGCTGTGAGGACTGAGAGGAGCCGCTGGGCGCGTGGGGACACGGTGAGGTTGGCTTTCTCTGCTTTTGGTGTGCAGAGGTGGGGGGTGACTGCGGCGCCGAGCTGTGCCCCATTTTTTTCTGATTGCCCCTATCCATCCGTCCACCCCTCAGCAGAGAGCCCTGTCCCCTCACGCCTTAATTACTTTGGAATGCTGCCTCCTAATCACACACCCGATGGCTCCCTTCATCATGCTGAATTCTAAATTGCACTTGAAGTGGTTTGTACTGTGTTAGCCCTCTGATTAGCTTCTTTCAAAGCTCCAAAATGAGGGTAATCAGGGTGGCGGAAAGATCTTACTGTGTGCCCTGGGAAGGAGGGGCGGGCAGGGGATCTCTCCATCGCAATTTTCTAATAAGGCTTGAAGAGCTTTTAAAGAGTGGGCTCCTATCACCCTGCAGGTGTGCGGTCATCCTCCCTCCCGTTCCCAGACTCGCTTGTCCAGGGTCTGACCACAGCTGCCCTAGCACGCCCTTCACCCCTGTCTCTCCTCCTCTGAGATCAGACTTTGTTCTACAGATTAGGAAGGTGATTATAACCCAGCAGTCAGTCTATCTGGCCAGCTCCTAAGATCTAGACCCACTTGACTCAACCTCTCCCCACCCCCAAATGCATGACCTGTGGAGCCCAAAGCCCCTCCACAATCTCTCAGGATTTTCAAGTAGGGTCTGGCCTTCCTGTTTTCCTATTTGCCTTGAGGAAGATCTATAAGAAAACTGGAAAGCTAAAATTCCAGGGCCACTCACTTGTGGGAGACCCAGAAAAGTGTTCACATAGTCATGTGTTTGTATAAAATTGACAAAAGTTTGCTACTTTTATATTCTTTTACTGCACTTAGGCCCACAGAGCATTTACCCACACACAAGGCTCAGCCTTTGTGTCCTACCAAAAGGCATTAAGATATTACTGGGTGTGGCAGACTTCTCTAAAATGTGTGTGTGCGTGTGCGTGAGTGTGTATGTGTGTGTGAGAAAGTGTGTATGTGTGTGTGTGTGTGTGTGTGTGTGAGTGTGTGTGTTCGGGGTGCAAAGAAAGGGTTTACAACTTGCAACTGGCCACTAGGCATCCTCATTCTAGAAATTTCCTTTGGCCATCAGCATGGGCCATCAGTTTCTGTGACTTTCACCTCAAAAAATCCTCTCAGTAACTCTGGCTTCTCTCTGCCTCATTTCCCTTTACTTTTTCCTCTCAGGAGCACAACAGACTCCTTTTACTCTCTCATTTTTAACCTTGACTTTCGGGTTCTTACTTTGCAACCTCCCTGTTTCACCCTCAAGAAGTTGGTCATGGTGTTTTCCCAAGTTGGACCTACTGTTAAGAGAGTATAATTTTTACATCACTACAAGTGATGAAAAACGCTGGGCTTTTCTTTCTAAAGTTGGGGTGAGCAGATGCGCGTGTCTGAGGATAACACAGTAGTGGGAGTGAGCGGGAAACTCACAAGCAGAGGTGATCGGGAAAAGTGGGTAGGCTGAGAACTTTGGTTAAAAAAAAAAGGGGGTACGTTGAGATGCTAGTCCTAGGTCTACTTTTTTCCAACCGTTGAGAAAGTCCCAGGACTTACAGGCAGTTGAATAACTCCAAGGAGAAAGGACCATTTCCTCCCCTGCACCCAGCTGAACCCTAACGGCTTCTCGTGGTGGTTCCCATAACACGTTAATGTTTTGGTTTATACATCCATCTCTGCCTCCATGATCCTAAGTCCTTGATGTCAGGACAATATATTTTTTTTCCCTGTTCTTCCCTATTTAGCATAGGGCCTGGCACAATAAATATTTCTTTAAAATTTATTACTTATGAAATAGTAATAATATTAGTGGTTATCCCATAGAGTAAGTATATAGATTGGATGAGATAATCATCTAAAGTTCCCAGCATAGAGTTCAGCACAGAATAAATACTCAAGAAGTGTCCCTTGGTAATATTATTGAATGAATGAGTGGATGAATGAATGAATGAATGAATGAGAGATGCTTTGGTTTAATTCATTAGCAGAAGCCTTAACCATAAGCTTTGAGTTTCTTTTGCATCCTTTTCTTGCTATATAGAACTAAAAGAAATGGCATGATAAAAGAAAAAGGAGAAAAAGTGGTAATCACAGTTGTTTAATTATATATATCTATGGACCTAGATTTTTCCTTTTAAATTTCCAGGAGGCTGAGAGTAATTGAGAGCAGAGCACCTATTGGCTGGAGGAATTCTCGCATTGTCAGTGAATGCTGCCTTGTTTCCTTCAGAAGAATTACTCTAAAGATATCGAGGCCTCACAGTCGCCAGCCACTGTGCTCATTATGTTACCTACCCTCTCTCCTATTTAGTCTTCGTAAGAACCCTAGAAGGGGATCTCACTTTGCAGTAACATGGAGCAAGAACAGAGAGATGGGTGCTGAGATTCAGAACACATTTATAATTAGGGGGAAAGACAAATAAAAGGAGGTTTGCAAAGAGAGATGATGAGCTGGAAAGGCATCAAGGAGGAGAGAACTCCAGGACATGGGAGCGGAGAGAGGGTTAGAATTGTCAGGGAGGGCAGAGGAAGGTGGAGGGTCTGACGGCTGAGACTCCGGTGACGTGGAGGAGAGGAAGGTTACGGGATTGTCAGAGGCAGCTCTCAGAGTGCAAGATCTGAGGGAATGAGCAGGGAGGAGAAATGGAGGCCTGGAGTCAGTAGGACCTCTTGCGAGAAGTCTGACTGTGACCTGGGCTTGGAGTGCTGTGGGGCCGGCCTGGAAGAAGGGGCGAGGGGGTTGTGGACAGAGAGGATGGGACAGTGAGTGACAGAAAGGGCTGAGGAATTGGAAGGAGAGAGTGGAGCTGGGCTCCAGGGAGCAGGGCAAGTGAAGAGAGGTATTTTCTCTCAAATTTCTCAACTTTCTCAAGGCCTCCTGGGGTGTCCCCGTGCATGGGAAGAAATTCTGGAGAGACCGATGATGCAGCCTCGATGATGTAGCCTCGTCTGGGGCGTGAGGGGAGGAATCCGGGAAGAGTGAAGGAGATTTACAGGGCAGAAGCTGAGACAGGTGGCCCTCTCAGAGCGAGGTTTTCTCAAGGGCAGGTGACGGGCTTGTCTCCAGGCAGCTGGGCTGAATGAAGTCTAGGAGAATGGAGAGAATAAAGATAGGAGAGGAGTGATAGAGCAAAGTCGTGGAGAGGGTGGGGGAGGAGAAAGAATCCAAAAGGTTGGAAAGGACCAGGGCTACCCCCACTTCCCCTCACACAGAAAGGAAATGAAACCCACAGAAACCCAGAGCTCCATGTGACCCCGCCACGGGACAGGCTGCAGTCCACCAAATATCAGACCAATAGTTGAAAATAAAAAATATTGTGCTAAATTCCTTCCAGTCTTCTCTATCTATTTCTCAACGAGGACCTCCTCTTGCAATTAAGACCATATGGGATCTGGTCTCTCTCTCCTTCTTCCCTCCCTTATCATTTAAAATTCCCTTCTCTGAAAATCTCTATCAGAGAAGAATAGGGGGGAATGAGCGAAAAGAAGAAAGCACCGTGAGGCAGCCATAGAGAGAGGGGGGAGGAAGCAGGGAGCTAAAGATGGCACGTCCTAGGGACGTCCTAGTGACGTCCTGGGGACATCCTGAGGCTCCCCTGCAGCTCTGAGCTCCCATCTCATCCCTGTCTAGATAGATGTAGGATTTCAGAGTTTGTGGCTCAGGCTTTGTCCCACAGCCCTGCCTGGGTGTCGGGAGGGAAAGCAGATCAGATCAAACAGATCAGATCGTATGCAGGGTGCTTTTCTCATGCAGACCGCCTCCCAAACGCCAACACCCACGGAGGGCATGTTCTCAGGAAGCCGCCTACACAGCTCAGGAAAATAAAAAGATTTCAGGCCAACTTGATTTTTGTTAAGCATTGATCTTTGACTTTATAATCAGTTGCAAACTCGGCTCAAATTAAAAGGCCAGCCAGTCTCCCGAGGAAAGCTAAATCTTAGTTGGGGAAAAAGAGGAATAACAAAGTATTTGTTTTTAAAATATATCATTTTACATCAAGCAGGCAATGTATTTAGTCACAGTTTACAATGCATTCCTTTTGATTTTAAAGTATTCTCATTATTTTCAATTTATGAGAACTTTAAGATTCATTTACCCCATCCCAATTACCAAGATGGGTCTATCAAGATAATAGTCCCAGTTTATAGTCTAGTGTATAATTGGTCTGGAAAAAATGATTTCTATTTAATCTTTTAATAATTATGTGAAATCGTGTAGTTCATTTTGGAAAATACTACACCATATATGTTAATACTAGAACTAGAAATGACTTCGAAGGGCTTATGTCGACCGACCCCTCTGGCTCCTGGAAGGTCTCTGACTTCAGAAGCCAATTGTTATCTAAGTCTGTTTGGGAAAGTCCTCAAAAGTCTGGATTTCACAGTCTCTGGTTTTTAGTACCTAATCACTATTCCTACCAGGATGTTCTTTCCAGAGAACTTGATTTTCTCCAGCTGCAGCTCAAGCACGGTCTCCGGTAAGCAGTAATGAGCAGTCGATGAGGTTTGTAAGGACACGCTTCCCCCGGGCTTGAGGTGCGTCCGGGTGTACTGGGCGTTCTCCCTTCACCCTGCCCTGGGCACCAGAGGGCTGGGCCTGACAACCGCGTTGCCAGGGGTTCCCTGGCCTCTTCCTGAATGCTGGCTGGGTCGGCCAGTGGGAGGCGCTGGCAGAGATCTGTGTGGTGAGGGAGGGCCAGATCAGGTCTTCTCTGTGGGGTCCCTGCTCTGGCCCTGGCTGTGACCCCATGACCACAGCGCCCTGGGGCAGTGTGTCCCCACACCCCAGCTCACAAGGCTCCACATACAGCTTTACCTCCCTCTCACTTGTTGGGGTCCGGGGTGGCAGCAGCTCCCACTGTGGCTGGTCTCTGGGTTTCCTTAAGCTGCCCAGAGTCTGTAAACAGCCCCTTTATCAAAGTCTCTCAAACCACAAGAGCTGGCTTCTGTTCTGGCCTCGACCCCGACAGGTGAGCTGGGTGACAAGGTGACATGCCTTTTTGCAGTGTGGGAGTGCCCCATCCGGTATCTCACGTACCCCATTTCCTGCAGAATTACCTCGAAGGGTCTGAGTTTCCCTAACTGTTCCGAGGCCAGGGACCGCTGTGTGTCATGGACAAATCATGCTGTGCCCATGAGACCATGCTGGGACAGGAGCTCTTCTGGGTGACGGTGAGGGATAGATACTGCTGGTGACAGATAGCAGCCAGTGCCGGAGGGGAGGGCACCACCAACTTCATGGTCATGGTCGTTCTATTCATAGTGAAGGACATTGGCCGGGCCGGGCGGGGCTGCAGAGATATCTCTGTCCACACCCCGGGCCCTTTGATGCCCTCCCTCCTTTCATGCTGGCCTCTGCCCAGGTCCCCACTCAGGCCCCAGCTCAGCTCCCCCTCTCCTTGGACTCTCTCAAAACACAGAACAAGACATGGGACAAAATGCCTCACACGCAGCCAATGACTTCCTTGAGCTTAGGAACAACACCTGCAATACCCGGCAATCCCCTTCTCACTCCGGGCCTCCGATTCCTCATCTAGGAAAATAAGTCCCGCCCACTTCCCAGGAGTTGTTAAAAACCCTGATAACAGACACAGGAGCACTTTGAAAATTACTTCTATATAATATCAACTTTAGCATCCTCTGGTCTCCTCTTTTTCCTCTGACACACCACATCCAATACGTCAGGAAGTCCTTTCAAACTGTCCTTCGAAATGTACCTAGAATCCAGCCACTGGACCACCGACAGGCGTCAAACTGCTTTGCCCATGTCCGCTCCTACTGTCCCCAAGTCTGTTCTCTCCTCGGCCGCCAGAGTAATTCCTTAAAACCTAAGTCAAAAACAAGTCAGGATCCTCCAAAGGCTGCCTAGCTGACCTGGGTAAAACCTAAAGCCATTTAAAGTGGTCTACACCACCCCAGAGATCCGCCAGTGAATTCGGTGAGATCAAGCGCCGGGCTGGGAGGAAATGCCTGGGGGCCAAGGTCACGGCCATTACTACCAGGAAAACTGCGTGGCTGCTTCTCCCAGACACTTGATATTTCTCTGACAAGAGAGGGCCATAGCCCAGGCACCAACCCAGAGGGGGACGGGCTCTGTTTTCAAGAGACACGTGTTAATGAAGCTGACCTACTTTTTTTGCAGGCAAAGCACACCTACAGCCTCTTACCTTGGCCTGCTGCTTTCAGCTCTTCAAAGGGTCTCCGCATCTCGCATTTTCTCTCATTCGCACAGTAGCACAGGCGAAGAAGGGGGAACACAGGAGCGGCAGCCCAGCCTGTCCCAGGTGTCACTCAGCTGCGAGCTCGGAGGATGAGTGGCCCTGGCCAAGGCTGGCACTGTGGCATCGGCTGCCTTGAGCATCCTTGTCACTCAAAGCTCAGCCTTCCCAGAGTCCAGCCTGAGTGACATCGGGTCGTGGGCAGGAATGCTGTCCCCCTCTTGTCCTCCTGGGGCTAGAGTTGGGCCCTGATTCCTACCTGGGCTTATCTGCCTCTCATAACTGTCTTCCTGGTGAGGGGGCAGACGGCACAGAGGCTCCTCTCTTGCCAGTCCCCTCTTGCTATCCGGGCACCACGGCAACCCTGCACCTCCCTGAACCGTGGCTCTTTCACTGCCCAATTCTAAGCCCCGCTACTGTGCTGGCCCTGGCTGGGTCAACCCCACGACGATCCAGCTGCTCAGAGCAAGCCTCCCCTTCAGGGGTTAAAAGCTGGGCTGCTGGCTGGCTTTCAGTGTCACCTGGACTGCAGGTCCCAGCCCTCACTATTGCCTGCAGCATGCCTTCTAGAAGCTTTTCCACGAATTCCCTGGCTCTGCCACGGGTTAAGGAACTGGTGTCTGTCTCCTTACTACATTTTGATATTCTTTAGGGCAGGACCTGTGTTTAAGTTTGCAGCCACAGCATCTTACCCATAGTAAGCGCTCAGAACAGGCTTGCATCTAGGCTTTGGTGCCAGGCTGATATGCACGGTGACAGGAAGGACCAGGGACTTACAGCTCACTAGTAGGGAAGCTGGCACTGGAAACTAGAGCACAGCGTGGTGGCAGCCAAGAGCATGGCTTTGTGGCCAGGCCACCAGGGTTCGGATCCTAAATCCACTGCATATTAACTAATGCCCCCAAGCAAGTTGTTTTAACACCTCTGTGCCTCAAATTCCTCATCTGTGAAATGGAAGAGCTTATAGTGTCTTTCCTTCTGGTACTTGAGAGTATTCAAAGAGATAAATATGAGTGTGGAAAATTGGTCCTGGTACGTAGCTAAGGCTCCGTCTGTGTTGACTGGCAATATTTAATAATTTGGGTACACTAAGGCCAAACAAAAAATGAAGAAGTATAATATTTTGTGTGAGCTAATATTATATGTCTGCACCCCAAACAGATGGAAGTAGATACTCAGAAATGCCAATAAGAGTTATCCGTGGTAGGTGGGATTAATAGATGACGTTTGGTTTCTTTTACATGTTTTTAAATAATTTCTAACTTTCGTGTAGTGAACTTACATAAAATGACTTTCGAAAGTAGATATTCCAAAAACTGGATAAAAAATCACCTGTGACTGCTAACGACTACATCCCCCTTCCACTCCCCATCCCCCAAATATGATTTTGGATACTAAAAGGACGCCCCTGCTGGGAATAAAAGGAAACCCGCTGAGACATTTCAGCTGGAATGGTAGAGGCTACATTTCTGTGGTAGTTTGCTTTTACACTCAACTAGAAAAGGAGACATCTTGTGTTTTGAGTGAATCTCTTGCATTAGTCATGGGGACACTCCAGGTCTACCCAGCAGTAAATGGTATAATTACAGCCTCGGTCTACAAGGATAATGCCAGCTGTCAAGAGCGGTGTGTGTGAGTCAAGCCTGAGTCTCCTGAATTTTGTGGAAACGTGAATGCTTTCCAGCCCCATGGAGGCCGAAGGTGAGAAGGTCTGGGTGGGCCAGAGCGTTCAGAGCAGGGCAGAAGTGTTGTGACAGCCACAAGGATTTCCTAAGGACCCTCCTATTTTGGGAGGAAATGCGGAGTCAGCTGGAATATTGGAAAAGGATTTCTACAATCTGGGAATTTTTTTGAGGACAGATGACCTGCGTCTGACAAGTGATTTTTCCAGCCAGGCTCTGTGTCTTCTTTGCAAATAAGAGCAGTTCGTACCCATCGAAGGGTTGCGACTAGTTCGGAAGCGTGGCCACACACGTCACCCCAAAATGTACAAATTCTAAAGCCTGAAGAAGTGGATGGACAAATGACCAATAAAACGTGTCCATTCCCAGCCCCTGGGCCACCTGCCCTGGCTGCTCCTGACCCCCGCTAGTGGCTGGGGGCTCTCCGGGGGTATTTGGGCCAAAGAAGATAGACAATGAGGGGCTCTGGGAATCCTAGAAAATGACCTCCTCCCCCTCATGGTGCCCACACTGGTGAGGGAACCTGTCTCAAGCACAGCTCAAGGAAGAAGAAAACTTGACAGTGGTTCGTGCTGGTGACGCCCCTGCCTGTAAACAATCACATGCAAAGCCGAGCCCTCCCCACCCCGCCCTCTCCCATCACCATAACAACCCTCATCAAGACAGACAGGATGAGCAGCTTGGTGTTTCATACCCGGGGTTTTCTCAACCCTCGTCTGCCCGTGGCTTTTGGCATTTTGAGACAAACGACATGTATCAGTGAGGCCTATAACCATTTCCTGAGTTATATCCTACTGCCAAGAGTGACCCTTAAATTTTTGCTTGTCCTCCCCTAACCCAGCACCCAGTCTCAAAGCAGCACAATCGTCAGAGCCACGTTAATCGCATGAAGCAAACAGGAGAAAGATAGAGGCTTGGAACTAAATCCACCTTATTGCATTTTAATTCCAAAAGGAAGAGAAAAAGCCCTAAAAAGGAGAGAATGCAGAAACTCTGAGCAGAGGGTGCCCTTAGGCTGGGGACAAGGAAAAACAGGACGTTCAAAGAAGAAATGAGCCATCCTAAGTGCTAGCCACAGAGCAGTGGCTGCTCCCCTGAGAAGTCACAGTGAGGCATCTGGCAGTGACCCTGGGCTGCCCTGCTCAGCGGGCCAGGCAGTGAGGAGAGGGACAGCAGCAAGGACCGTGTGGAGAAGCTGGAGCTCCCACAGCCCTGCTTTGCTTCCGCCCCTTGTCTTGCAGAAGTTCAGTTTGGGCCAGATCAAGCTCAGAACCACACCAGGAAGGGGATTTGGGAACCAGAGTCCCCAGAGTCAACGAGTTGACAGTAGAACAGTCCGGCCCAAGTAGCCACCCAAACTGGGGCTCTGCGAGAGGAATGCGGGCTTAATCCGGGCATCAGGGAGGCAATGGCAGGCCAGGCGGGTCTGAGACCGTCCACGCCTCCTGCCGCGTTTCCATCGTAGCTCGCTCTGACTGCCTGGTTTCCTCTTTAAGTCTGTCCAATATTTAGAAGCATTAGGAATGTGCGTTAGTCAGGATTTAGTACAGGAAATAGAGCAGAAAAGGATTTAATACAGAGGGTTGAGCCCTTACAGAAGTCACTGGAAGGACCAGGGCAGTGGAGTCAGGGGGCCGCCCCTGGCCAACGGGCGTCGTGGTCCAGCCTCACAGCTGTGATCCGGGTCAGGACACCGCCATGACTGCTTCTGGCCGCAGAGGTGTGACGGCAGCAGGTGGGGAGTCGGCTCCCGCAATCGCTCAAGCCCACCTGAGCTTTCTCACCAGCACCTCTGCCTCAGGTCCACCCTCCTGGATCAGTCAGCTCAGCCGGCCTTAAATCCTTGCCGTAACATAGTGTCGCCAACCAGGCGGCCTGAAAACAGAAATGAATTCTCTCACAGTTCTGGAGACTAGAAGTCTGACATCAAGGTGTTGGCGGGGCCTGCTCCCCCTGAAGCTCGGGGTAGATTCCTGCCTTGCTTCCCTCTGGCTTCTGGTGGTGGCTGTCAATCCTTGGTGTTCGGTGTGCCGTGGCTTATAGCTGCACCATCTCTGCTTCCGTGGTCACGTGGGGTTCTCCCCGTGTGTCTCTGTCTTCACATGGCATCCTTCTCTTCTTACAAGGACACTAGTCATATGGGATTGTTCCTCCCCGCCCCCACCAATGACCACATCATAGCTTGATTACATCTTCCAAGTCCCCGTTTCTGCAGGGAGTAGAGGGTTAATTTTAATGCACAGTCTTTTAACTTAATCGTATAAGCTGCGGGGCTGCAGGTGGCTTTCTGCTCTGAGAGTAGTGACTTCCCAAGATCCCTTGGAGCTTCCCTCCGGAAGTTGACCTATGCGTTCAGATCCAGGTGCTGGCCCTTCCCTCACACCCCACGCCTGTCTTCAGTACTGTTGTGCTGGGCCCACGCTGCTCAGACTTTGTCCAAAGACCTTCTCCGACACTAAAGCAGGGGAGGGGGCTTATGGCCCTGGAGGGGACGAGCCCCAGGGATCCTGTAGTGGGTCAAATAGTGTCCCCCCAAAATTCAGCTTCACTCAGACTTCATTTGGAAATAGGTTCTTTGTAGATATAATAAGGTGAGATGAGGTCTTACTGGATTAGGGCGGCCCTAAATCCAATGTCCTTCTAAGAGGGTCCTGTGAAGACACACAGGGAGAAGGCCATGTGATGACAGGGGCAGAGATCAGAGTGATGCAGCGACAAACCAAAGGCCACCGAGGCTTGTCGGCAAGCTCTCACGCTGGGAAGAGCCACGGGAGGAGCCTTCCCTGGAGCCATCACAGGGACACCGTGACTTCAGATGCCAGCCTCCAGAACTGAGTGGGTAATAACGACATTTCTGTTGTTTAAAGTTCTCCTGTTCTGCCAAGTGGGGCACACAGTCTGGGCTCACGTCCCCTGACTGGGAGCCGTGGTGCCCCCGGGATGGGACAGGCCGTCTCCCTGGGGCTCTGAAGAGGGCGAGAAAACCGAACGAGGGCCGAGGGACGGTGCCCACGTCTCGGCTTTTTTCCTGGCCGTCTGGCAACATTCTGCCAACAGTCTAAACTCTTTTTTTACAACATCTCCCAATGAATCAATTCCAGAAATGCTTCAAAACGCAATGCCGTGCCCCACAAAGCCTCCCAATTTTCCACTCCAGAGGGGACAGCCTCAGGCCTCGTCAGCACTGCCCGGGAAGGGAACAGAACGCGTGGGAGGCTGGGCTCAGCACCCTCCCTCCCGGCGGGTGGGCGGGCAGGCATGACCACGGTGGCAGCCTTCCCATTAGGACATCAGCACTTAAGAATCTGGGCCACTTAAGAAGTCTCCCACCGGGCACCAGCAGCTGTTACAGAGGCCTGCCCTGAATTCCAAGTTAACCCACCGGCCTGAAAATAGCTTGGTCCTTTTTCCCCATCGGAAATAAGATTTGGTAATAATCAATTTGGCAAATGACGGTCGGGTATTGCTGTGAGCAAACTGTGGTGACTCTCGTGAGAAACCGTGACATGAAGGACACGCGGTTCCTGCCCTCCAGGAGCTGTCAATGAAAAATGTGAAGGAGGGTTAAGTTTCCTGTATGGGTCCCAATGTGTCGTCTCATCTGTCTCCCCGTCTTGCTGGTGAGGAACCAGAGGCTTGAAGAGGCTGAGGCGTTTGTCCTGGCCTGGGGCCCTCAGGGAACCTCGTGGGAGTTCCGTTCCAAGTTCTATGTTTTTCCTCTGGGGACGTGATGTGTTCACACACGTTCCCAGGGAGAGAGGGAGACGTGGCAGGTGGCGGGAGGCAGCGGGAGCCCAGGGCCAAAGTTCCAAACTGATTCTTGGACGGGAGAGGGCGGAGCCCCTGGAGCATCGCACCACAGCAGCAGGAGGGACATCTGAGGGCACCCAGCACCCACGGGGCCTCAAGTGTAGTCTTTTGTAGTCTTACAGCTCCAAAGATGTAATAGTGAAGGGCCAAAAAGCTGGGCCGCTCCCACCTCAGGGGACTTAGAAATCCTGAAGCCGCTTCCCCACCTCAGAGATCCTGACATCGTTGGTTGGGTGTGGCCTGGGCCCGAGGTCATCAGAGGCCCCAAGGGGTGCTAAGGGCAGCGAGGTGACAAACTGCTGCTTTAGCCATCTCCCCGTTTTCACAATCCTCTGTTGGTCTTTCTCCTCCTTCGACCATTATGCACAAAACCTCAGGAGCTGTAGGCAGGACGTGAGGTCAGCCTCACACCAACCACTCAGGCCTCCCCAGGCCAGGGCAGGCTAAGGGACACTGTGTACCTGTGTTCTTTGTGTTTAAATTTAGGTATAATTTGCACAGAGTAGAATTGCCCTGGACGTTTACGGTTTTATATAAACCTGACAGATACGTATCATCGTGTAACCATCAACCACAATCAAGATATAGAACGGTTCCATCACCTCGAAAAAGTCCGTAGGGGCACTTTTGAATGCCATTCCAGTGGCAGGACAAGGGGTCTGAGGTACCTTGTCCTGTTTCTGGCCCAGGTACCTTTCCTGACGGTCAGAAGCAGCTATTCCCCAGCAGCCCAGCTCTGCCTCGTTAGAGGCTCTGTTGAAAAACCCAGAATGCTAATGTCACTTTCCTTGCTCCTCCTGAGACCAATTTTCCCAACCTGTATAGCACCCACGGTCAATACCTCTGGCGATCACTAAAGTAACTTCTGGTGGGAGAGAAAAAAAAAATCACCTGCTACCTAAAGCAACAGTCACAAGAGCTTTCCTCACACAGCTGTTCCCAGCTCCCGAGAAATCATTTAATTGGTTTGGAGGTCACAGGAGCCTCATCCAATTAGGGTCCCATCGCACCAGCTGCCATCTGCATGGGGCAGCGACGATCCAGCCTGGGCTTTGTAGGACAAACAGTCATCCACTCTCAGAAGCGGGACAAGTCCTTTAGCAGCTGCCTGGCTCCTGACCCGCAGGCTGGAGCTGCGCTTCAAGATGCTTGGGAACCAGGATGGAGTGAACAGAATGAGAATTTTCAGCTCGACCTCTTTCTTTTCCCTGAGCAGCCGCCATGAGGACAGAATGGGTTGCAGGGCAGGTGGCGGGGGCGGGGGTGGGAGTGGAGGGGGGGCTTTGAGATCTTAATTTTCAGACTTTATGGAAGGAGAGCTGCTCACCAACGGGCCTGTCGTGCCAACTCCACCATCCCCTCCCCTATGATGCTCACGCCACTGAATGCTGATCTCATTTTCCAGGCCAAGGAGGGGACCCAGGGACAAGCTAAGTGGCAAGAACATGATGAACAGGGAGCAGTGTATGTGTGGACGTATATTGAACAAAATGTTCCCATCTCGGGAGGACTTGTAAGAAAATGGAGAGGGCAGGGGTGGGACTTAGGCCACATGGTGAAATCAGCGACGCCCCAGCTCAAATGATTCCTCCTCCATCAATCTCTCCTCTAACTGTTTAAAGCAGCATCTGCCTGCACCCCCAGGACCCTGACAACGGGTGCTTCCCTGGGCCATGGAGTGACGTCAGTTCAGCCCAAACCTCTCAGACAGACCGGGGCCGGGGGCTCTCACAGGGAGCCGAGCAGCCGAACCCATACCAGTGACGACTCATCCGGACCCCTACTCCACCCCCAACGACAGTGGGGTCTTTTGTTTTGTTTTGGTTTGGTTTTTGATTATTTTTTTTTTTTAAGATTTTGTTTTTAGAGCAATTTTAGGTTCACGGAAGAATCGATGGGGAGGCACAGAGAGTTCCCGTACACCCTCTGCCCCCCGCGGGCACAGCCTCCCCCATTATCGACATCCCCTGTCAGAGCAGCACATCCGCTAGACTTGGGAACCTACACCGACACGTCGTAACCGCCCAAAGTCCACCATTTACTGCCCCCGAATCCTCCGTGCTCCACCTGTTCATCCGTCGTCTCCCCTCCCCCCAACCATTGATCTTTCAGTTTTGCCGTGTCCAGAATGCCATCTGGTTGGAATCACACAGTAGGTAACCTTTTCAGATCAGCTCCTTCACTTAGAAGTATACATTTAAGTTTTTTTTCCCCTATCTTTTTATGGCTTGATAGCTCATTTCTTTTCAGCTTGGAATAATCCATTGTCAGGATGGACCACACTTTGCTTATCCATTCACCTACCAAAGGACATCCGGGTCGCTTCCAAGTTTTGGCCGTTATGAATAATACAGTTGCTAGAAACATTGTGTGTAGGTATTTATGTTAACCCTGCACACTCGTTTTTCATCAGAGTGAGGGCGGGAACCACTAAAACCCCCTCCAGGCCCTGTCTCAGGCCTACCCCGAGTCGGTCAGTGGCAGATTTCCTGGGCATCACTGCCTGGGAGACACACGCCTTGCAGAGGACACCAGCCGCACCCTCATTAGGCCTGGGGCTGCCTAATCACCTCCTGATGTACAGAATTCTTGAGTCGGAAGCAAATAATGCTGGCTGAAATCGGTATCCACGGGTACTGGGAACACAAGCAGCGTCCTGGTGACAACCAAGCCCCCTCTGATTCTCAATTCTTGGGTCTTTGCTCAGGCTCCTCCACCCACTGTGAACCCAACCCCAGCCCAAACCTGGCCTGCTCTTCGATAGCTCAGATGACACTTTGTCTACTGTCCCTGAGTGTCCCACTAGGAAGCAATACCACCTCTTCTCACCCTCCCTCCTCCTCGCTTCCTTTTTAGTAAACTAATTTTAGAATACTTCTAGATCCGCGGAGAAGTCTACAGGCAGCAGTAAGAGGTCCCATATCACCCTCTACCAGTGTCTCCTAACACGAGTATCTTATTACTTTGTCACATGCAGTACCTTTGCCCAAACTAAGAAATCGACATTGGTACAATACTAAGAAATGAACCTCACACTTTATTTGGATTTCATTAGTTTTTCCCTGACATTCTTTTTTTGTCCTAGGATGCCCTAGGTGCCACATTATATATTTAGGTGTCATTTCTCCTCAAGTCTGCTGGTTTGTGACAATTCTTCAGCCTTTCCTTGTGCTTGATGATCTTGACTGTTCGGAGTTGTGCCGGTCAGGTATTTTGTAGAAAGTCCCTCAATCTGGGTTTACCTGATGATTTTCTCATGCTCAGGTAGGGTTATGGGTTTCGGGGAGGATGGGCACAGAGGCCATGTGTCGCTTTTCCTTTTCTGCTCATCACTACACCTCGCTCTTTGCTGCTTCAGGCCACATTCTGCTGGTCCCCTCCCACCTCTGGTCGTGTCCAGTCTGTCCTCCACAGGTTGAACCACAAGAAGTACCTACCCTCCACAGAGGCTACTCTCCCTGAGTGGATGCCACGTGCCAGGTATAGTCCTAGCCCTGAGGGCCATGAGATACCGCTGGAGAATAATAACGATTAATAATAATAATAACAACAACAATATCAAATGCCTTCTCCTGGGTCCCTAGGTCTTGGGACAGGGGACAGAATCAAGGAACAGAGGTGGTTTCCCACCCCTGCATAGGGTCTCAGGTCTTTCTCTGGCTCCCCCGTCTCGGTCTGGTGCCAGTGTGTCTGCTGGTGGGGTGCTCTCTGCATAGATGACACGTTCTGCCTCAACTTGGCCTCCTGTGTGACTGAGAACGCCATCGGAGAGGGTCAGCTGGGCCTCCTCTCCAGCAGAGAGTGACAGCATCCCTTCCCTCTCCCACTGCAGACATAGGGTTCAGTGAGGACCCGCCATGTTTGAGTTAAGTGAGGGGCCGGAAGAGGCGGATGCGGGTCAGCAGGCAGTAGGGTGGGACTGGACGAAGCCCAGTAGTGCCCTGGACAAGAAAAGACATCTGGCATCTGGCATGCCCTCCTCTATATGTAATCCCAAATAAAAATCATAAAGCACAAAATTCATTTGTATGTTGAAATGATAATAATTTCATACTTAATTATCTTGTTGCCATGGTTTTGCATAGGCTTGTCGAAAGTGAATTTTCCTCCTTCCTTCTGCTTTGTCTCTGCACCTGAGTAAGTCCATGAAGGCAGGTGTGGTATCTGTTTTTTTTTTTTTTTAACTCTATATCATCATCTATAGCACTTAATGAACGCTAATAACAGTTAACATTTACTAAAGTTTGTAATGCACCTGGACCCCTTTCTAAATGCTTTAGTATTATCAACAACATTTGACAAGTATTTATTGAGCAATGATTACGTGCTAGACATGGTCAGCACATAATAGGTGCTGGGGATGCATCAGTGGACAAAACAGAACAACCTGCCTCCTGGAGCTGACCTTCCAGTGAAGAAGACAGACCATAAACAAGATAAGTAAGTAAATTATGTGGCATAGCATAAGGTGAAAGATGCTAAGAAGAAAGATCATGGAAGGAAGAAAGGGGAGCAAGCTCATGAGATGCATATTCCCCGTGTCTCACAGATGAGGAAACTGAGGTAGAGAGAAGTTAAGGAACTTGTTCAAAATCGGATCCCTTGGCTGTTAAGTGACAGAGTTAAGATTCAAACCCAGACTGCGACACCACCTGCCAAACCATTATACCCTTATGCCTTCCCAAATAGGAACTCAGTAAGATTGGATGGAGGAAGGACCGAAAGACGGACTGTGTAGACTGTGAAGACTGGAGGCTCATAGAGACCCCTCAGGGGCCACCACAGAAAAGGAGGAGCAGGCAGCCAAGGACACAGGGCCCCCAGCCCCTCTCTAGCCTCCAGCCATAGCAGCCCTCCTTTTATCTGTCAAAAAGAACTTCTGGGTGACCTGTCTCTTGAAGAAAGAGTAAAAAATTTAAAACACTTGTACTAGACCAAAGCAGAACCGAGGCAACTGGTAGAGTCTAAGTCAACGTCAGAGCTGGCGAGGGCTTCAGACACAGCTCCTCCAAGCCCTCTGTTCTCCTGGGGTGGAGTGCAAGGTTGAAAATGATGACACGACTTCCCCAGGGTCACACAGCCAGTGACAGAGCGAGCACCAGGACTCCTGACTCCAGTCTAGTCCCTTTCCTCTACGCCGCTGCTGTCAACAGACGATCAGGTGACAAGGAGGAAAGAGGCTGGGTCTGGCCCAGTGAAAGCTGCTATGAAGCCGGCGTGGGCACCCGTTAATGGTCACCAATCCCATTTCCTCTTCTCCCGGAGCCTATGGCCAGGTGACATTTCCCAGGATCCCTCACCTTTACAGGGCGTTGAATGAGCCAACCTGTCTATGGGAAACAGTGCCATCTCTGGCCTGTGGAAGCTGCTCGAAGCATTTTAACTAGAGTTGGCATGGCTTAGTCATTAAGGGCCTACGCTCTGCAGCTACACTGCCTGGCTTCACATCCCTACTCCGCCACTATTGGAGTGTCCCTCTAGCGACCTCCTTCCCATCTCTACGTTGCAGCTCACACATTATAGTTAGGCTTTTTCAGTTTACTCATCATTAGGTAAGCTGACTATAACAGGTTATGTATCTTATAGGCTTGCTGTGAATATTAGATGACTTAATAAGCTCACGGCCACATATCTGGTACATAAAAGAGGATCGGCAAAAAGTTAACAGCAATGACAACAAACAATTCCAAGCTGTGCACCCGGATGGACTGAAGGGTCCTTCAGGCTTTTCGAAGGAGGCCTTTAGCGACATCCTAAAGCAACTCATCTCTTTTTCCATCTAGAAATTTGGAGATTGGTTTTTTATAAATTCTGTAGCATAATCCCAGTTTTAATGGTTCGCTCTCCGACTGTCCTTTAAACACAGGTCTGACACCACCTTTGCTCCGTCCCCATTCGCCCACTCCCGTTGCTACTTCTCTAGATTGACATTAGATTTGATGAAGAGATGAGAGTTTCCTTTGCAGACGTGGGAATTGTATTCTTCTAAAAGCTGGCGGAATTTTCTTTGGATGTGTTGACAGCATTTTTATCACCTAGACATCTACTAAAAAACTCGAGCGTGTCTGGCTTTTAATTGCCTTGCCCACCCACACAGAAGCTGTTCGGAACATTCACCTGGGCTACTTAATCCTTTCAGATTGCAATTCTACTGGTGTAAACAGAACTACAGATCTTTGTAGAGATGAGAGAGGACTTTGACTTTCTTGTTCTTCTCCAGGAGGAGTTTCTCAAGAACCTGCCACGAAAGAGCCCCTCCACTTCATAATTACAAGGGATACGCAAAGATCACAAAGCATGGGTCGAACCACAAAGACGAGGTCAGAAATAAAAGAAGAGAGGAGGGAGAAAATATAAAAGAAAGAGCTGATGAGGGAAAATAGTTATTTAATGAGATCGATGCTGACATTATCATAACTAAGAAGAGCGTTGAAGGGGGCGGGTAGGTATACTGTGTGTCTCCTGTGCGTCAGCCACTGTGTCACAGTGCGCTGGAATCCAGAAGACTCTGATCTGAGCTGCTACTACCTATGCAGGTAGCTGAGAGGGTGGCCATTTGCAGCCATTTTGGCAACTCTTGTAGGAGCAGAAAAAGTCTAAGTCTCTTTGCCATAATTTGCCAGAGGTACAACGGTCTTGCTTATGGCAGAAAGAGACTTTCCTCAGGTTGAGAATGAACTTCCTCTGAGAGAAACAAGTTGCTTTCTTCTTGGATAAATTATTGGGGAAGTCAGCTGTAGCTATCATGGATGGAGGGATTGAAATGGGATCAGAGTACCCGCCGTCATCCCTAGCAAAGAGGGCGGAGAACATCGATTAGCTTCCAGCTAACGGCAGAGGTGCCTACATTTACAAGACACAAAAAGAGACAGAGGGAGGCAAAGTCTTTCCCCTCTGAGATGAAGTAGCAACACAAAAAGAGAGGGGCCAGGCAGGCCCGAAGGTGATCCCCACCACCCAGGCCACCCCAGCTGAAGGCCTAACCCCGCCCCTGTGAAACAAGCACAGAGGCTTCACTCCCCTTTCTCCGCCTTCCCTAGAGATAGCTACATTCTGGTCTCCTCCTATAGGGACATCCTGGAGCTCTGTGAGAGGAGTGACTGGCTTAAGGAGAATAGTGAGCCTCTGGGAATTTGAAAGGAAAACTTGCCCGGGAGAAGGTTGGAAGGATTTAGAGGAAAGAGAGAGAAGAAGAGACAGGCTCCACATGGGAAACCTTCCTCTTTTTCACTAGTCAGCTAGACTCATGGATCCATGCAAGGATTCATCCATCCTCTCTTTTGTTTTATTTATTTATTTTTTTTGTTTATCTCTAGCCCTGTAATCATTTTCGTACATCCCCTGCTACCTTAGGAGACAGGACAGAGAGAAGTATGATGTGAGCACTACCAGATCTCGCTCCACCGTTGGTCTCTGTCTCTCTCTGCCTTCCGTCAGACCTACTTCTCCTCACGTACAGAACCGAACAGCTGGTCGATCTTCCAGTCGCACTGCTAGAGTCAGAGTCCAACTCTCTCTCCGGGTCCAGAAGCTCTATGTCGTGTCAGATTGGCCCTGTCTGGCCCAACTCAAACCAGTCACTCTGGTCAGGGAGCTTGAGTCATATTTCAGTACGGCTCCCCTGTCAAACGCCGTGGTTAGAGTGAGACATGGAGCAACCCCCAGAAGGGGGAAGGTGTTTCTCCGGGCAGACAATCGATGTCTGCTGAGGGCCATCACTGAAGTTGATGAATTCTTCACCACATCTCAAACAGGACTTTTTGTTTCTTTGACGATAATTCGATGTTGAGCATCCAGCAGCTCTCTGATATGACCCTGTACCAGTTGTTCACCTCCTCCACGGAAGGCTCTCATTACTCCCAGTCCTATGCTCCCCTTGCCCTTGGCGCTGCAAGGAGGCGGAGATGATGATGATGATGACGCCAATGACAACAACTAACTAATAAGAACTTGCCATATGTTATCAACTCTACTAAGCAGCTTGCATGCATTTAACATCCCTTTTACTTGCACTCTCGATATCCCCATTTTACAAATAAGGGAAATGTGTAGAGATCAACTTGCTCAAGACTGTAGGGTTAGTGTACGCCAGAGTCAGGATTTGAAGCCACGCGTACTTGCTTCTAAAATCCTTGTACTTCCATCCTAAGCCCTGGTGAATACCAATGACAAGGTGTGAGCTAGAGTGTGAATGCAGAGAGAGCAGGAAGTCACTTGTTTTTGTCTCCTAGAACAGGGTTCCCCAATCCCCAGGCCATGCACTGGTACAGGTCTGTGGCCTGTTAGGAACCGGGTCGCACAGCAGGAGGTGATTGGCGGGCGAGCAAGAGAAGCTTCATCTGTGTTTGTAGCCGCTCCCCAGCGCTGGCGTCACCCTTCAGCTCCTCCTCAGATCATCAGGCGTCAGATTCTCATAGGAGAACCGGTCCCTGGTGCCAAAAAGGTTGGGAACCGCCATTCTAGAGCACCAAGCACAAAGCTTTGCGCATCATAGGAACATAACCATTTACCAAACTGAGGGGAAGTGCGTGGCTCGGGGAGTTCGTGTCCGGTTTCTTCCCTGGGACAGAGAAGCATCAGCTTCATGAGCTGCAGCTGCACTTAACCTGAAGCTTGTTGAATTAGGGAGGTGGGTGGATTGTTCAGAGTTTGTTGCAAAATATCTAATAGGCAGGTTTGGCTTCCCGTGTACTTCGAGCAAAAGCGTGTGATTGTGGTACATGCTGGTTTATGTTCTTTCTGCCGTATTATACTGTAATACCCATAATTTTCAGATCTAAAGAGATTTATACCTGAGTTCTTGAGCGTTTTCACAGACTAATGACAGTAAGTGTATCCATATTGACATGGCCTATTTTGAAAGGTTAATAAGTTTGTTCAGCTGCTTGTCTTCTACTGATTTGATAGATGCATTATTGTTGTTGTTGTTGTTGTTGTTGTTGTTATTTTCTAGTTACTGGATCATCCCAGCTAAGAGTCCAATTAGACACCGAATACAGTCTTGCTGAGAACCCTGCTTCTAAGGTTTAGTTAGTATTTTCGATATTATTATTGAGGTTCTGGGATAAAAAGGAGAGGTGGACAGAAATCTGGGAACACTAAGTTTGGGGAGCAGGTGCATGCAGGCCTGCCCCTCGGTATGGTGATAGCAGGAAGGTGGGACATGAGGATGAAAAGCATCCAGGAGCAAAGCTTGGTGGCTGCCTCACCGAGACGCTGGTGGAAGCATGAAACACGGCAGGCAGCGGCGGCAGAGCGGGACGGACCCTGGGTCCCCGTGTGCCCGCAGCAGGTCCGGGGTCCCTGCCGTGGTTACTGTCGCACGGCGGCCCATTCCCGCAGAGGTCCACAGTGCTACAGATGGCGCTTGGCCCTCCTTGCGCATAAATCTGTGGTTCGGAACGTCCAGACCTCATTGCCCTCCTTCTTGAATCCTCACTTCACCTTTTCTTGTGGGACCTCAGCCTGCGTACCTGCCTAGTCATCTTAGGCGCCAGTGGGACTCCCCCTGGGTTGGCCACATGGCCCAAGTTTGGCCAATGAGAGCACTGCTTCCCTCTGCGACTTCATCGATTGGGGTATATGCTCATGGCCCAAGATGACCAATCGGACCTGGGCCAGGCCAATGAAAAGGCCAGTCCGAGAGTGCTGTCAAGACAACCGGGAAGGAGGTCCACTTTTCCCGGTAGCGTCACTCAGCTGGTAAAGTCTGCAGTTGCTGTCGACCGTCTTTACCCCTAGAGGAAAGAGCCTCGATCATACAATTCAAGGAACTGATTCTGTCATTGAGTTCCTAGCTATGTGAGCCATTAACGTCCCCTCTGTGCTTAAAACAGTATCATTGTGTTTCTCTCTTACACCTGAAAGAATTTTAATGTAGATGCCAACACTGGACAGTTGCCGGTGGCTGCCTGAGGCCCTGTGTTACAGACTGCAGGGCTGCATCCTGGCACAGTGGGGAAAATACTGGGATTGATTAGCAATGTCTGCCTCAGGCAAGGAAGTGACGAGAGGGAGCACGTTTGCTTTATATATGCCTTTCCTAGGATAGAGACTACACAGTGGTTGCTGGGCTTTGTGGAATAACGATGAGGTGGTTCCACTAGTCTCACTTCTATGGGGGTGTTAGGAACTGAAGGTCTGTGTTTGAACACAAAATGCATATGTGGAAGCCCCAACCCCCAGCGGGGCTACAGTTGGAGGTGGGGCCTTTATGGAAGTAATCGAGGTTAAA
>CM053507.1:147153165-147184397 GCA_028627145.1 Eidolon dupreanum | reverse complement strand
TCAGGGTTGAGGAGAAAAAAAAGTTAAGTTTCATGGTTACAACTTGTGCAACATACTGAGCCTAAAACCCAGGAATTGGAGGGACGTGGCTGAAGTGGCTCTTGTTTTCCAACTGGTCCCACCGAGGGGCCAGCAGACACCAGGGCGGGCGGAAAGAGAAGGCTGAGCTGCTCAGTGTGGATCCTCAGAAGCCATGGTGCGTCCTCGAAATACAGGAAATGCCCCCAAGTAGAATCGCGGTTCATGGGGGCTGCAGCAGAGCAAAGGGGCTGGCATTTGGGGTCTGAAGACAGTCATTTGGGTTCCAGCTGTGATTTTTACTAACTACACTCCCCTGAGCCAGTAACCCACCCTCTTTCCACCTGCTTTTCCTTTCCTGTAAAGTAAGAATAAAACTCAGCTCTCAAGGTCTCTGGGGACTGTCACGTGAGGGGCTATGTGAAAGGGCTTAATAAACTGTAAAGTGCTGGGCAGAACTTATCAGTCATTAGGGAAAGCCTAAAAGAAGAACCTCAGAGCCTCCAGTATTTTCTCTCTCACCTAGACAGGGCTAGGTGACCTCGAAAGTAGGCCAGGCAAAACTTCCACAATGCCCTGGGAGAGGAAGTATCTCTAAGTAAACCATTTTTCAGTCCTATCACTTTATTCTCACAAGGTTTTTGTGTATGGATGTTTGTAGGGGTGTTTAATTGATGCTGCCTGTTTTGACATGAGCAGCTACGTGCTCAGACAGGATAGGCTGAAGTGGTCTATATTTTGATGATGGAAAAGATTAATTCTGGCCCACTCAGCTGTCAAGATCATCCTCTGTGACCACACAGTCACAGATACACGAGGCCAGTGTGGGTGCCAGTTCTCGTCTGCAGCAAAGGAGGGCGGCTGGGAAGCTGTCCCAGGATGCCCTGGTTTGTACTTCTCAAAGACAGCTGTCCAGGGAGAGAGATTTTTTCTGTCTTGCAAACAGTCGGTAAATGAAAATCTGTTTGCATTTCTCAAGTCCTGTGAACCACACCAGGGAGATGGACTCAAGCGATCCTTTTGGGGACTTTGCAGAGAAAAGGCCCAGCCTCGTGCTAGGAATGTGGGCAGGGTTTTTAGATGGCAACACTTCAGTTCTTATTTACAAACTGTTAGAGCAAAGAGTACTGGACTTGGAGTTACAGGACCCTGGCCAAGTTAGTTAACCTGTCTGTGCCTTGGTTTCCCCATCTTTAAAATGGGAGTTCAAAAGATTATTATGAGGAAATGAGAAAAGAGATGAAGGTATCTGATACATTACCAGGCACAGAGAACAGCTTACAACGATGTCATTGTGGAATATTAGAGCTAAAAGAGACTTTAAATTGTGGTAGCTAGTTTCCAGAAAAAGGTCCCTCCCCCCACTAATGAACCAAGACTCTCAGTATTCACATCTCCCAGTATTCACTCCCTTCAATCATAAGAAGTCTGAAGCTTCCATGACTGGGCCTCTTGAACAGTTTGCTTTTGGGATATTTGACCTAGGAACCCAGCTCCCATGCTGTGAGAAGCCCCCAGTCATGTGGAGAAGCCATGTGTAAGCACTCTAATTGACAGCCACACATAAGCCCTCAGCCAACAACCAGAATCAACTATCAGTTATGAGAGTGAGCCATCCTGATGGCCAGCCAGGTGAGCCTTTTGAAGACTCCAGCCAACACGCAAAAGCAACCGTATGATAGACCCAACTAGGAATTGCTCAGTGGGAATCCACCCACAGAATAATGAGTGATAAATTGTGGTTTGAGCTACTGGATTTTAGAGTGTTCTGTTATATAGCAATAGAAAACTAGAAGAAAACTCTTCTATTTCAGTGGCTATTAAAATTGAGTGGACATAGTTTCCTTTGAGAATAATACTCCTACTCACTACATTCTAAACCTTATGCCAAATGCTTTCCTTAAGTAAACAAGGTTAATAAGAATTTCATTATCTAATCCTCATAATGACCCCTGTGTGACATAAGTATCACCCCCATTTTACAGATAAGGAAACAGAGACTAGAGAGGTTGTCTGAGGAACACTAAGGCCTCTGTCCCCAGAAAAAAAGTTCTCATGCACCAATGCTGATAACTCCCTGCCATTTCTCTGATTTAAGAAGTCCTGATTAATCAAACTCCTGAACTTGACATTAGCTGGTTGTGTGATAGAAAAGTACACCAATTTGCTGAAGAGTACTGCCTTAGTTCACAGGAAATCTTTCTCAAGTTGGCAAGTACAAATCCATATCGGCCAAGAGCTGGTGAGCCCCCCAAAGTCAATTGGCACCTCAGTCAAAACCATGTCCTTTATACATGGCTGTTCCCCAAGCAGAGTGTATGTGTGATGGTGTGTGTGTGTGTGTGTGTGTGTGTGTGTGTGTGTTTGAGGAACAAAACTATAAAAGTGCTGGAAAACAATAAAGGTAGCTCATAGCTAATAGAAATTTTTTGAGAGAATTCTGGAAGATAGGAAGCAGATAAGATTGGGTAGAGTTGGCAAAGTGAAATAGAATCACAGAAACTTTCTCCTCTTACTCCTTAGGAAACAACGAAAACAGTAAAAAGGAAAGAAGCAAACCAAAAAAATTTACCAGTAGGAGTCAGACAAGGACATAATCAGATGACATAAGAATTCAAGAAGTGGTGACAAAGGCGGAAAAAAATAAAAATATGATGGAGTGAAACATATCTCCACGTAGCTCTAGTGAGTCAGAATCCTGATAAATCTACTCATAGACCAATTCTGGAGAGAAGTGACATTTTCTTTTCCTCCTCTATTTGGGTGGAGGGTGGGGTGGAAGGGCGTCTAAAAGTCATAGAAACAGCCACTGAGAGGAGAAGGAAGATAATTTCTCAGATAAAACAAGGGCTTTAGGACTCCATTGTGAGTCAGGAAAGCAATCATCCCTACCCACACTCTCCGATTACAGAAAAGGAGATAGAACTAGAAATGCTGGTAGGAAATTTCTCACAGAATATATTCTGTGTGGACAGAGCTGTCCACATTCAAACTATGAAAATATACTACAATAAACAACAAAAAAGAACAAAGCATGCAAAAGATAGTTGAAGAACATATTCTAAAAGAAAACACATCTTCTATGGCCATGCTACCCTGAACGTGCCCAATCCCGTTTGATCTCAGAAGCTAAGCAGGGTTGGGCCTGGTTAGTACTTGGATGGGAGACCGCCTAGGAAGACCAGGTGCTGTAGGCATAAAAAATAAAAAACTAAGGGATCTAAGCTGACAAGTTTCTTGCAATCTGTGAGGTCAACCAAGGGTTGCCTCGCCTAAAAAAAAAAAAAAAAAAAAAAAAAAAGAAGGGAAAAAAACTAGATGTGAAAAGGAAACACATCTCAAAAATAGTTCATTGAGTTCTTCTAATGAACTCGATGAATTAAATAAAGCAAGAACTGAAAGATGAGCTGATAAATCAATTGAGGACAAAACAATACCATTAAAGAATTAATAAAAATATTACAAACAGTAAGAAGTAGAAGCCTCAAAATCAAATTGCTATCATAAAAGAGAATAGATATTATGAACAAATACAAGCCAATGCAAAGAAAATTAAAATGCCCAAAGAAGCAAATAATTGGAATATCCTGAGACTGTCTAGATTAAAAAAATAATAATAATAACATGCTAAACACATACACACAATCTCTTTCATAGCAATGAAATAATCTGCAAGAAAGTCAAGTAAAAGGATCACTTGTGATTCAGAAATCAGCAGGAACACCAATCTTTGAAGGTAAATAAGAACCAAAAAGCACTTCACAGCTTGGGGTGGGGGTTGGGAGTCAGAAAGCAGAACTAGCCTTAGACCTAAGCAGTAATACAGCTTGAGGAGAGCAAAACCTTATATAAAGCTAGGATTCAGAGGAGGTTACACCCTGAGAAAAAGGATGAATTAGAAGAAATCCTGCAAAAAAGCAGGGACTCAGATGCAGTTCTGTTAGAGAATAAAAAAAGTTTCCCATGAGATTTCAAGGCCATTGGTCAAATTTTGTATAGGTTTTGTACACTGAAATATACCCCAAATCCCAAGGGAAGAATTTAATTTAGAGGGACCTAGGTCTATATTCCTAAAAACTCCTGACAGAGGCGAGCAGGAACCCTCAACCCAGGCTTCATAAAACTCGTACAGGAAAAGTTCTATCATATATGAGTGCCCAATATAAAACCAGAAAAACACCCAAATAAACAAGCCATCATGAGTAAGAGTCAGCAGGAAAAAAATAAAAAGAAATTTTTTCATAAAGATTAGCTGTTAGAATGATCAAATAGAAAATATTTTCTAATATGATTAAGTAAATAGAACTTAAAAGTAAGAAGGAAGAAACTATAAAAAATGAGCAAATGTACTGAAAGAAGAACCAAATAAGACTTCTAGAAATAAAGAATATGTATAAATTAAAATAGCTATGAAAGAGTTGAAAAAGTAGACACAGCTGAAAAGAATCAGTGAACTCAAATACAAATCTGAAGAAATTGCACAGAGTGCAGCTCAGAGAGACACAAATATGGAAAATTCTCAGTAAGACAATTAGAGGATGGAGTGAGAAGATCCAACATAGATCTAACCAGAGTTCCAGAAGCAGATAATAGAGAGAATGGAAGAAGAGGCAATATTTAAAGAAATAGTAGCTGAGAAATGTGTAGCATTGGTAAAGATATGAATCCTTATATTTAGAAATTTCTACCCCCCCAAAAAAAATCCCAAACAGAATATAACATAAGATGACCATACCCAAACACATCATAGTGAAACTACAGAATGTCAAAGACAAAGACAAAATCTTAAAAGAAGCTTGAAACAGATATTTCCCACAAAAGTATAAAAATTAATATCTGACTTCTTAGCATCACCTATGGAAACCAGAAGACAGTGGAATAATGTATTAGACGTGCCGATAGAAACACCTGTCAACCAGATTTGTAAAGCCAATGAAACTATTTCTAGAATGAATGAAATAGAGACATTTTCAGTAATATAAACACTGAGATAATTTACCACCTCACTAAATCCTCACTAAAGACACTTCTAAGGGATGTACTTAAAGAAGAAATAAAATGCCCAAAATGAAAATCTGGGTGAAAAGAATAAACTAACAGGTGAAAGTGGTTTTCCCCCATGTCACTGTTCCCTCCCTGAGTCATCACTGCCTTGCTTCTCCGTTAGGGAGGAATGCCTGCCCTTCATTTTCTTGCCCAAATGGAAAAAACTTCTTATCCCCCAGGAACCACCTCTTCTATGAATCCTTTCCGGGCCTCCCAGCTAGAAGTGTTGCCTCTTTCCTTTGAGCCCCTGGCGAACTTTCTACAAACTTGAGAGCATTTTTCTTTGTTTCATCTGTTTGCATGTCATACACTTTGAGTTCCTTGAAGGATACTTTTAGGATGGATCTCTACATCCTCTGGGTAGATATCAGTGTTAACAACGATCATTTCTTGGTAATGAACATTTTACATCGATAAACTCGTTATTCTTTAGGGAAAGAAAAAAAGAATCATGAAAGATTTTGCAAATGGTACAGAGAAAACAGTAGTCTTAAATACCACAGGTCAAAACAGCCATTGCCATGGGAACCCCAGAGAAGTTTCTGACTTGGAACCAACAAACGTAAACTCAGGTGTAGGCGAGCTTTGGGTCAGGCTGTGGGGACTTGAGAGAGCAGCAAAGCAGAACAGTCTGAAGTCAGGGGATTTAAGCCCAGGCACTGAGCAGAGGTGAAGACGGTATGGGGAGAACAGGCAGCTTTTTCCCCACCCCGGAGAGAAATTCATGGAGGGCTCCATCCCCAGAGGAAAGTCCTCCTTACCTCAGCATCTGGGATTAAGTATCTGGTCTGCCGGGGTTCCTCACGCCCCGTTCATCTTGGAAAACACAGTGAGGGGCATCTCACAGCCTGGGCTTGTGGACCCGGGAAGCCCAGTTCCTCTCAGCGAAATGCCAGCATCTGTGCACAGGGAGGAACCGACAGGAAGGACGGGGGTGTTGGGCTAAAGGACGAGGGGCCTTTTCGCTATTCAAGAGAGCGTGGCCCACCTTGGAGGTTTCCATTCGACCCCCGGGAGGGCTGGGGAAGCAGCTGAAAACTGACCGCCTAACTGTGTGAGATACTAAAACTTAAGCTGTGCATTTAGGAAAAGTAAAGAAGGTGATATTTCTTCTACCCAGGAGTTAGAGGGCAGCTCGCATTTCTATTCTGGGAAAGACCACTGTTTTCACAGAACAGAATGGGAGGTGGTAGGAAGTCGGGCAAGTGTGTTAAGGCCCTCAGCCTATCGTCTGGAGCTGACGAAGGATGGAAAGAAACACAGACTTCAACAGAAAATCACCAGAAGAAAGGAAAAGTGGGAACTCTCAGACGTGGTTAGGCCTGGAGAATGGAACTGGACCCGCGAGATGGCTTTTCATCAGAACTTTCCAGCACTGGTTCAATTGCATTTTGATCAAATATATGTTTCTTTACTGACCACAACAATAACTAGGCAAAGGGTTTAAAATAACCCTTTGTACGCTCGTTAACCGAGACTCATTCAATAAATCAACTTAAACTATATAAATTCTGTTTCCTCGTGCAGTGGCCACTGTGCAGCTCTGAGGGGTGGGGGTCTATTAGAAATGGAAAGATAAGTATGATGGTCTTCAAGTAAAAAATATTGCTTTAATTAACCCGATGACCAATATAGACATTATGATGACAATTGTGCTTTTTAAATCTCTGTGAAAATGTATATTATCTGACTCGGGCAGTTTTTTTTGTACAAGTGGCAGACTCAGCTTTTAAGCAAAAAAGAAAATAAATTGGCTCCTACAACTATAAAGTCCAGGGCTGGGTTTGGAGCTTCAAAGCGACTGGGTCAAATCAGCTCAACCAGCTCAAATGGTGCCAGGCCCACACCCTCCAGCCTGGCAGCCCCAGGGGAAAGACCTCCAGAGAACCCCCCACAGTACTAGGACAGAGCAGATGGCTCAGCTTAAGCAAGAGCGGGGGGAGAGGAGACATTTCCTGGGCAGGCCTGGGTTCTGTCTCAACCCTTGTTCCAAGAGGTGGGGTCAGTCCCCCAAACTGAGCCTCATAGGCTAACTACAAATGAGAGCTGGGGTGGGGTGGGGTCCCCCCCACGGGAAAATTAAGTTGTTGTTTCAGGAGAGGATGCGATGGAGTTTGGATGGATTCACCCAGTCGACGTCCACCATATACACACGTGTGACATGATTCTACACGGCCGGGAAAAGATCCGGAAGTCAACACATTTGGGCTCAGCGGGGAGCAATTTCACTTCCTGAACAGCTTACGCAAACCCAAGGGTGCCTTGACACCACGTCCCCCAGACCCTTTTCCCCTAGGATCAGTTGTTGTAAAACTCCATCTTGTTCACAGTACTGTGGCTGAAAATAGCAAAAATCCACTCAAATGGGCTCAAGCAGAAAGAAGAGAAGTTGATAAAAGGATCTCAGAAAATTCAGCCTGGGAAAGAGACCCATGTAGCATTGTCCTCAGATGCTGAGGAGGCTGGCCGGAGGACAGCTAGGCCTCGCGGGAGCTGAAACTCAGAACACTCTCTGCTGCTCTTTCTTCTCTTTATATTTTCAAATCAAATTTGTGGTGTATAATGTACGTACGATGAAAAGCACATATTTTAAGTGTAGAGATGGGTGAATTTTGACAAAGGTATACACCCCCAGGATCCCACACTGCCTTCTGGTTGGGAAGTCAGACACTGGTATTAGGAGAGTGGGGTTTGGGATTATTTTAACACTTTTCTGTAATGGTATTATTATTTTAGAGGAAACTTGAATTTCCCCAGACCTCACCAAACTAGGGAAACAAGGCGAGGGTCACAGCAGCAGAGGTATGTGGCTTTGACCCCTAACAGATTGCTGCATTGACAGTGGCGGCTGGGAGAGCTACACTGTGATTTACGCTGAAGCCTCACTGAGAATCAAGGGCACAGAATGCTGAAATCCATGAATAACGTCTGTCACGGGAGCAGAAGCAGAAGTAGCAGTATACGAGCTTCGTCTCTGTCAGCCTAGACTTGGAGACTCCAATTTGTCTATGGTTTGTTTTTTTTTTAATTGAGAAATAACTAGCACACAGCAACATGCCATGATCATAGGTGTTCAGCTTGATGAGTTTGGACAATTGTCTCTATCCTTGAAAGCACCACCCCACACAAGATATTGAACGTTTCACCATCCTGGTTAGTTCCCGCATGTCTTCCCAGTCACCTTCCCCACCCCAACCACATTCTGATTTCCATGCCACGGATTGATTCATTTCTGACTGTTCTTGATTGAATTGCACAGAAAAGAAAGTAGACCCTTACTCAGCATAGTACCTGTGAGATTCATTCATCCTATTGCATATACCATTATCTTACTCTTTTAAATCACTGACTGTATTTCATTGTATGGAAATTTTGTTTATTCTCAAAGTGGTAGACATTTAGGTTGTTTTCAGTTTGGAGCTATTTATAAATAAAATTGCTATGAACATTCATATACAAACTATTTTGTGGACATATGTTTTCACTTTTCATGGGCGAAGGGATGGAATTACTGCATCAGAGGGTAGATGTATATGTTTCACTTTATAAGAAACCGCCAATTTTCCAAAGTAGTTAAACCATTTTGCATTCCCACCAGCAGCTGCTGCTCATCATCCTCACCGACGGGGGATATCGTTCTGAGGTGAGCCATCCTCGCAGCCTGAAATGGTTTTCCATTGTGGTTTCAATTTTCATGTCCCTGCTAAAAGTTTTGAGGCCTGTTTCATACGCTTAGTAGCCACTCTAGTTTCTTTCGTTAAGCGTTCCTACATGAAATTGATTGAGTATTAAAATGATTTCATCCCGAAAAATGTATGTGTATCTGGCTTCTGAATTAAGGTGATTTCATTGTCATTTGCTTACTGCAGAATGCAGGAAGTCCCATGCCTGTCTGGATGCCTCACCTCTAGTAACTGGGGGCTCTTTCCTCCTGTTTATCTGGCTCTCTGAGCTCTCTGCTTTGGGACCTCTCACTTGAGAGGCTGCAGTCTTAGATTCTGCTTGCCATCCCGCCACGCGCCATTGGTCACCCTGCCCTTCAGAGCACACGCCTGTTGCTTGGTTACCGTCTCACAGGCCCAGCTCTGGCTGGTCCAGCCCTGACTCACCTCCGGTTTTTCCTTCATCAGAGCCGGGCATCTGGAAGCGTCCGCTCTGGAAAGTCTAGGGGTTCAATGGTATCGATTCAATATCCATTAATAGCAGTTGCTAAAGAGATAGGATGATCCAGTTGTCTGCTGTCAGGCTTGGTTTTTTTTGTTTTTTGTTTTTTTTTCTTCCCTGAGTTAAGTATTTTGAGGGCACTTTTTCCCAAATGGAAAAAAGAAAACGAAAACGGTTTGTCACTACTCTAAGTTGGAAAGAAAAATGCTGGCAATGTGAGCAAACAGAACTGCCATCTTCTCCTCTTACAAAAGCCAATGGTCTCCACTTCCTACGGCCACTTTTCCCAGTACCCTCCCTATGCCTTATTTTTAAATTAAGATCAGTATTTTAGTTGTGAAGGAGCCTTAATCATGGGAATAGAGGTTGTGTCTCTCTGGCTGTGTCTTACCAAGAAAGCTAATGGCACAATCTCCTGCCGGTTGGTTCACAGGCAAATGAATAAAAATGGGTTATTAATAGGGTATTCCCTCCATGGACCTGGCATGTCCAGGCTGCAAAGACATGCCTGGGACACGGCTAGCAGAGTACCAAGGACTGAAGCTGTGCGTGTGTGGGGGGGTGCCACAAATCTGTTTGGGGACATAGTTCCAAGATGCCTGAGGGTGTTGGGTAGTGTTGTGACCTGTGCTTAGACTCAGTAATGTCCTGAACCGCCCATGACTTGAGCTGGCTCTTTCTCTCCTGACCCTATTTTCACCTCTATAACATGGGAATAACGGTGCCAGCCTTGCCCATTAATACATCCACCAAATAAATCCTGAGCCCTGTGCCAGGTGCCAGGATTGCATTTGAATAGCAGAGGCTGTCTCTGGCTTCCTGGAACTCGCCCTCTGGTTGGGGAGTCAGACACTGGAATCAGGATGTAAATAATGAGTAATGAGTGCTACGATGGGGAATTACAGGGAATTGTGGGAGCCTGGGGGAAGGGCACTTCAAGCAGGCACAGAAGGTTAAGGAGGTGGCATGTGAGCAGCCCCCAAAGGAGAGTAGGAAGAGCGTCCTGGACCGGGAAGAGCGTGTATGGAGGAAGAACTTCACTAAGAGAAAATGCAGAGTGTGTAAGGAAACGAAAGACTTTCAGACAACTGGGCTGGGGCGGCTTCGTGCATAGAGAAGAAGGAGGGCTGGAGAGAGCTGAGTCAGCATGGAGCAACTTGTCCCTCCTATGTCCTGTTCGAATTCCTGACCCAAAGAATCCACAAGCGTCGTGATAAATGGTGGTCATATGCCTCTGAGTTCCGGAGGAATTTGTCATGAAGCAATGGGAACAAAGTATGTGTTACTTTAATGAAGTTCAGTGAAGTTAAACAGAGCAATGGAATAGTAATGCTTACAAAGCTATGAACATCCCTCCTCCCATGTCCCAAACGTTCATAGTCATGTCCCAAAGGGTGTCACACTTAAGCTGGGTGCAGGCAAGCTTGGTGCATGCTTCTCTCAAAGATATTCCTTTAAGCAGAGCATAAATGAATTGCTTTATCAACTCATTAAAGTCTCTTGTTCTTTATTCTCTAGCACCCTAAAACTCCCCAAACTGTTTCAGTCCTCTGCTCCAACATAACTCTCTCACGAATGCTGTCTTCTTCCACCATCTTGGTTCCTTGAACTCTTCTCAATAAATGGATTCCCACCCAATGTGTTCCTTTGGCATTGTAAAGTCCTGTTATGCTAAGCAGCCTTAGGAATTCCTATTATGTCACAATTGTCTTTCTTTTGATAATCAGTATATGTATGTGTGTGTGTATGTGTGTGTGTGTGTGTGTGTGTGTGTGTGTGTGTGTGTATATATATATATATATATATATATATATACTTTAAACCTGGAGAAGGGTGAAAATGACCTAAGAAGAAACAAAATCTGAATATATATATATATATACACATATTTATGTATATATACAACATGTACATATATATATGACAACTGAATTTATAATTAAGAAAAAAAGCTTATTACAAGAAAACTTGAGCTCACTGTTGAATTCTATCAAAATTTAAGGAAAGAATAATATAAATCTTATATTAAATTCTTTCAAAAATAGAAGGATTTTATTTTATGAAGATAGCATATTTCTAATATAAAAACCTGACACTGCATATAAACTATACTTTAATAAACTTTAAAAAAAACTGACAAAGATATTACAAAAGAAATACAAACCAATATCCCTCATGAACCTAACCAAAAATCTTTAATAAAGATATTAGTAAATCAAACCAAACAGTGTGTAAAAGGACAATATATCATGGTGAGGTTTAACCCAAGAATGCCAGATTTATCTCACATTCAAAAAGAAATCAATGTATGTATTAGTCATCTATTACTTCATAAAGAAAAGACCCCCAAAAGTTAGCATTCTAAAGCAATGACCGTTGGCTCTCTCACTGTTTTCCGTGCGTGAGCAATCCAGGTGCTATTTAACTGGGTCCTCTGGAGTAGAGTCTCTCATGAGGCTGCAGTCAAGGAGTCAGCCAGCCTGGCGGTCCTATCTGAAGGCTTGACTGAGGGAGGGTCTCCTTCAGGGACCTCTCATGTGGTTCTTGGAGCAATTCAGTTCCTTATGGGCTATTGAACTAAAGCCCTCAGTTCTTCTCCAGCTATTGGCCAAAGGCCTCCCTCAGTTCCATGCCACGTGGATCTCTCTCCCCACAGGGCAGCTCACCACATAGCAAGTGAGTGAGGGAAGTTGTCCAAGATGGAAGCCACAGTCTATCACCTAGTCTCAGAAGTAACATGTCACCTCCTCTGCCTATTGTATTCATTATAAACGAGTTACTAAATGCAGGTCATTCTCAAGGAGAGTGGATTTCATAAAGGCACGCATACCAGGAGGAGGAGATTACTAAGGACCATCTCAGCGGCTGGCAACAATATTGTAATTCACCCCATTGACAAGATAAAGGAGAGGAAATACCCATGTCATCTCATTAATTAAGAAAAATATTTGACAAAATTCAACATCCGTTCATAAAACTTTCAGCAAATTATGAATAGAAGACAATTTTCTCAACCTGATAAAGGGCATCCATGAAAAATCTGAAGCTTAAATGGTCCTTAAGGGTGAAAGAATAAATGCTTTTCCCCTAAGAGCAGGGATAAGGCAAGAATGTTCACTCTTACCACCTCTCTTCACCATTGCCCTAGAGATCACAGCAAGTTCAATAAAGCAATAAAAATACATAAACGACATAATTATTGGACGGAAAGAAGTAAAAACATCCCTATTTGTAAACAATATGATTGTATATGTAGAAAGTCCTAAAGAATCTTTTTAAATTACTAAAACGAATAGGTGAGTTTAGCAAAGTTACAGAATACAAAGTCAATATATAAAATCAATTTTATTTGTATATACTATCACAAACAATTAGAAGGTAAAAAATTTTAAAGATTCCATTTATAATAGCACTAAAAATATATAATCCTTAGGAATATATTTGATGAAAGATATGCAAGACCTCTGCTCAAAAACTACAAGAAATTTCAAAGCAAATTAAAGATTAATGGATTTAAGAAGAAAAGTAATCCCATGATGATTTCAATAAACGCAGAGATAGTCATTTAACAAATTCAACACCTACTTATGGCCGAAATTTATTTTAGAAAACTGGAATAAAAGAGAACTTCCTTAAATATAGTTGCCAAAAACATGTAGTAAATGTTCAGTTATCTGTGGCTGGATGACAAATGACCCCCAAACATGGTACCTTAAAACCACAAAATTAACATTTTTCATGGTTTTGTGAGTCCTGAATTTGGGCGGTATTCAAAGCTGGGCAGTTTTCTGCATTGTCTGGGGCCACTCACTCACCTAATTCACGGCTGGGCTGGGCAGGAAGGGCCCAGCAGCCTTCGCTCACGTGTCTGGCAGCAGCTCCTCCACATGGCCTGTCCCTCGTCACATGGCCTCTCATCATCCACGAGTCTAGCCTGAGCTTCCATAGAGCACAGCACAGCCTCCAAAGGCTGCGCCTAGAACTGGCATGGCGTCACTTCCACCACCACATTTCATTGGGCAAAGCAAGTCACAGCCAGCCCAAGATCAAGTGGAAGGGAAATAAACCCACTCTTGTTGGAAAGAGTGGGAGGATCGGTGGTCCCCGTCTTTGAGACCCGTCCACCACAACGAAGGGATGAAAAGATGAACGAATAAATCTTCCTTCCAATTCCCACTCTGCTTAAAGAAATGAGGAGTCTAAACCCCACACTCCTGCTTCTTTTTAGCCTGTCTTTCCTTTAAGCAGAGCAGAAACTGGTAACAGACTCTTTTTATGTATTTCCTGGTCTATATAAACTCCAATATGGCGTTGGCTTAAAATAAAATGGCTGGCAACCTTTAGCCTCTTCTTTGAGAGTCCTTTTAGTCCCTCCTGATCCTCTACCTTCTTATCCCATTCAGTGTCTTATTATTATCCTCTTCTCCCAAATTCAAGCAGAAGGCTAGAATCTCTCATTTGTGGGTGAGGAGGCTATTTCCACTGTGCCCACCTTACAGAACTCAAAGAAAAGAACCTCTAATAGTGAACGGTCACCAGTGTTGGGAACTGTTTTTGAGAATTGGAACCCTCCCACAAAGCCCTAAAGTTTTATTTCACTGACGGTCCCACGTCCTCCATCTGAAAGGCGAGTTCTGGTCAAACCCAATTATCATATGGATTGTCTGGGCTCAAGCCTCAATATTTATTCTCCAGGTTGATTTGATCCTCTGGCCACCATTTCATAGCTCTCCAATAAACCCAAAGCCCCCTTCTGACTACCACAATATCAACAGTCTAACAACAAGGAGTCTGGAAGAGCCCTTTCTTTTATATATAAAAGAATACAGCCTACTCCGGGAAGCCAGTGTGACTCAAAACCCATGGCAGAAACCAACGCAGGAGTTTCCGCCTGTGGATAGGGTGTTTCTTCCTTCAAAAGTGGTGTATAAAAAGGAACAAACTAGCAATGCTTCCTGGAATTTGGAGCCGGGACAATGCTTCAGTGTTTCTCTATCCCGGGCATTCTGGAGAGAGATATAATTAGCAGGTTCCTCTGCCTGGGATGAGAAGGGAGTGAGTGCTGTGTGAGTCCTGCTTGTCCACAGCATCTCAGCGGGTGCCAGAGACTGGCACCTCCAGTTTTATAGATTTCAGTGAAGAAGATGCATGTGTGTGCCCTGGTACTCACAGATTTAATAATGCCCTCACGCCTTCCTCTTTTGGAAGAGAGAAATAATACATCGTTTGAAAGCTGAAAGAGATTCCTGAGGTCACACATTGACGAATGTGTAAACTGAGGCCAGAAGCAGAATGACTCACCCGAGGTCACACGGCTGAGTAGAAACAGGGCAACAACTACAAGGCAAGTCTTTAGTCTTCTAGCTGTAGTGTTTGGCACCACCTAATTATAGGTGGACACTTGCTAACACATTACCATGTGCTTGGATACAGGGAATTTGATAAAAATAAGCTAAAGTGTACAGGCTCTAGAAGTATGCTGTCCAATACAGTAGTCACTACAGTAGCCGCCCGCGGCCTCTGAGCACTTGAAATGTGGCTGGTGTGACTGTGGAACGGAAGTTTTAATTTTATTTAACTTTAATTAATTTAATTGTAAATGTAAAAACTGCTACTTGATTCAGTGATTGGGCAACTTTAAGTCTATTTGGAATAACGTGCGTATGTCTATCCATGTTTTCAATGTAAAGTTTATAAAATATAAATAAATGCAGGTCAAGTCATTCCAATGACAATACAGTCATTGAATTGAGGTGTACTATAAATATAAAAGACACACTGGATTTCAAAGACTTAGTATAAAAATATGTAAAATACCTCATAATAATTTATATTGATCACATGTTGAAATAATCTCTTGGATACATTAGGATAAATAAAATATATTAATTTCACTTGCTGTACTATATTACTAACTCTGTGACCTTGGGGGAAATTATTGGGTAGCTTTGAGAAAAGATTATCTTTTCTGAAAAATAAGAGAGAAAATAGTATAACGATTTTCTCCCTTTCTTTTCCCACTTCTGGACTTCTCTGTGTGACATGGTGTTTGGAGCTGTGGCAGCCATTTTTAAATAATAGGAAGAAACATGGCCAGTGTACAAAGCATAGTAAGGAATATACAGGGAAGGAAAGGACCAGGGTCCTTGATGGCTGAACTAGCCCTGGAATTGCCAACAATGGGACTTCTCACCAAGTAGGAAAACAAAGTCACTATTCTTGTGGATAGAATCATCCTGATACGACAGATGAGTAAAATCACCATGCAATAAGGCATCTTGGTGATAAGATAAAAGCATGTAGATGCTACAGTGATGTGCAAAGCAAAGTTGGACCATTTCTGCATGGTTTAGAGCAACTGGAAATTGTCATGCGTAATACTTGAATGAGAAAAGGCTTAAGACAGATATTTCAGCAAAGATAGCAGAGGGTGTGAAATTTGAGAACCATAAGATCTGAGAGACAGCCAGGACCTGAGTATCTGTTCAACGTGAAACTCATGCTTGGTTTCGGTGAAGTTGGGAAACCTCTGTCTACTACAGAAATCATTGCTGGCCATTGTTCTATTAACTGCCCTGGGGGAAAATGAGATGTAAGCATTCAATTCAATGACAATAAATCCTGTGATTAATTTCAGAAAAGAAAACTAACACTTTGGAATACAGGGAAACAGAAAGCTGAACAAGGCATGCAGAAATGTAGGTTTCAGCCTGGTAGCTACCACTTAATAGTTAGGTGACCATAAGCAATTCACTGAACTTCTGAGTCCCAGAATACTCACATAGCACTTACGATGCAAGTAACAGAAAACTCCAAGTAATTCAGAAAACCATTGCTTCACATAACTGGAGGTCAGGACGTTGGGTGCATTGAGCAGACTCGGAAGCTCAACAATGTCACTCAGGACCCAGGTTCTTTCCATCGCCCCACTCTGCCATCTCGATGGATTTTATTATCATAGCAGCAGTCCCCAGAGTCACTTCCAGATCAAAAATTCCCAGGCTGACTCTTTCTGAGGAGCAAAGATAATTTTCCTGGAGACACCCAACAAACTTTTTCTCACTTCTCATTGGCCAAGATTGAGTCATGTTTTTTGCTTTTTGTTTTTGTTTTTAACTAAACATTCATTGGAAAGGATTGGAGTTATTAAATCAGGATCTGTCCTCGAAGCTGGAGACATGGTCACTTTCTGAACCACATGAGGCAGAGGTAAGTACTGAAATAAAATTGAGGTTGTGTTAAGAAGCAAGAAGGTACAAATGAGTATATCTTCAACACATCTAGTAAATGGAGACAGCGCTGCCCTGGGTGTGACATACAGGGTACTTGTGAATATCAGATGAAAGGACTAAATATTCTTTTAAAGTCCTATAGAATGTAAAAGCTACGAGATAAACCATGACAGGCCCAGAGAAAATTGTTTGGGGACATCATCCAGCTAATATTGGGCATTAGCCCAAAGCTTGCCGTTTGGTTGGGTTTTAATTTCTCTTTCCTGTCACTAGAATGGAATGTAAGTGGGTGACCTTGAATTCCCTATTAAACTATCTCTATCCTTGATCCATCTTACCCCAATTTCATTAAAATCCAAGCAAATAGAGTGCTTAGAGCTGTGGTTATTTAAATTTTCAGCTGTAGAAAAACGTTTTTTTTCTTTGTGCAATTTTACAAAACTCTGGGTCTGGCTTTAATCCATTACATTTCACTGTGTTCTCAGAAGAGAATTATTATTTTTCTTGAGAAAAATTCCTCTGCATCCAATTTGCATGCTTTAATCAGGCCAAAATGGGGTCATCCAACACCCAAACCCCACCCCTTCGCCCTGCATTTATAAGTGGACCTAGATCTAGTTTGTCAGAGTGGTCACACCTTGAAGTTCCCATTAGCCCCAGGAACCTGTTTTCATGGTAGTGGCCCCTGAAGTTTCTGGAGTAGTTTCCAGAAAAGAGAGTTCCATCTGGCTCAAAGAATATTAGGTGATATTAACTATTCTTCTCTTGCCAAGCTCAAACGGGCACATTTTAATTGAGGATTATAAAAGTTACAACTGTTCTTTCTGCTTGTGACTTTTAATGTTCACAATGATAATGGTGATATTTTGCTGAGCATTTGCAATGTACTTGGCTTAAACGATTTACATTGTTCGATACTCCCAGAAAACCTGTAAGTTTGGTATTATTATCACCCCCCACTTTATAGAGCAAAAAACCATCTTAGAGATATCAAGCAATTTTCCCCAGGCCACAGAATTTTCTCCAGTTTCACCCTCCTTCTCCTGCTCATACCCACCTCCATCGTCACCACAGAGGGGCCTGGGCTGTCACTGGAGGAGTCTGGAGAGGTGATTTCTGCCTGGGTCTGGGCTTAACTCAGCCTCTGGGCCACGAATGCACCATTTAGTTCCTCCCTCATGTCAGGAGCAGCAAGGCCTTCCTAATACCAGAAGCTTCTCTGCTCAGGTTATATAAACCTCGACAAAGAGCATCCTTGATCATCGTCGGGCTCCTGTGAATCCTCTTCCCAACTAGGCTCCCGTGTCCCTCCTCACATGGCCCAGTTTCAGCAAGAATCCTATCACATCCATTTAGCCAGAATCCCCCATCAACTTCTGATCGCCCTCAATATCTGTTCAAATTCCTCTTCCGATCAGGTCATAAATGATCGCCCTGACCTGCCTTCAGCAAGAATCCTGGTAGGTCACTTTAGCAAAGAATTACCCTTCATTTTAGTAATTGTCCATCTACTGACCCCCTCACCTTGCTCCTTGACTCTGAATCACCATTTTTCCATGTGGTTTTTGGTGTTAAGCCCAACCTCTCTACCCTACTGTGCAACCCCATTGTAGTCATCCCTCTAATAAAGTCTGCCTTACTGTTGCTAACAAGCATCAGAATAACTTCTTTCACAACCTAAAGGTCAAGTCGGAGGACAACGAAGGCCACAATGATCGAAGTCAAACCAGCAGCACCTCTGGGGGTGGGACCTCCCACATCAGTATTTTTTTCAAACTCTCCAGTCGATTCTAAAGTGCAGCCAAGGTTAAGAACTGGTGGTCTAAGACAGAAGGAAATGCAAGATGGTCCCGTTTAATGAAAACTCAATGTCGGTGTTGGCGATTCTCCTCCCAGCCCCCCACCCGGTCCTCTGCCTGCAACATGGAAAATTTTCCAGAACCCCGAATGAATCCTTAGTCCTGAAAGATATGCTTACTATTAAGAAACCTTACCATGCACAAGGCTGGAGGCCAAGGACAATTAATCCAATTACAAAAGACTCCACCAAAAGATTTCTTTAAATTACAAGTATTCCAGACAGCAAACCTATCATTTGCTTTACAGGACTCAAGTGTATAATCATCCTTTCAAAAGATACCTGCATAATTCTTTCTCTACGGTGTACAAAAGCAGGCAAAGCTGTTATAAGTCAGGAGAGGTTACTCTGGTTGGGGAGCAACTGGAAGGGGCGGGAAGAAGCTTCTGAGGAAGCTGGCCATGTCTCATTTTCTTGATCTAGGTGCTGGTTGCATGGGCGTGTTCAGTTCTGAGTATGTTAGCTTCAATCAGAAGTTGACGAATTGCATCAGGTATATAAATCAAATGCCCTGTAATGTGTTCTTCTCAGATAGAAGGGTCTCTTCCACCTCTCCTTCAGCCTGGCATGTGATAGGGCACCCCCCCCCCCGCCCCCGACCAGGCTTCCCATAGGAGGCTACCTCGGGAAAGGTCTCCAACTCCCCATCAGGTGTCTCTTAGGTCCAGGCCAACCTTGGGCTCTTAGATGGCTCCCCTAAGGTCAGTTCCTCTTGCTACATCCAGGGCAGGCAAGTCTCCAGGGAAAATGCAGCATCTCAGATTCCTGTGAACACCCCTCGGGTGGAAGGGCCTAGCCCCTGCATAACGCATTTCATCAAGCTGAGAAACAGGCAGGCATGGAAACGCACGCACGCGCACACACACACACACACACACACACACACACACACACACCCCTTCATCTGCGCCCACACTCTCGTCCCACACCAACAGAATATCCTACTCAACCTATCTTTGCTGCATTCTTCAGGGCACCAGAACACAGAAAGTGATAAAAATAATTTCTTTTCACATGGTAATTTATTGCCACAATCAGCCTCTCAGTATTGTTTGCGAAATTACCCTTTCAGGAACCACTGGCAACAGAAGCGCCAGGACCCAGCTCTCTTTCCTGCTGGCCTGCACCTCATGGACTCTGCCCTGCTCCTTCCCTCTTCCTGCCGAGGAAAGTGAAGTAACCCCAACAAACCTAAAATATCCTCCCTGACCTCGCCCCACAAATTTTCAAGACACTCAGGGCTGGTGCTGGAATGGGGTGTCCCCTGGCAGGCCTGGGGCATGGGTTATGTTGTCTGGGATGCGGTTTGGAGTCAGATGGACCTGCGTTCTCATTCTAGTTTCTTTGCTTATTAGCACTGTGGCCTTGCCCAGGTGACTCTCTGTACCTCTGCTTCCTCACCTGGAAATGAAAATAGCTCCGGGAGAGTGCTTGAAGCAAAGCAGCTGTCACATGGATGTGGCTGGTGTGGCATTAGCCCTTGGCAATGGGCACTCTCTTTATTAACTAGCAGCTATGAGATGTATAAGGTAGAATGGAAATCTACGGACCCTGGGTTCCAGGGCTCACCATCATCCTCTGGCTGTGTGACCGTGGGCAGGTTACCTAACCTCTCTGAACTCGGTGTCTTTATCTCAAAGTGCGGATGCACCTACTTTGCAGAGCGGTCATGAGGGGTGAGGATTCTGTGTGGTCAGCAGACACTGTGGTACCTTGCCCAGCTGCCCTCTGAGGACTTCGCTGTTTCTGCATTCCCCACCCCACCTTCAGTGGACTTCTGCTCCCACGAGCCACACCTGCCACTCTCTTTCAGAGGCCCACCCTCAAGCCGCTGGAGCCTTTGCCTTCATATGCTGAGACCTGGAAGAGCCTGCTCATTTACTTCCCACGCCCACCCAGGGCAGCCCCAAGCTTGTAATGGACAGCAGTGGGAGTATGATGGCCCCACCCCCTTGCCTCAGGCTGGGAGGACTTGGAGGTGTAACTGACAGCCAGAACCGCTGTGGGATCAGGGGAGACTGCCCTCCGAAGGTCTGCCTGATTGCACCCTGGCCTGGCTTCTTCCCTGCCCTGCTCTCCCCATCACTTTCCAGTTTCTCCTGGGAGCATTTCCATAATAAAATACTTGCTTCTGGAGAACCTGACCCAAGACAGCAAGAGGCGTCCCACGTCTTGGATGGGCTTCTTGGACACCCCACAGCTCTTCACACCAGCCGGGTTGAAAATAGAATCGTCCTCCCACCTGCCTCCTTCACATGGTGCTGTGTCAACCGCCCAAGCCCCAAACCTGCTAATCATACGCCTTCTCTCACCAGCACCCTCCACAACTGGCCGATCACAGTCTGACTACTTGGGGTCCCAAAACGATTTTCCTAATGATTTCTACCTCCTTGCCTGTCCCACCACTGCCCAGTCCTGGCCCTCCTCACTGGCCCTTTTGCCTCATCTGGACCGCTCCAATCCATGCCCCATACTACAGTCTGAGAGCTTCCAGAAACATCTCCTTATCTCATTATTCTCCTGCTTAAACCCTTGTTTTTCAGGACAAACTCCACCTCCTTAGCTCAGTGCTGAAGCCCTTGGTGATCCAGTTCCTGAACCTCACCAGCTGCTTTTCCCCTCACTCCCCCACCTCACGCACCCCTCCCGGTCCCACACCGATCTACCAGGCAGCCTGGATGCAATTCCCATCTTTGTATCTCCTAGTCATCCTTCCTAGCTCAGCTCAGGCACTTCCGCTTCCAGGAGGCCTCCTGATGTCCCAGTCTGATGAGAAGGCCTGCTCTATGTCCCCGCAGCATCCTGCACACATCACCATCATTGCTTTTCCAAGACCCCGTGAACCCCCCTCTGTTTACCTGTTTGTGTCATGACTCATTTAGGGGTTCCTTGGGGTGGGGGCTGCTTTACTTCTCACTTATCCCAGCATCTGCCAGGCAAGCAGCCACCACTCAAAAAGTGTTAGTTGAGCAAATGACACGGAAAATCCCCTAGCGTTCAGCTGGGGTTTAAGTAACCACCCTTCTCTCTTGCTCCTTGGACCCACCCCACCCCCCATCTTGAATACACTTTTAGGATGATCTCTACTTCCCTGCTCCTGAGAGACACGTATAAGCTGATGCAATCCAGGGCAGAGTCACAAGTGTTATTTGCATCTGATCTACCAAAATTTGCATGTAATTGGTTTATGCCTGAAGAACCTAACCTCTGGCTATTTGTCTTTAATGCTGAAGCAGGGTCGTTGAGACCTACAGGAAGATTGCTCCCTCTCCCTCCCGCAGTTGGTCTTTCCACTCCCTTCCTTGCTGACAGTGTTGCCCTGGAGAGTGGAGCGTCGGAGTTCTCTGGGGTGAAAAGATGCTAAAAAGAGGGGAGATGGACCAGGAACAGTACCTCTGCCTTGTTCTTATAGCTTGAGGAGCAGTGTGAGTGTAAAAGATTTGGACCAGGCTGAGGGCAGAGGTGTTCTTGTGATGTCCCTGGGCTCTAGGAGTCAGCTCCACCCAAAGCCTCTAGTGGGTGGGACTCCTGGGGGTAAGAAGAGATCAGGTCTCAGTGAGGTGGGGGATATCTTATGGGAGAAGTGACAGCACAGAACACACTGGGAATCCAACAGCAGCAGGAATTGGGCCCAGAGGCAGGCAAGAGAAATAGGAGAATGTCCAGTGGTATGTGAGGGAAATCAGGTTATCTTTGATAGATCGGACAGATTTTTCATGTGATTTTAATACAATCTAAAATGACAAGTTGAAACCAGCACACTGAAGGATTTGGATGGGGGAGAAGCAGGTTTGATCCATGAGTTACAAAGGGTCTCCCAAGCTGTGATCCCCATCTAGCTAGTGACACCTTCCTCCTGGGCACTTCCTCCCGCCCATCACCCATTTATCCCATCTGGAGCCACCCAGACCCTCCTATCATGCTTGTCCTCCTTGGGGTTACCCAACATCTCACATCAACCCTATCCCCTCCGGGACCACCCAGTACCTCCCTTTCCTACCTTAGTTGTAGCAAAAAGCAGCCTCAGGCTGCATGACCCCCCTTCCACAAGTCAGGCAGGGAATCTGGGGTGAGGTGAGGCGTTTGGACCAGCACATCTAGGCACACACAGCAAGCTTTGTCTCATGTACAACTGGACACAGCCACATTGTAAGTCATATAGCCAGACAGCATGATGTCTAGGAAGAGTCTGCTATATTCCAAATGCCAAACACCATGAACTGCTGGCTGCTTCACACGTTGCTTTGCCAGCCTACAAGGTGCCAGACAGATAGGTGCTCGCATGATGCTGAAGATGGTCACCACGAGCCCAGACACTCCTGTGCTTGGCTAACATCTTCTGTCTGGCATCTAGGAAATGCGGCTTGCAAATCAGCCCTCTTGGAGGTAACGTTGCTGAAGCCCCAAAGGTGACATTTTAAAGCAGTAGTGCTTTGAATGTGCAAAAGGAAAAAAAAAAAAAACTCACAAAAAGTATTTGCAGCTCCTGTGGTTCCCAAATACCAGTACTCTAAAAACTGCACAAAAATCACCTGGATAGCTGTTTAAAAATATGGATGCCAGTTCTTCCTCCCCAGATATTCTGGTTCCATATGTCTGGAGTGTGTCTTGACATCTGTGTCACTAGAATTTGAATATGCAGCCAGGGTCCATGGCAGAAAGATTGAGACCTGTACTTGAGAACGTTGCTCCCCAGAGATCAGTCACAAGTAGACAAGGATCTCTGAAAACAAGGTTCTCTGGTAGGGAAAGATTGGTTATCCATTCAAACATTATTAGGTTTGCCCAGATGCAACAAGGCATGTCACGCTTTCGGTAAAGGGTGGAGCTGAAACAGGCATACAAAATGGTCCACCATGCGAGACTTACTCACTTCTCTTCCCTCTTGTAGGATTTTTGTTAGGAGAGTTTATCTGCCCATTAGACAGCCATGTAGGTATTTGATTTTCATTAGCCTGAATTAGTAAAGTTAATAATGAATCCTGTGGCCCAGGAAGGTTTATGTTTACTGTATATGAACCTGGCCAAAACAGGCAACAGGCTTTCTAAGGAAGACCTAGGATTTAGGACAAAGTATAAAAGGAGGAACAAAGTCTGGACGTTTTGTGTTTTATCTGAAGCTGTCAGGCCTCCTCCCCACCGCCTGGTTGTCGCCCTGCTGGGGTGGGAGAATTACCTGTCCTTGGTGCTGCTCAACCAGTTTCATTAACACCTCCCCTTCAGTCCCTGCCATCCCTTTAAACTGGCCGCTCTTTGCCCAGATACATTTTTACACCTGTCTTAGCAATTCTGGGAGAGACGCTTTGAAGTGCCTCTTCAAAATCCCCTGTTAATCATCTGGTAATTATTGTGGTGACTTTTCAATGAGGTGTGAAGTGCTCACCTGTCAGTCGAGAGACTCCCAAAGAACCGGGAAATGACACAACAAGAGAAAGGGAAAAAAAAAAATTGAGTCTGGGGCTACCCTGGTCACAGGAGCAGCCCTGCCATGGCCACCAGGAGCTCCTGCTAGCAGATGAGCCCTCTCTAAGTCCTGGGACCAATCTGACTGCAGGATCTGGAGAAACTACATAGGTGACCCCCAAACTTGTCCCCCACCAGTACCATAGTAGGTAATGCCAAGTCCCGCAGCTAGCAGCAGGAAGGACCCGCACTCCTGCACACAGACTGCAGTGATGTCTGTCCTTGGTCCCCACCCAGGAGGCTCCCTTCCCTTCCCAATCCACGTCAATTTCAAGCAGTCACAGCTGCCATCCACCCTGAGGGAGAGCTATCACGCTTTTCTCCCGGCACCTCCAGATTTACCGGGCAGCCACCTGGGGCCCAATGAGGTCCAGCTGAGCTGGGCACTCCCAACATCTGGAAGCCAAGTATGCCGGCCTTCCTCACACCTGTGCTCCCCAACATCTTGCTTCCACTGGTCAGAGTAAAAGGAGCACCACCACCCACCGCCCTACCCAGGAACCAAGACAGAGTGTTGGGTATCTCACAGTCTGATCACCCATCATAACAAAGGAGGCTGCAAAATGCATGAGGAGGTCGTCACTGGCCCAAGTTCTCACAACATTTGAGCTGGCTCTCCCTCGCCACCAAAAAAGAAGACTGTCCTAATGGAGATGTGAAACACCAGCCCTGAGGACCCACTGCTGTGGGGTCTTATGGCCCTGAGGCCATCAGTGAGACAGAAGGTGATGTGACATGCTCAAGGTCAAAGCCTCATCAGGTAACGTTGGGCAGAGACTAGAACAAGAGGCTACTCCACCACGCATGGCTTTCATGGCTTTCCACCAGTGCCCAACATGAGTCTGAGGCGTCTTCTTATTTGCACGTGCTGGCTTGGTCTGGCCTCACCCAGCAGAAAGCAAGGGCCTTGGGGGCAGCGATGGCTACTCCAGCTGTGCCCTTGGCCATTTCTGACATGCCCCTGACGCAGTGGTACCTGAATACAGCTGCCCGGTGCGCTGACTGCTCTTCCTCCCTGACCTAGCTTCTGGGGCCCCAGACCCCAACCACTTCTGGCCCAGCCCTGCTCCCAAAGCTGGCATGTTCTCTGGGCTGGAGATCGTGAGGGTTGCCCTGGTTAGTTGTTGGAAATCATCTTTCCAACCCATAGCTCCAATCCAGAGTGCTTTAGCTAATCAAACTCAGCTGATGGGTGGTCTGGGATCCCCTTCTCTGCTTCTCTGGAGAAACTGGGAAGCAGATGCCCCAGGCATAAACATTTTATTTAATTTTTTCTACCTTCCAGTAATAATGACACAATAATATGTGACAAGATGTAGAAAACACTATTCACCAAAATTCCCCTGAGGGAGAGTCTTTTGTGGGTTTGGAAGAAATGCTCCAAGCCAGTGGTTCTCAAAGTGTGGTCCCCAGACCAGCAGCCTCGGCATCATCTGGAAACCACCTGGGACCTTGTTAGAGATGCAGATTCTCACCCCTGCACTGACGAATCAGAAAGGCTAAGGTGGAGCCCTCCAGGGGATGCAGATTCACATAAGCTCTGAGAAGCCATTTGCAGTGGAGGTGTGGTGAGCTCCAGGACATCCTCCAGTGGCAAAAACCAGGGATCTGCCGACAGCCTTGAAAGGAGGAAGGTTCTGCTTACCTGTATGCCTCTGGTTGGGGGAGTCCCAGGATGAATTGGGAGGTAGGAGCTGGGGAAGAACTGGATTGCTCCTCATGACAGAAAGGCAAGGCTTTCGAGGTTCCCTGAGGAAATCTAGAGGGGAGGAGGAAGACAGCAAGGCTGGGTGCTGAGTGCGAAAAGGTGAGAGAGTGAGGCACAAACACATACCTATAACGCTTCTGCAGGGCCTTTGGGCAGCCAGAGTATACTGGGGTTATTAGTGGGATCACGTGCCCTATGCAATGGGACCTCTCCTCGCACTGCACAAAGCATCAATAAAGATGATATAAACCACCACAAGTGCTCGGGGTTCTACACTCTTGTGGACACCGTGGGAGGTGCTAAAGTCTGCATGGTGGTCTCAGTGCCACGTTGCACAGGAAACTCTTTGCAAATGGAATTGTCATGGCTGCATACTCTTTCATCCCGTGAATATTTCTACATTTCCTGAACCATCCCCTTATGTGGGAGGCATTTGGTTGGTTTCCAATTTTTTGCTATCATAAACAACAGATGATAAACATCTCAGAGCTAAAAAGTTTCTTAATTCATGACTGTGACCTGGGAACACAGATATGCAAAGGTTGAGGCCTTGGGTTCAAACACCATGTACTACAGGGAACAGAAATTTTACCTGAGCTTGAGCAGGGGCACACATCATTCAAATATGATTAAGGAGAGGGAAAAGTGTGTTCTTCATGTTAGAGAATGATAGAGCTGGCAATTCCCTGAGGTTGTGAGTAGGGGAACCAGAGAAGCTTCCCAGAAAGATTAAAGCTGTATTAGAGCTGAAGGTGTTTTGAGTGCAAGAAGGCTGACATGTAGTTATTGCATGTATGTGGTTGCAGGTGTCACTCACCTCTAGCCCACTTACAGTTTCACAGCTGTGCTTTTAAGCTCACAATTTAGTCAGAACCGGGGTAATGCAGGCTTCAAGTCTAATTAGATCTAGGGTCTCAAATGATGATGTCAGGCCTTTCTGCAGCTCTTAGCTCCAGTTGTTGACCTTATTCCTTCCTACTGCAAATAGCCTTTCTGTGTGCAGGGGGAGGAGGAAGGGGCAGAGGGTGAAGGGAGGAATGGGCAGAGCTACATACAGCTTCAGTCTCACTTCATCCTGGCTAGTGATTCCAGAAGAAAGAGTAGCATTTTCTCTTCAAGTTTCATGTATCAAATCTCAAGGAAGATCTCTGATTGGCTGGCTTGGGTCACATGTTTGTTCTGGGCAAATCACTGTAGCTATGTGGTTGGAGCACCATGATTGGCTAGGCTTGGGTCACGTGCCCATGAAAGTTATTCTCACTGGCATCTCTACTAGAATCATACTGAATTAGTGAGCAGCAGGAACCCCAGAGAAAGGCATGTCCTTTCCAGAAGAAAGTGGCTGGCAGACAAAACCACAGACATTTATTACCCGTATTCCTTTGTACCCTGGCAGCTACCATCACATTATCTTCCGGAGCTCCGATAGGGCCTCAGAATCCTAACACAGCACTTGTAGGCTAACAATCCAAGTTAGCCTACAAGATAAAAGCGATTTGCCATTTTTGAGCTTAAAACAAAATGCCAGATCATGGATGAACAAGAGGTTAAAGCAGACCAGACTTCAGGAAGGTTTAGGCCACAGGGGTTCAGTTCAGAACCCTCATGGGCCCTCTCTGGCAGAGGCCCACTTGTGAGACTGTGGGTGACTGCAGGTGTCGGTCTCCGTGACAGTGAGATGGTTGGGACTTCTATGAAGTATGGGACATTGTGAGCCTTCGTTTGCCTACAGGAGGCCAATGGTGTTTTCTTTCTATTACTATCACTCAAAAGTGAGTTGCAGTTAGGCAGCTGAGGAGATCTCTGGCCTTTGTTCATTAGATTTCCACAGAGGTTTGGCTCCAGCAGAAGTCTGACCCCTCCACCTATGTGCTCCATCATTCAGTCAATAGCCAGCCAGAGGGTGAGCCATGGTAAGCTCGGGTAGACAGGGCTGGGACCAGAGGCCCAGCTCTAAGGCGGCCCTGGGCTCTTCCGTGAAGGGGCTCACATCCACATCTCCAAAGTGCAAAGGGCGGAGCAAACCCAAGCACAATCAAGATGATGACTGCCATGATGGGAATCAGCCTGGGTGGTGAGGACAGGGCACAGCTGGCCCTGGTACACAGCTTCAAGCAGGCTGTCACATGGGGAATCTGATACCATGCGAGAGAATGCAGGAGTCTAGCCAGCAGCCCAGGTGCCAGCAAGCATGACTCAATGGCCCTGATGGCCTTGCCTGGACTGTGGGCTCTAAGTTCTGGCATTTCCCATGGACTTCTTCAGGACTTGAGGCTTGGGTTGGTCCAGCCTGGCCTTCTACCTCACACCTAGGTCTCCTGGGGCCTGACCCAAGTCCTCAGCGGAGCTGGAATGAGCAAGGCCTAATTGCATTAGAACGGAAGCTTGCTGAGTATGCCAACACTCTCAGCCCATGCAATCAATCCTTCACCCTGTAAATAAGATTAGAAATGTGATTCCGGCAATTATAAAGCCCATCATTTCCTCCTCTTCTCTAAGTAAATTAGAAAGGCTCTTTGCTCTCACTTTGCCATGGAGCCTCATTTTAAAAGTGCAGCTGTCAAGCACTGCAAAGGACTGTAAAGAGGTGCCATGTCTACTGCCCAGTCGGCCAAGGGGCTTGGCTTCCAGTCTGGTTTTGCTGCCAATGAGACTGTGGTCTTTGGCAACACCAGCACCCCTCTCTGGGCCTCGGATTTCCCATGTATAAAATGAGGAGTTTGGCCTCTGGGATCCATTCACTCTCATGGCCACTAAATTTCGTGTTTGTTTGATTGCTAGGGATGGCTCCACGCACTCAGGAGTTTAACTTCTTTCAAGCCAGGAGCTGTCTCTCTCTGTTTCCCATGGACAATGACCAGTTCCTGAAGACACATGTACACCAATATCCATAGCAGTATAAGGACAGAAGAGCCACGTGCCCATGTTTCTGGAACTAAAAGTGCTAGCCACACACCGAAGGCCCTGAATTGATTGTTCCACAACAGTGATCTCATTTGACCCTCACGAGAGAGCAGCTATTCAACCCATTTCACAGACAAGAAAACTGAGACACAGCGAAGTCAAGTCACGCATCTAAGCCAGGTCTGCCTGGCTCCAAAGGCCATGCTTATAGCCACAACTCTCTCTAAGTCTCATATATAGGGACTTTAGTAGAAAAAGAGATGATGGATAGACCAAGAGGCCACCTCAACATCAAGGGGATGACGGGCAGGATACCTGAGCATGCCCAGGCAAACAGCAGATGTCCCCAAGCACATGTGGGCTGGAAGGTTCAGCAGGAAGGGGTGCAGTTAGAAGGCACGAAAGGCTTTGATAAATGTGTTCCAATGATCCTGGCTCTCTCAAAATGGGCCCTTGCTCCTCCCATCCGCTCCTTTCCTCTGAAAATGGAATGCCAATGATTTCTTTTGAAGGGAATATTGGTGCTGTTTAGGAACAGCATGAAGTAAATTTTATGATGCTTGTTAGCGGCTGATGGGACATATTCAGTCTCCTTGGCTCTGATGACCCAGCTCTGCCTCTCAGCTTTGCCATATTGAAATCCTCGGCACTTACAATTAGAAATGCTAAATGACATTTTAATTTTTGTAAGATGGATAAGAGAAGCTAAAACATCACTTGCTTTAAGGATTGTCTTTCCAAAAAAAAAAAAAAAAAACCTCACTCTAAGTAGCACCCATGTTATAAAAAGTACCACATTACCAAAAAAAAAAAAATGTTTTTAAAACATAGTTTCAGTTAGGCTCATCTGACAGATACTAACCCTGAAAATCAGTGTTTAATGGCAGTTGTTTCAGAGAAACCACTCGGCCGCCCCATCAGTGTGACAGAGTCAATATCCCTGATCTTATTTACCTTTCTCTTAAATACCTCTCCAAGTAACTGGTAAATACGTTCTTTTAAAATCCATTGATGGCAAGCCTGAGGACTCCTGGGTATCTCAGGAGCTCCAGGCTGGCTGTCTGCCCCGCAGAGCAGTCCCTGCCGAACCCTAGGTTCCCAATCAGTACTTACTGAGCACCTACTCTGTACCAGGTGCCCTGGTGGCCCTGGAGGCAGAGTGATGGAGTTAGGGGACTACAATGTAGGGCTTTATCAGACAGGATACACTAGACCAGGAAGACATCTTCCAGAATTCCAGAGTTGGTAGGATTTATGAATTGGGACTGAGTGCAGGGCAGATGTACTTGGAAGGCTGAAACGACAGGTGACCCTGCCCGTACCTGTGGCCCAGCCATCCTGCACCTGCTTCCTCATCAGCTAAGCAGGACAATAACCTCCACTCACAAGGTTGTTGGTGATGGTGGAGGTCACTTAGCAGAGCTTATGATGAAGAATGAGGTTGTCAGACAGGTTCTTGGTTCCACCCCTGCTTGACTTTGTACAAATGACTTAACCTGAGCCTCAGTTTGTCTCATCTATAAAATGGCCATTGTAATCTCTTCCTTAGGGGACTGTGATCAGGATGCATTCTAAGTGCCTGACAGTGTCTGGAGCACAGTAAATGTCCGTTAAGGGACAATTATCATCTGGTGAAGGTGCCAACTCCAGGTCAAGCCGTACTCGCTCAGCAGGCGCTCATTTTTTCACACACGTGCCACAAGGACACCATTTTCCTCCTCCCAGTTCTCCATCAGACATTCTCCATCTTCCCATAACAGCAGAGGCTAATTATTTCCTCTAAAAGTCTTGGCTAAAATCTTACCAGATGCCCAGCATGATGCTCGGGTCACTGGACAGAAAAGAAATACCAGCAGTAGCTCTGCCCACCATGCACACCGGTATCCACAAGCCCACAAGGGATGCCTCGGACAGAATTAAGTCCAAGTAACGGCTTGAGCTGGCAACAGCAGCCTTGTCCCAAGGCGGCTGTGATCAATTGCCAAATGAATTGTGCGAAGGCAGATCTCCCCTCTGGCCACAGTGGTCAGGAAGGATAAACTTCCGCCCCCTGGAGACCTGGCTGAGACACTCTGGGAGGTCACAAAGCTACGTGGAAGCAGAGGGCACAGGATCATCAAAATCTAATCAGCAGAACGTGGAGGCGGGGGGCTTCCAGACCTCCCCTAGGGGACACTAAGGAGGTCCTGCTCCTCAGCTGCCCCTGCGACCAGTGCTGGAGTGTCCCCTTTGCGGAATGTCCCCTCCCAGGCACGAAAAGCATCCTTCTTCCATTTTTGAGTGCTCTCCCCTACCAACACCACATGCCAACATAAAAAACACAGCCTTCGTCAGTGACTCTGATATAGTTGAACCACTGGTTGCTAAGCCCCTCTCTTTTTCTCTGTCCTATTTTTATGATTCTTTTATGGTTCTTGCTTATTTCTCAGTCTACAATGAGTGGTAATAACATCTTAATTCCACCCGCATGATAGGAGAGGACTAACGAATACTGTACCTGCAACACTCTGAGGCCAGTGGATGAAAGGAATTCAAAATAACCCAGAGAGATGTTTTTGTGAAGTCAGACATGAGAGAAAATTAGCTAATCCCGGTGAGGGGCACAGGCCATGACGAGGATGAAATTACTGGTCATTTTCTTTGAAGTCCTCGATGGTTGTTTTAGAACAATACAGTCCATGTAGAAAAACTTGCTGTTTGTATTTTACAGACAAAACAGAGATTTATCAAAGTCTTCCATTCATTTTATAAAAATTACAGAATTTGGGGAGATGGAAGGAGTCTCATCTGCCTTTCTTCCTTAAGTCAGATATGGGGAAAGTCTGGGCCCATCTGGGAC
>CM053507.1:147128946-147152665 GCA_028627145.1 Eidolon dupreanum | reverse complement strand
GAGCCCCCGCACGCGGCCCCGCATCCCGCCGGGCCCGCACAGGGCCGTCCCCGCTTCTCCCCGCCCCGGCGCGTGGAACCCCGCCCTCCCTCGAGTCTCGCCGCCGGGTGGGCGGAGGGCGGGGCGGGGCGCGCGGGAGGCGGAGCCCAGCCGGGGAATCCTGCTCCGGGCGAGCGCCGGGCCCCGCAGAGCCGCCGCGCCGTCCGAGGGCCCCCGCGCCGGGGGCGGTGGGGAAGCCCAGACGCAGCCGGTCCGGGAGGGATCCCCACGCCACGCGATCCAGCGCCACCGCCTGCGCGCCGCCGCCGCCGCCGCGGGCTGGCAGGTGCCCGGCCGCCTGCCCCGCGGTCCCGCCGTCCGCTCGCCCGCCCGTCTCCCGCGCGCCATGCAGCCGCCGCCGGCCCCTCGCGCGTAGGCGCTCACCGCAGGCCATGCTGCCCCTGCTCGCCGCGCTCCTGGCCGCCGCCTGCCCGCTGCCGCCCGCCCGCGGTGGGGCCGCGGACGCCGCGGGCCTCCTTGGGGCGCCCCCCAACGCCACCGTCAACGCGTCGTCCGCGGGCGAACCCGAGGCCCCGCGGCTGCTGGCCTCGGCGGCGCCCGGGCCCCCGGAACGCCCAGGCCCGGAGGAGGCGGCGGCGGCGGCGCCGTGCAACATCAGCGTGCAGCGGCAGATGCTGAGCTCGCTGCTCGTGCGCTGGGGCCGCCCACGGGGCTTCCAGTGCGACCTGCTGCTCTTCTCCACCAACGCGCACGGCCGCGCCTTCTTCGCCGCCGCCTTCCACCGCGTGGGGCCGCCGCTGCTCATCGAGCACCTGGGGCTGGCGGCCGGCGGCGCGCAGCAGGACCTGCGCCTCTGCGTGGGCTGCAGCTGGGTGCGCGGCCGCCGCCCCGGCCGCCTTCGGCCCGCCGCCGCCGCCGCCGCCGCCGGGGCGCCCACCGCGCTGCCCGCCTACCCCGCGGCCGAGCCCGCGGGGCCGCTGTGGCTGCAGGGCGAGCCGCTGCATTTCTGCTGCCTGGACTTCAGCCTGGAGGAGCTGCAGGGCGAGCCGGGCTGGCGGCTGAACCGCAAGCCCATCGAGTCCACGCTGGTGGCCTGCTTCATGACCCTGGTCATCGTCGTGTGGAGCGTGGCCGCCCTCATCTGGCCGGTGCCCATCATCGCCGGCTTCCTGCCCAACGGCATGGAGCAGCGCCGGACCACCGCCAGCGCCGCCGCCGCCACGGCCCCCGCAGCAGTGCCCGCGGGGACCGCCGCCGCCGCCGCCGCCGCTGCCGCCGCCGCCGCCGCCGCTGCCGTCACCTCGGGGGCGGCGACCAAGTGACCCGCTCCGCTCCTCCCTGCGTCCGCCCGGTGCCCGCGCTCTCGGGGGTCTTTTCCCGCTGGGAGACTCGGCCGGCGTGCTTCGTGCTGTAGTGACCGTTAGTTCTTCCTCCGGGGAGGGGGCCGCCAGAGAGGCCCCAGCGTGTTTGAAAAGCAAGGTTTGTGCGGCGCCCTGGTTCCCAAAAGATGCCAGCCCTTGCACGGAAGGGTGGGGTCCGCAGCTGGAGATGGAGAGGAGGGAAATGGGGCCCTTTCCCCTCTGTTGCATCCCCCTGCCCTCCTCCCTCCCGCACCCACGTGCCCTATATTCATGGCAGAAAATGACCAAATCCTGTGTATTTGTTTTATATATTTAATAACTGTTTTAAACGAAAGTTTTAGTAAAAAAAAAAAAAAAATCAAATTGCTATTGCTGTAGTAAGAGAAGCTCTTTGTATCCGAACATAGTATTTGAAGTTTGTCGTTTTTTTAATTTATTTAAAAGTGAGGGGGGTGGGGCATGGGTATGATTTAACACCGATTTATTGTTACCGCTGGAAACGAACTTTATGAACCTTTTCCAAGTTGATCTATCCAGTGACGTGGCCTGGTGGGCATTTCTTCTTGTACTTCTTTGTTTTTTTGGCTTTTAATACAGACATTTTCCTCCAGTGATGCGTACGTAGCCTTTATTTAAGTTAAGAGAAGGAATGTGAGAATGGCAAGATGTTCCCCTGAGCATGGGGGGAAGGAATCTCCAAAAAGTTACAGAAGGGCTTATTCTGTCTCCCTCACAGGTCTGGAGGGGTAGGAGATGGGGACCACGGTAACTTGCTCTGATAGCAATTATTTTGCCTCTCTCTACACTGCCCCACCCCCCACCCCTGGGCCTCACTGCCTTCTGTCATGGTGGCATACAGGGTTTTATGTGATTTATCTTTTTTACCCACTGCCCCAAGCTCCGCAAAGCACCCAGTAAAGAAAGCACCAAAATGGTAAAATCAATAGTTCCTCTGAGCTGGGTGTCTCACGGAAATGACGCATTTTAGAAGGCATGTAGATTTCATGTATGTAAACTCTAGCGCATCAGCACATTTCAGAAGCTGGTTTTAAAACCTGAGCTGCTATTTTAGCACTAATAAGATTTTTTTTTAAAGATAAACTCTTAGGGACCACATAAGTCGATCATCACAAGGCTTCCCTCAGTCCTGGTGTCCGTGCTATAGTGTCTGCTAGGCAGTAGTTCCAGATTCTTCCCTGTTTTCAGAAAAAGGGTAAATGAGAAGTCCTTAGAGTGACTTGATAGAAAACCACTTTAAAAGCTGCTTCTCTTTGCCCCCTCTCCCCACTTTTAAGTGAATACTTGTTACTGTTCTAGAGCTATAGTTCTCAAATCATGGTCCCTGGACCAGCAGCATCAGCATCATCTGGGAACTTGTTATGAGATATAAAACCGGGGTCCCCCCCATGACCTACTGAACCAGAACCTCTGGGTAGGGAACCAGCAGTCTGTTTTAACAAGCCCACCAACGGATTCTGATGCAAATTTGAAAAACCTTCAAAATATGGAGCCTCTTTTTATCTTGAAATATTACTAGTATATCAAAGAAACGGGACCCCTTTTCCACAGGACTCTGTCTTTAGGAGAGGCTGGATCATTGCCCTGTGACTTCCTCTGCCCCTCTGGCCCTTTGGGGTCGAAGGATCTCTCTAGCAGAGAGGCCAGGCTCTCAGAGAGGAGGTGGGTGAGGTGGTCTTCCTCTGTTCCCTGGTCCAGACATTGAAGATATTTAGTGTAATGCAAATCCACTAGATTTGTAATTCACTGGAAATCTTATGTCCCAAGTCAAGGTGGGTTGTAAAATGTGATAACTAGCAGGAAAAAAATCAATAACCTTTAATATTGGTCAATTTTAATATAATCTTAGCATTTGTAATTCTGGAAGGCACGTTAAGTATTCCTAGAACAACACACACACACACACACACTCTCTCTCTCTCTCTCTCTCTCTCTCTGCTTTTCTCCAAGCTGGAAACAGGCTCAGAGAGGTTCAGCATTTTGCCTACGATCACATAGCTACATGAAGAGGCAGAGCTGAGTCTAAACTTGGGTCTTCTGCCTCCCTGATTGGCATTTTTTCATCACCAGAAACTTTCTTTCCTAGAAGAATTAGGAAATAGCCACTCGAGCTACTCTGTTGACCCACCCTGTCACTGTCAGATTCTGTGCATCCACAAACCCAAAGGGGCCAGAAAGCATTCATTTTAAATGAGACACTTAGCCACTTAATAAAACTTCATATATACATGCATTCATTGGATGGTCCCTAATGAATACTTCCACTGTTTGAAATATCAGTAGCTGTTGCTGAAGCAATAGACCTTCCTAAAGGAAGATTTTCAGAATTGCCAGAAGAGCCTGTGTGTGTGTGTGTGTGTGTGTGTCTGTGTGTGTGTGTGTACATATGTATAAAACGATTGGACTGGGTAGTTCTTTATGTTGACTTTGGCTGCTTTCTGAGAGCCAGAGCTCCAAGCAGAAGACTATAAAGTGAGGATGGAAGCTGTGTCCCTTTGGTCAGTGTAAGTTGGGACCATCCAGGGGGCTCAGCTGTCGGGTCTGTGCCCTCCAGTCAGTTTGATTTGTATCATCGCAGTAGTGAAACGCTTCCGTGCCCACGTTTTCCTAAAGGTCAATCACGACTTCTTGGACGGGAGGGGAAGTGTGCTTCTGCAGCCTGTGTGCATGTGCCTGCAGAATCCCCAGAATTCCAGCCCGTTCTTAAAGCCTCCCAGGGACAGTTTGCTAGTGACATAGCAACAAATGGAGTTGCCCTGTACTTAACAGTTTTTAAAACTTTTTTATTATACAAGTGGCTATATCATAGAAAATGAAAAAATACCCTTCACAAGATCAATGAATTAACATCAGCAACAATCCCAGTACAGGTGACCGTGGCTAATATTTATCGACAAATGTTCAACTGCACATATCATACATATTTTCAGCCCAGCGGGCGCCTGCTTTCTCCTCTCAGGGGCTCTTCGGTGCCCCCCTCCCTATGCAGAGGACAATGGAGGGCTTCTCAGGGCGGATGGTAGGTAAAGGCTGCCATGTGGCTATATTCCTGACACGTGGGTCAGACATCAGCCACACAGGATATTGAAACCCATCTAGGACGAAAGGCCAGATGACGATGGGGGTGGCAGAGGTCTGCTATCTTTCCCATCCCAAGTTTATCACCTCCAGACGTATTGAAGCCAGACCGAACTTCCACCCCTCTGGGAGAAAGGCTTCCGCTCTCCTGTGAGGTTCCAAATGAGGCCAGATGAGGCCGATATGGAATGGGACACAACTTTGCAGGATGATCAAGGCGATTCATCTGCTGGAGTCAGAACAGTGAAGCTACCTTGTAGCATTTGGGTTTATTTGATGTCTTTGGTGAGAAAATGAATTCTGAGATTCAATAAGCAAAAGGATATTGTGTCTGTATGATGCTGCCCAAAAGGCTGTCACATGGCCAAGTAAGAGCCACATACTGATGCCTCTCCTGCAGGGGTGGTGCTGAAGACTGCCCACCCAGAGAGAGGAAGGGCATGGGCCAGAGGTCGGAATCGGCCCAGGACAGGAGTCATCAGCGGGTCAAAATGCATTCAGCACTGCTCACAATAAATGGGCTCTGTTAAGGTCTTCTTCGTTGAAGCTGGTCTAGGATTGGGTTCCCCAGTAGCAGAGCCTGAGCTGGAGAGACTCATAGGAGGGATATATTGAGGGGGACTCCCAGAAGGAGGGGAGCAAGGGCAGTAGGAGGGGCAAGGGAAGGAGCAAAGCTGGCCTGTGGTCTCAGCTTGGGTTGGCTCCAGCTTGACCCCACAGAGCTCTGGAGCAGGAATTGCACCCAGCGCTGCCCCACATTGAGACAAAGGGCTGGTCCTTCATACTCCCATTTCCGTCAGTCACTGGGCAAGGTCTGGGTGTTGGGGCGACATAGCCTCCCTGGCAGCTCCCCTTTAGCTGGGCCCAGTTCTCCAGAGAAGGAGCAGCTGAGAGGTGTTAGCCACCCACCCCGCAGCGGCTGGGGGATGGGTGTGCAGGCCTGTGAAGGGATCTGGGCAGGGCACCCATAGCATTCACTGCAGACCTCACATTGTCCTTGAACTCCGTTCCCAGCAGTGGTGGGGAGGGGAGGAAAGTTCAGACAACCAGACGAACTTTAAACTCTCTCTTTACCTGCCTGCATGCTGGCCTCTGGGCCTTTGCGAGTCACAGGTGAGGTCTGGCTGGCTGGCCTTTCCTCTGGGTGACCACTTGAGCCAGCCGAGGTGCAGCTGACTCTGTCATACGGCTCTCCCTGAGGAAGTCAGAAGTCCTTGTCATTTGTCTCTGCATTTAAAGTCCTGGATCCTTAATACTTGCATTATTAAAAGGGAAGTCTCGCGATATTAGTATTAGTATTAGTATTAGTATTAGTATTGGGATTGGGATTGGGATTGAGATTGGGATTAGCATTAGCATTAGCATTAGTACTGGTAGTAGTATTAGTATTAGTGCTAGTATTAGTATTAGACACAGTATAATATCTCTGAGGCTGCCAGCAGGTGGACAGGGCACGGGGCACTTCCTTTGCCATTAATGAGCTGTTCAGCCAGGTGCAAAGCCTCCTCCTCTGAGGTTCCATTTCCTTGTCCACAGAACAAGGTCATTGGACGAGGCGAGGCGTGGTCCTTCCGGGCCCCCAGGTTCGCATTCTGGTCCCCCCTCCCCAACTTTCAGGCCAGTCACATCGCACCAGCTATAAAGAAACACCCCTCAGGCAGACTGAAACAGGGGCCAAGGCCGCTCGTTTTCCTAGGTGACTCGCAGGGGAAAAATATGGTACAAATAAGAATAGAGGGTTTTTACGACATCAGAATGGTTTTTGCCACTGATTGCCTAAATCGGCTATTTGTGTGGGCTTAATAATATGTAAGATTATGATTTTCGCATTCCTCTATTCAAATGGCCATGGAATAAAGATTTTTAAAGCCAGTGAGGGGAACAAAAAATTAGAAATTTTTTGCATTTAAAAATGACTTATTTGACTTTGTCACTTAACATTGGGTGTCGTACTCTAGGGCAGGGTCTATACAAGGCAAGGAAGAGGAGTAATTAGCATGGGCTGTGTGTGTACCTACTACATACCAAGAACCTGACCTTCCAAATCCTCACAGCAATCTTAGGAGGTAGGTAATGTTTTTTGAACCACACACCCCCACACCATCACCCCAAGGGCAGGTACCAGGTCTCCTTCAGGTGTACGTGACCCTGAGCATCAGACAAAAGCCTGCTTGCTCATTGAGGGGTGCAGGCCGACACAGGCAGGGCTGGCGGCCAGACACACTGACGCGGTGGCATGACGATGCAGAGAACTAACTCTCGAGCTCTTCCACAAGAGTCTCCCTGACCACAGTGGAGAATGTCCCTTCCCTGGCCATTCTAGGAATGCCCCAGCCCCAATCACACAGCTCCCCGATCCCTGCTGAACACCGATGCGTGGCTGGTGTGCTTACTGGGCTCACAGGACTCACATCTGCTCATTTGGGGGCCCCCAGATCTCACTTAAGTAGCCAGAGGAGGTGGCAAAATCCCTGTAGACTCACTTTGGCCCACCGGTTGCCTTCAGAGGAAGCCAAAGACCCAGTGGTGTTTGCTGTTTGAGCTCATGGGGTGATTCCTGCAGAACGGAGTGAGACGCGGAACCAGCCGGGTGACCGATCGCATTAAAATCCTGGGCCTGCCACTTACTGGCTGCTTCCTAGGCCTCAGCTTCCTTGTCTGTAAAATGGGAATCATAACAGTACCCTGCATAGGTATTGTTACCTCACATAGGTATTGTTGTAAATATTTTAAAAGATAATATACTTAAGGGTTTGTTTCCTCTCCACATCCTTCCAAGAACACAGATTCTAATTGGGGTCCTGGCTCTGCCATGTACTGCTTTGGGTTAAATACTTAACCTCAGCTTTCTCCTCTGCAAAATGAGCGTAACAATGCCTATCCTTGCAGAGCTGTGGGGAGGAAGAGCGGGAATGTCTGTAAAACACCTGGCGCATGTCAGTGCTCAACAAATAGTACTGGGAGTATTATTACTCAAGGCAGCAATCCGCTCCAGCCCCGTGGACCAGCTATCTCATTTCATATTCAGAAAAATACTGACTTAGTATTAATATCTGCCAGGGGGGCACGGTGAGCCCCAGGTACAGAGTAGAGACCAAATGAACCTGGACCTTGCCCTCACTGAACACACAGCCTATTCTCGTCACCTCTGAGGACCAAAATATTAAATCCATGCTTATGAGTAACAAATGGAAACCTGCGTAAGTTATTTTTACTATTAATGACTGTCCTCAGAGGCATTACCAAAGGGTGTCAGTGACCACCGGTGTTGTCGGTGACCTGAGCAAAGCAGGCCAGTGCTGTGAGAGTGTCCTATGGGAGCAGTGTGCCTTCTTTGCTCTTTCTAAAGTGCACAGTTGGGTGTAGATGTAAAGGAACAGCTTACCTCCATCAGCAGGTGAAGGATGAACAAAATGCGGTATTCCGCACAGTTGTATAGTATTGGGTCTTAGAGCAGAGAGACATTCTAGCACAGGCTACAACATGGACGAAATATGAAGACAATATTCTCAGTGAAATAAGCCAGTCACAAAAGGACAGATACTGTTTGATTCCACTTACACGAGATACATAGAGTAGTCAAATTCATACACAGCAAGTAGAGTACAGGTTACCAGGGGCTGGGGAAAGGGGTGATGGGAGTTATTGCATAACGGGTACAGAGATTCTGTTTGGGGTGATGAAAAAGTTTTGGAAGCAGACAGTGGTGATGGTTTCAAAACACTGTGAGTGTAATTAACGCCACTAAATCGTACACCTAAAAATGGTTAAAATTGCAAATTTTATGTGTTATATATATATATATATATATATATATCACAAAATATATAAACATATATCACAAAATATATTTTAATTAATAATAATAATAATAATAATAAAGGAAACATTTAACTGTCTCCAACCAAGAACTGAACAGGGGCCAGAAATGGGTTTTGTCCCCTGCCCAGTGGAGTGACCCAGAAATGGCTCCTTGCCCCAAGACTAGTCTGTCGCCTGCTCTCTGTGGCAGCCCTGCCCAACCTACCCCACTCCCAGCATGAATGAGGGGTACTGGGGTTTCTTTTTTCCCCTGACACCAACACTGACACATACGGCTGAGCAGACCCTCTATTGCTGACTATGATGTAGGCAACGGGACCCTGGGTTTCTGGCTCTTGGTGGACCCGAAGCCGGTCCCAAGGGGGCAAGCTCCAATATTCCATGTGGCCATGACAGGAAACGAGTGAGAGGGAGCTGCAACCTTTTCCCGTTTCTCCCGATTCAATCTTCTTCTCCTTCGTAGGTCTGAGTCTTGTAGGAAAAGAATGATAAAACCATTCTCTTGCTCTCCTGCCACTGAGAATTATTCCTTTTGTTATTATTCCAAGGCTCCCAATGAGTCTCTGGGGCTGGAGGCAGACACCAGGCTTGGATGGAGTTTATTATCACGCCCATACCCAGGGCAGAACATAAAAGATTCAGCCTTGACATTTTACAGAAGGAAATAAATTTCTGCATAGTCATGGTTGGGCTCAGCGAGAACAAGCATCTTAATTCAGACACAGGATGAAAACTCTTTACGATCCTGGCACAGGCAGGAGCAGCAGCACCTGCCCGCAGGAGATTGACAGAAACGAGATCTGACCCATGACCATGACGAGGCTCCCACACTCTAGGAGTCCCTACTTCCTTATCTATAAAATGGGGGACATCCAGCACCTGCTCGTAGGGCTGTTGGCACCCACCACTCCCCCACAGAATCCAGTCCATTTTACCCGCTTATAGTTTATTGGCCATGTCACACTTTGGTGGAGAGGGGTGGGCTTGATTGAAGCACTGATGGGTATTATTATTAATAGCTATTGTTTGTTGAGAAGTTACCAGTGTCCTGATCTGTTCTGAAGACTTTGGAATATGCATAAACTTTGGTGGTTCCCCATCCGTAATACCCCCACCCCCAGCCGCCGACCATTTTCATGCATATTGACCCATTTTGCAAATGTTATCGTTTCTGAATCTCTCTTAGCCTACTCTGCTCAGCCGCAGAAGTGCTGAGGAATTAAGACACCCCAGGAGTTGCGCTCAATCAGGGTTGATGGGAATCGGAACCCCAGCTTTGACACCCCAGGCCAGGTAACACCAAGAGGGATAGAGCCAGGGGCACTCGGTGGCAGCGCACTTGCTGGATAAGTCACTCTTGCTGTCATCTTCCCCTCACCTGTCTCACGACCCCAAGTGGTATTTCCTGAGATCGCCTCCCAAATAAACCACTTTCATCTGAATCTCTCAAGATTTGCTTTGGGGAAACCCAAACTCAAGATAATAGATAATCTCATTTATTCTTTACAAAGAACCCAGGGAGGTAGGTTCTTAAAGCTCCCTCTCACAGATAACTAACTGAGGCTTAGAGACCTTTGGTGACTTCCCTAAGTTCCCACGGTGGTGAAGCTGGGGCCTGAATTCTGGCTTCTGGCTCCAATGCCCCAGCCAAGCCCTTGATCACAGCAAACCAGCAAGTGTGCCCAAGGCAGTGGCTTGCCAGGGAAGGCCGAGGCTGCAGAGGGTAAATCATCACCCACCCCACCCCCTTACACCCTCATCTCCACACGTACCAGTGGAGCAGAAGAGAAAGCCTCTGGTCCACGGCGTGCCCACCACCAGGTGGTGCCCTACCCAGGAGGCTCAGGCTGGCTGAGCCGAGGATCTAGGTGAAAGGCCGCGGTGTGCATGAGGTCTAAGGCAGCTGCTTGTAAGAACTCGGGTGCCTGCCTTCTGCCTTCTGCCTTCTGCCTTTCCACAGAAGCAGAGCCTGGATCAGGAAGTGTCTCGGAGCTTCTGGGACTTCCGAGCTGTTGAAGTGACGCACACTCACCTTTCCCCAGCGCTTAGCCGTGGAGGACAGTGCACTCTGCTCTCTAAAGCCGCCGGGAAGGTGGAAAGTTCTAGAAACTCTCTCGGTGGTCACTCAGGGCAGCAAACCAAACTCCATCTCCACTCAGCCTCCTGTACGTGAGACAAGGGCACCCTCGCTCTGCCTCCTCCTTCCCCTCGGCCTGGGGTGTGGGCTGGATGAGTCAAGCACAGCACAACAGTCATGTCTGGGGAGCTGCCTGCTGTTCGGGCCTCTGGCCTCCTCTCTGGACTTGGGCGGGCAGCGGGAGGAAATAGGGGAGCCTGCTTGCCACTCTCTGAAGCGGTTCCAGCCCCCCCAGAAGGAGGATCTGGCATCATTGTCCCCAGAGAATGCGAAATGACCACCCATGACTCACTGGGAACCCTGCTTCTTTGCTGTTAATGTTGACTCTAGACTGATAGATCCAGGGAAATGAAGCTGGCTTGATTTTTTACTTAACAAGCTCAAAGTCCTGAGAACACCCACAGAGCCTGCTATTTTTTAAACTTATTCTAACATTTAAAAATGCATCGCCGACGGGTCTTAGGTCAGTCCCCCAAGCAGACATGGAGATGAGCTCTGTGGGCAAGTGGCTAATGCAGATGGTAGTCTCGTGGAAGCCACGCCAGGGTGTCATCTCAGGCCAAGTGCCAGGGAGGGTGGCTTTAGCCAGACTCCACTGGAGGGGGGTGGGGACTGCAGTGTAAGCGGCACCTCAGAATCCCCTCTACCTCCAACCCACGTTCTCACACCCCATCAGTCATCGGTTAAGGGCCACCTCAGAGGACGTAAATTCTCAGGCAATGTCTCTCCAACAGCCCAAGCCTGGACCTCCAAAGAAGAGACAGGGGCCAGCTATTGGAAGTGGGGGTGGGGACACACACACACACACACACACACACACCAGTAAATAGGTCAAATAGTCAGTGAGAAAGAGAAGCTATAGTTTCAGTGTGACAAATTTTTATCTAAATCAAGTCAGTTGCCCCTCTACCCTACCCCACCCCAGGATGACTGCAAAGATTATAACAGGCTTTGCTACTAAGCGAAAACGCCCAGAGCAGGTGTCATTTGGGGGCAAAGATGAGGACTACAAAACCTCGAGTCATATCTGAGTAGTCGGAACCAATAATCTGAGCAGTCCCTGACCTGTTGACCTTGATCCCACTTCAGCCAGTGCAAAGGGCAACCCAGCTCTCTGGGCTGAGGAAGCAAACGTGGCCTTGGGGAGAAGAAAACACAGGAGTAGAAACGAGCTGGTGGAGATAGGATGGAAATCTGTGATCTTAGCGCTTTCGTAACTGCCTTAGTGTAGGTGCCGCTCAGTTTAGAAACGATTGTCATTGTGGGCGTGTTTTATCTCCATTTTAAGGCATTTAAAGCACATCAGAAAACCTGATGGTTGGAGATTTGTGATCAAATATTAAGGAAGTTTAATTGATCACACTTCAATCAATGATTAAGCATTTGGGGAAATCAAATCTGTTAACTTCATATATTTTTGATTTAGTGATCAGGAGTACTCTGAAGTGTTTATCATTTAAAGATAATAAACAGAGTAACAAAGTGGTGGGTATTGCTTTCCACTAACAAAAGGGCCTTAGACGTTTAATAACCTTGTCAACCAACAAGATGCATGGAGTGCAATCACAATAATACGCATGCGCCAAAATATATACACAGAAAAAAGACTAGAAGGAAATAAACCAAGATATTATTAGTGAATACTGTGGTTGGTACAATCACAGGATGATTTTTAATTCATCTTTATACTGTTGTTCCCCAACTTTTCTAAAATGAAATTATATTGCCATTATAATTGGAAAAAATAAACTACGTTATAACAGGAGTCATGAGCACCTGTGAAGACAGAATTTTCTCAGATGTGCAAGACATGAGCGCCAATAAAATCCCAATAAGCTCCTGAGGCCCCACTGCAGGCAAAAAACTCTTCTTATCCTTATGGTATCTCAGACCCTTTTGGTTGAAAATCATCTCTTTGGGGGTAATGACTTTGTCTTTGGGTTTCTCTATCACTACAAGGGTTTTCCTTCCTCCTCTTCATTTTGAGATGACAGCTGGTTGCAGAGGAAGCTTACGAACCTTCAGGTCTTGTGGCACAATTGTATGTTGTCTGTGAGGTTGGAGGTGCTGCCTGGCTACCCTGGTCCCACCTGGCTCTCACTGAGGCTCCTGATTCCCAGAGGCCTACGTGAGAAAGACATTTGATCCCTGATTCGAGTTCACCCTGAAGATCTGGTCATATTGCCTGTTGCCATGGTAACGTTCTATGAACTCTCCAGCTAGCACCCCACCTACTTTTCAGGTCTCCCCGTGGCACATAGGAAGTTCCGGACCTCCCCCACATCTTATACTGGACCATATGTTACAAACCAGAGGTGCTGTCTCAGCCCCAACTCAGCCGAGCACGCCCCACAGAGATTTCTGCCCCTTGGCTTGGGCGCCATGTTGGAGACAGCGTCAGGCTGACCCGGTGACTTCTCTGAAAGATGTGATGACTCCTCAGGCCATAGCTGGAGAAGTGGGGCACAAGCCCTGATGTTCTAGGAGACCCTAAAATTTCCTGGGTTTGAGCCCAGTGGATGGGGTGGGGAGAACCAGCACAGTCTCAGCCTGACCTCTGCCTGCCTTCTTTTGCCTTGCTTCTCGATTTTTTCCCTAATTCTCAAAATAGCCATTCTTCCTCATGTGGGGTAGAAATGTCCCTTTTGTCACATCTGCATCCTGCCCTCCTCTGTGATCCACTAAATGATCATTTAACTTCTCTCAGCTTTGATTTTTTTGATGTGTGAAAACTCTAGCGTTGGGAGTTTGAGGAAAACCTTTTTTTCTCTCTGAAAAGGCTGGCCTTCAAGACCATTGCCACGAGATTTTAAGTCTACTTCAAAATTCAAACCAGAGAAACGATGCCTTTGATTCATGCCATAGCCACCTTCCTCTTCCTTAGAGAGGTTTGTCTCTGCTTCCTGGCTCAGGCTGTGAGGAGGAAAAGAATGGATGATGGGGAAAGAAATAGAGATTAGATGATATTCAAAAAATTAACCGACTGTATTATTTAATAATAGACATAAATGCAAACAGAAACTAACAATAGACATCACTTTACGTCTGTCAAATGAGGGAAAATGTTTTTAAAGTCTTCCTAGCTAATGCTGGTGAGGATGTGCTGAAGCAGGCACTGGTCACGGCATGAATTTGTGAAAGCAGTTTGGCAAGATGAACCACCATCGAACCCCGCTAAACTGAACAAAAATATGCTTTGCAGGAATGGATGTTCTTGGGAAATAAGCCTTCACTTTACCCATTTTCGGGGTGAAGACTCAGGAACATGCGAGAGTTGTTCTGTACCACCCCATATGCCCTGCGAATAGGAAGTTATGTCACCGGAGTCTCCAAAACATTCAGGGTTACAAGGGATAGTGATGGGAGAGATAAACAATCACCCCTCCCATGAGAGAGGAAGAGGATACCTTGTGCCTGGCCCTCGCTCTGGGAGGTGGCATCACCCACGAGGACTATCCTCGTGAGAAATTAAGGGACCTGGGAAGCTTTGCCTCTCTCTGGAAGCATGCTGGGTTGCCTCCTACTTTCTGTAACCATAGGTTTCCATAACTTTCATCATTAAAGAGACTCTCATCCTACTACCCATGTCTGTCGCATCTCTCCATCAGACATGTCACATCCTGTGGTGACATCCAAGTCACAATGGCTTCTCGACACAGGCTTCCCAGAAAGACTCTTTTAGCTGTTCCAGGAAAGACTCTGTTTCTATAAACACTCAGACAGCCATCAAAATCTATAGCTGTGACCATGGCGGCGGGGGGGGAGGGGCGGGGGGGGATAACATGGAAAACTAGATCCGCCCAAACAATTGAAGCAGCTGATCCACTTTCCTGACAATGCCTGAGTTTTTGTCAGCCCCGTAAGTGTTCCCAGAAATGCTTCATCAGCCAGCATCTAAGGCGCTACTTCCTGGGTCAGTGAGTGCATTTCCTGGTGTTCCTATGTCACATTCATTTGATCTGTTGGTTGAGCAAACACCTATTCACTGAGCGCCAGTCCTAATCTTTGTGGAACAGTCTGCTCAAGCTGAGGCTAAGCCCGGCTTTTTGACAAACTGGATGATTGGAAGGAAAGTGGGCAAAGAATTGGGTAAACTTGATTCACTCTTAAAACTTGAACACATTTTTCTGCTTTCCTCAATCTAGGAGTTTGAATTTACCTTTAAAGAAAGTCTGCTTCTTTGGGGGCGGAAGGGAACTAATGGAAGTATTAGTCAGGACTTTTTTGATTGTCCAAGGCATAAACCCATTTCAAACCAACATGAGGCCAAAGGGGAATCTGCATGATTAAGTGACTAAAGCCCAGGAAGTCTCGGCTTGGCCTGGGGCTGGGCGTCAGGGGAGGTGGGAGCTAATGCTCACTCACAATTCTCTCCCTCTCTCCCTCTGTCCCTCATGTCTGCCTCTCTCGGCTTCTTGGCTTCCTCCACAAGGCCAGAAGCAACTTCACGACCATCCCTCACCTCACCCTGGCTGCCCACACTGCCCATTCCAGAAGCGATCCAGGAAATGCAAAGGACAGAGAAGGGCGAGGAGGTCCCAGCAGCGACAGCGGCTGAGGGCGGAGGTGAGGTGGGGGATGGGCGGAGAGCAGGTCTCCGTCTCACAGGCTTCACAGGACCTGAGGAACCGAGATGAGGTGAGGGGCTGCCACTGCACAACCCTAGGGACACCACACGCTGGCCAGAGCTGAGTCGATCTCTCTGCCGAGAAAACAGACCGCAGGTGACACCAGCCACAGACACTCCAGCAGGGGACGAAGCCAGAAGAACCAATACTAAAGCTGGGTCCCATGAACTTCACCTCGACCCAGACCAGTGGAGACTGCAGAGCCCTCCTCGCCTGCTGCTGTTTTTGAGAGGAAAAGACTGGGGGCGGCACCTTCATGAGGAGAAAGGCCTCGTCAGAGAGGGTGCAGCCTGCACTGGCTGAAGGACGTGGTTACATAAAGGATTTTTGGTAAAGTTTTTATTAAAGGACCAGAGAAGTGTACAAATCCTAAGTGCCCAATCTGATGCATTTTCATAACAAAGGAAACACACCTGTGTAGCCAGCACCCAGATAAAGGATCAGAACTTAACAGCACCCAGAGCCCCTCTAATTCCCTTTGCCGACACTGCCCCCAAGTCAGTTATATGCTTTTCTGTGGGCGGGATGTACTTCGATGAACGCTTCAAGCAGCAGGGTTGAGTTTGGGCTGGTTTTGAACTTTACGCAACGGCACGTGCAGCTGGTCTTCTCTCACGGCTGTGGTCGCTGTCATATCTGTGACATGTGCCCATGCTGCCGTTGGCCGTCACAGTTCACGCACCCCCGCCGCTGTGGTATCGCACGGAGTGAGTATGCTTCCCTTAGTCTGCTCGGGCCACCAGAACAAAATACCATAGATGCGGTGGCTTCCACCACAGGCATGTATATATTCCTCACAGCTCTGGAGGCCAGAAGTTCAAGATCAAAGTGTCGGCAGGCTTGGTTTCTTCTGAGCGCTCTCTCCTTGGCTGGTGAATGGCCGCCTTCTTACTACATCCATATGTGGTCTTCCCTCTGTGCCCACACACATCCGGTATCTCTCTGTGTGTCCAAATGACCTCTTCTTATAAGGACACCAGGCAGATTATTTTAGGCCATACCTTAACGATCTCCTCTTAATCATCTCTTTAAGTACAGTCACAGTTTGAGGTACTTGGGGTTGGGACTCGAACATATCAATCTGGGGAGACATCGTTAAGCCTATAACGGTGGCATTCTACTTTTCGCAGGCGTGTGAGTAGCTTCTGATTTTTAACAATTACAAATAGGGTTGCTATGAACATCCTTGTACATTTTTTTTCAAAACTCGTGCCCCCATTCCGGTTCACTAGAGACCCAGGAGTGGCATCTCTGGGTCATATGCTCTGCATATGTTCAGGTTTAGCAGAGACTGCCGAACAGTTTTCCGGTGTGGTCATCCCAATTTCCTGCCCCATCAGCAATGTAGGAGAATTACAATGGTGCCACATCCTCCCACACTTGAAATTGTCAGCCTTTTAACTTTAGCTGTTCTGATGGATATATAATGGTATTCCATTTTAGTTTCATGTTGAGCCTCGAATGGATGGAACTGTGTTTCCCCACCCCAAATTCATATGTGGAACCCCAAACCTTCGGTGTGACTGTATTTGGATATAAGGCCTATAAGGAAGTAATCAAGTTCAAACGAAGTCGTACAAACTGGGGCCTGGACCCAATAGGATTAGTGAACTTACAAGAGAGACACCAGAAAGCTAGTGCACAGCAAGAAAGTGACCATCTCAAAGCCAGGAAGAGACTCCTCAGTGGGAACTGAATTGCCGGGCACCTTGACTTTGGACTTCCCAGCCTCCAGAACTGTGAGAAATTAGCTTCTGTTGTTTCAGCAACTACGTCTCTGGTATTTTGTTATTGCAGCCCAGTCTGACTAAGACAAGCCCCTTTTTGTATACTTATTGGGCATTTGAATATTCTCTTTTGTAAAATGCCAGTTCAAGTGATTCGCCCATTTTCTGTTGTCAGTTTTATCTATTAATGTGAATGAGTTCTTTATGTATCCTCCTTTGGATGTATTTCTCACAAATATCCTCTCTTAGTCTGTAACTTCTATTTCACACTCTTAAGGCTCTCTTCTGATGATCAGTTCTTAATTTTAATGTAGTCCAATTTATTAAAATGTCCCCTTATAATTAGTATTTTGTTTTGTTTTGTTTTTGTTTTTTATATTTAAGAAACCTTTTCCCAGTCCAAGGACTGTTAATTTTAAAGGTAATTTGGAGTAAAAAGAAATGAAGTTTCAAAACAGGATGGATCATTTAAAGAAAAAATTTTAAGCAACATTTTTAGGTATGTCTGAATTGTAATGTGAAATTTTCAGCTTCATAACATAAATTGTAGATTTAATTAGATTCTGAAAGTGACATCAAATGGGTAGACACTTTTTTAAAAACGAATCATAGAATATCAGTGTTCGAAGAGTCTTAAAAGTCTTGCCTTTCATCAATTTGATTCAAGTCCACAAACATCCACTGAGTCGCCCCCTGTGCCAAGCTCTCAGCTGAGAATTGAGAGTGTGAGAGGAAGGACAAGGGACCGTTTTCACGTTTCTGGGGGCCTAGCACCCAAATCACTGAGACGTGATGCTGAGGGAGGGCTGCTGTGATGGAGGTGTCTCCCAGGCACTACGTGGCCCCAAAGGAGAAAGGCCACCTGCTGGGGGTGGAGGGCAGGGAGCACCCGATGGAGAGACTAAGGAAGTGGATCTTAAGCCGCTGCTGGCGAGTGCTCAGGGTGGACATGGAGGGCGTTTTACTCCAGGGAGAAGCACTAGGTGGTTTGTGGTGCGTCTTCCTGGGGGTCTGGACTCAAATAGGGCATGTGGAGTCTGCCTCATAAGGTTCCTGTGTGCCTCATGGACCCAGACTCCACAGCAAGACCCACTGACGTCCCTTCTTCCACCTGTGATGGCAACGGGTGACCAGCTGGGAAATTTGCGAGCCTGGATCCAAGGACCAAAGCCAAGATGCTGGGCAGCCTGCATCCCTGATTCTGTAGCATCACGTTGCCAAGACCTGCTCTTTGGAGGAGGGGGTAGATTTCCGAATCACCAGGAGAAGGCTGCTGCACATAAAAGTTGGTTTGGAAAGCCCAAATGTGAAAAGAAAACCATGGAAGAGAAGTCTTCCCTTGCCAAATCACCCAGAGTGATGATTCACCTGCCCTGTATCAGAACCATGCTTTGACTTTAAATGCCTCACTGCTTGCAATAATACACACCAGGCAAAAGAAACAAGCATGACACTGGTTGCAAAAGGGAAAAAAAAAAAAAAAAGATGCTCAATGGGTAAGTAAAAGGGAATGGGAAGAAAACAGACTTGATTAAGCACCAGTCGGGTCCAAAGCCATTCTAAACACTTTATTCATATTATGTATCTCACTTTATCATAACACAAAGGTAGGGTACAATAAACTCATTTTACCGATTCCATGAGCAAACAAAGATTCAGAGAGGTTAAGTGACTTGCCCAAAGTCACACAGCTCGGTGACGACAGAGCCAGAATTCACACTTGGGTCTTTGTTCCACCTTCTCTTAGCTAGAATGACTGCTAAGAAACAAAAGTGTACGATGCATTATGAGGCCTGGTTATTTCACTGTCACCTAAAAAAGGACAAATACCACAGAGAAGAAAGGACGGCAGCTCAGTGTGACTTTAGGGAACCAGGTGACTCCATGAACAGGTCTTTCCTGGCCAGAAGCTCCCCGCCCTCCCTAACAGTCACCTGGAAATACCCTGTCCTTCCGCTCTCCTGCCTCCAACCATTCCCATCTTCACCTTTCCTATTAGATCATTCTCCAGCGTTCTAAATGGGTTCTCTTTTCCGTTCTCTTATCTAAGACTTTGATTCTAGGCCTGCGGCATACGATTATCCCTAACGGGACCGCAGGATGATTGGCAGTCCCCGTGTGATGAAGCACCTCCCTGGGGTGTGCGATGCTCAGCTCACAGGACTCAGCCAGCTGTCCCAGAGCCACCCTGCATCTGAGTCAGCGGTCAATGGACTTCTACACCCTCCACTCACGAGAACTGTTCGTTCAAGGTCTCTTTAGGAAGGGAGCCCCAGCGGGGAAGCAGGGAAGCTGGAGAGTTCTTCATCTGAGGCACAGCATGTTAAACAGGGCTCGGGAGGAGATGAGCCCACACGTTGGAGGAGCTGGGCTGGCGGGAAAGTGGAGATTCAAGTGGGCAGAAAAGGTGGCTGGGTGCTGATCGGGAAGGAACGCAGTTACGGATTCAGGCTGTCTTAGAGGAAGCCAGCCTCGGCGGAAGGCTCAGAAGGGTGATTTCAGCCTGCACGGAGACGGTGCTTGTGGCTAATTTTCCAAAAATGGGGGCAACAGCATCTCCCACCCCTCCCACCCCCCTTGTTCTTCTAGAAGCTTGCCACTCCCCCATCAAGAGGTGAATCTAATTCCCCTCCCCTTGATATTAGGTGAGCTTTTGTGACTGTTCCAATCAATAGTGTATCCTCAAAGTGATGCCACATGAGACTTCCGAGGCAAGGCCATAAAATGTGATCAATATTCCATCTGGTTCCCTATATCTTCACTTGGGAGGCCTTCGGCCCTCCAGAAGCATTGTGACTGCCCTGAGGCCACCATGCTGTAAGGAAGTCTCTGCCAGGCCCTGCAGAGAGGCCACACAGAGGCCCTGACACCACACAGAGATACAGATGCCCGGCCAGCCGCCTGCTGCTTCTGCCCCAGCTGTCCCAGCTCCCGACAGTGTCCTACAGTGACCCCATGAGAGGCTGGAGCTGCCACCACCCCGGTGAGCCTTTCCCAAACTCCTTACCTGCAGAAGCAAAAACAAAAGGACTACTGTTTTAAGGCACTAAATTGTAAGGTGATTTATTACACAGTCTGACCAAGTTGCTACTAGGACACAAAGTGGGGAGTTGAAGTCACTGTGAATCATTTGAGGAAAGAGACATGTTTGCCTGCCTTTCCTAGACATTTCATTAAATTGATAGAATCCTCACCAGCCTCTAACTTCAAAACGATGCCGTCCTTCCTGATTACAGCCAGCTGGTGAGGACCCAAGCACCAGCATCTCGACCACTGACCATCAACCGCCCTGTGGTTCAACCTGCCGCTTCTAGGAGCAGCATAGGGGCTTCCTCTTAGGCTTGCTAACATCTCGCCGTTTCCACCCCTCCCCCACCCAATGTCCTGCCCCAGCGCCGACCCCTCCTGGCCAGGATCACTGTCCACAAGGCCATTTTATGGAGCCTTCCCACTGCCACTGCTCCATATCCAACACCAAGAGGCAGACCGTCAGTGGTTCAGAAGAGGGGCAAGGAGACCAGGCCCTCCCACCAGCCAGCACCCCACTGTGCTCCCTGGGCCCTGGACAGCTGTGCTTGGATCAGGGTCTCAAAAAACTCTCACCCGAGCAGCTTCCTCCAGCTTCCTCTTTAATCCCTTTCCCTGTCATGGTTCAGAAAACAGGGACCATAGCATCCCACCTGTCTCCTCCAGCCCATCGCCCAAATGAAATTCATCCCTCCTCCCCGCATTACAGATCAAAGTCTCCCATGTATGCAGAGAGATGCCAGGCGAGAGTGGAGGTTTTTTTGTTTCTTTGTTTTTTTGTTTTTTTTTTTGTATAGTGAGGCCTGCACAGTCCACCCGAATCGCTGTCTTATCTGGAATCATCTCAAGTAATGGCCCCATCTCCACAGTGTACATCTGACCTTTGGGGAGCCAGAAATGGAGAAGAAGATATTTAAATTGCATTTCAGCCGAAACGAGGGCAAGGGAGTGGAGACATAAAACCTGACAGCAATAAAACTCTTTCAGTTACGGGAATCTTTTCCTGGTGGGTGTGGTGGGGACATTATAGCAAGTTTCATTCTTGACTTGAACAGATACCAGTGCTATTATGGGAATATACGACACCAGAGTTCTTTGGAAACTACTTGGATTTTAAAAAAATTCATTTAAATCGTGCCATGCAGACAGAGATGACTTTACACTGTAGGCTGGAAATTGACTACGAGCTAGTTGTCTGAGTTAAGGTCACATGACCAGTGTCAGGGGGCACGAGCAGAAAGATATTTCCCTCAGGGCGCTAGGGGTCTGAAAGACAACTGTGGTTGGCCTTGACATTTTTATAACATGCAGAGCAGAAGCTGAGCTGAAATCCGCAGCCATTTCCCTACATGGACTGTCTAGACAAGGTATTCAAGATGAGAAAACTATTTCTTGAGACCCCATGAAAATTAAAGACATGGTAAAGACATGAAAAGCAAAGAGATCGCTTGAAAGAGTCTGAGACAAGGAAAGACGTGTCGGGTGTCTGAGAACGTTGATGGGAAAGGAATTGGAACGAAGTGTCGAAGCAGAAATGACCGATCACAGCCTGCAATGAGAGGAGATCAGAGCTTCTCCAAGGTGAAGAAGCAGCCCATCTCCCGGCTCATACTTGTGGCCACTCAGGTAGTACCTTCCCAGTGCTTACCTGCCTCAAGAATTTTCAGGAAATAACCAAAATGTCCTCGACTAAGAGCAGTGCCCCGCCCCAGCAGAGACGTCTGTCCTCCCCACCAGGGAAATGACACCCTTTGCGGCCTGGCCCTCATTTTCCTGTGTCTTCCATTGCTCGAAGATGAGTTAATTCAGTCTCGCGATGTCTGTTTACACAGTCACTAATCCAGCAAAGCTCAGTTTTATCCTGGTATCGACCCTCCTCCTCCATGCCAGTTGTATGGTGTGTGGGGTTTTCAGATCCTGACATTCCTCTCCCCTCCCCTGGGGATTTCTTATTCAAGCAGCTGTACCTAGCAGGAAGGAGAACCGGATGGGAGGTGAAGGACCACTGTTTGCATATGGAACAACAGCCTCATAAGGAGGCCGCCCCAATGCCCTGATTTCTGGAACGTGTCTAGTTTGTCTTTTTTTCCCAGGGTCAATATTAATTTCACTCTCAAAATGTCTGATTTGGGTGATGAATTATTCGGTGGCCCAGCTGAGACTCCCAGAGCAGAGTTTTGGGACAAGCTGGTTTGGAGGAGGCATTCAGGTTAGCAAACCTAAGTGAACACTGGATCCTCACTCACCTCCTCGCTCCCAGATCTCAGGTACCTGAATGTGCAGCCTCCCACCCCAGGTGGAGAAAGTGGCCCAGACAGAGAGGGAGAGCTTGCCAGGTGTGAGGTAGAGACAGAGAGGGAGAGCTTGCCAGGTGTGAGGACTGCATGGAACAGAAAGTGAAAGGGAGGAGGATGGCCAGACCCGCCCAGAGAAAACGGGTTCCCCTTAGTCATACTCGCACGTGGAGACGGGAAGGAAAGGTAAGAGGAAATTCACCGCTGTGCCCTCTAACACAGTGACCCACTAGCCACATGTGGCCGGATCCGTGTCTCAGGCTCTGACCAATCATACCGCCAATTCGGGAGGAGCCAGATGGGGGAGACAGCCTGAGAAGTCCCCTCCCCCCACAGCAGGTATAGTGTCTTATCCAAGATGGAATAAGACAGGTTCAAGGACAGTAGACACATCTATATGATGTGGCCATGAAAGTGGAAATGCAGACTAGATTTCTTTTTTTTTCTGGTTGAAAAGCTCTTGGAGCTACATCTCGTCGGCGGGGCTCCCTGACTTTACAGACACCGTAGCGTTTGCAGGGGAGGCGAGCCCGTGCACTAATGGCTGCAGCACCGCGTAGAAAGTGGACACAAGGAGATCCATGATGGTGCTCCGGGTTCTGGGAAATCTGGGAAGACTTCACGGAGGAAGGAAGGCTCCAGTAAGACTTTAAAGAGAGGGCGAGGCTACAACGTGGGGAAGTGGGGAAAAGGAGTTTGTTCTCGACAGATTTTTTTTTTGGAAGCAAGGGGGAAAACACGAACTCGGACAGCTTCATGAAAAGCGTCTGTCAACAGGGAGATGGGACTAATGTGCGAATGGGAGACCTGGGAACAGAAACGAGGCCAGGCACCTACCTATTCCTCCCTCCCCGACTCTCTTCTTTCCTTTGCGAGTTTTCTCCATTCCCCTCTCTGCACCCTCTGCCCCCCACTTTTTCTTGAACAGACACGGAGCACAGACTCCGTGACAGGCACCGCTCGGAGGGCGTTAAACAGTATTTTCATGGCCTCTGCCAGCAGCGCCGTGGAGGGGTACTCTTCTCTTCTCAGTTGTATAAAGGAGAAATGGGGCACAGAAAGGTTACGCTGCTTAGCCAAGGACACACGGCCTGTGGGCGGTGGGGCCGAGGTTTAAAACCAAGCAGGCCACTTGCAGATTCTGCTCAGACCCGCTCCCCTCTGCCACCTCCCAATGGCAGCCAGGCCCAGGATGTAGCCAGATGGCCACATGTCTTCCCAGCGGTGACAGTTATTAATTGTGCTGATCACATTTCCTAGCTCTCGAGTGTGGGCAGAAAAGGCCAGTAAATGGGAAGAAGAAAGGAGGACAGACCCAGAACAAGTACCCAGCTCATAAAGTGGGCAGGCCTAGCGGCCACCCATCACAAGATGGAAGGGTTCGTCCAGAATCGGTGCAGGCAAGGCACAGGAAGCTGCATGGCTGGGTGGCTCAGTCCCTCGAGTCTCCCTATTTCTGTTGCACTGATGGCTGTCCCCCTGCTCACCCTGTGGCCCCACGAGGGATTCCCATGACCAGGTAACAGAAGAGGAAAGCCCTGAGCTTGGTTCATGTACGGGCTCATGTGTGGGTACCGAGCGAAACGGGCAGCTGTCGCACCACAGTCCCGTGCAGGGGTGAAAGCCA
>CM053507.1:147106306-147128446 GCA_028627145.1 Eidolon dupreanum | reverse complement strand
TCCTTAGGTTTAAACTTGTCAAACAGTATTTCTAATATTTTTAATTCAACAGTCACTATTATTATTATTAATGATGATTATTATTACCATCATCATTATTATTACATGTAGGAAACGATAGTGTTATGGATGCTAGGAAACGATGCTGGGGATAGATGCCTGCTTAGAATCAGAAAAACAGACCAAATCTGCTTTCGCTCTCCTGGTCCGAATAAAAACATTTTGAAAGGATGTAGATTTTTCTCAAGATTTCTTTCTCTTGATGAATTTGCCCTCAAGTCTGTAGGGGAAAGCCAAGAGCCTCCCTACTTCTCTCATCCCTTTCCTTCTCTCTAGGACTCAGTTTCCTGATCTATCTGCTTGATGAGGACAGTGGGCTAGAAGATGCACCCTGAGGTCCCCTCAGCTCACAGTCCAGTCCCTTCCATAGGTAGAGGCTGGGGGTGGGGGGGGGTCATGTCCCCAGTCTGGACATCTTTGCCTCCCTCACAGACCGTGGGCTCCCTGCAGGCAGAGTTTGCTTTATTCTCATCATTGAAGACACAGAGAGGGAAGGAACCGAAGCTCCTAAAAGGTGATTTTGAGAGCAGGGGCAGTAGGGAGAGGCTGAGTTTCCCCAGGAGTTAAACAGAGGTTGGGGGCGGACTGTAGACTGATGCTCTTGCACCTGCTCTGGTTCCTGTCCCAGCCCTCTCAGCTTGTTCTGGGTGACCCTGGCCCAGCCTCAGGCTGCCCCCAGGCACAGGTAGCCTCAGAGGCTCCACTCAATCATCTTGGCAGAACAGTGGTCTGCCAGCTGAGAGTCTCACCACTGCTCCCTGTGGCCCTGTGACGCTGGACTTGCTGTGTGGCCTTCAGAATGGCAGGTGAACCCACAGAAACCAGAGACAGGAGGCACACCTGCAGCTGGCAGGAGGGAAAGAAACTGCCCGCGTCATGGATATTTTTACCTGCCAACGATTGGCTTGAATGCCTCCTACCCATACGGCCAGTAATACCCCGCTCACAATGCAGGAAAGGGGCCCTTGGGCACCCGTTGAGGTTTCTTCTCTTGGTTCTTTCCATCCTCATGCATTCACTCACTCACTCATTCGGTCGTTCTTAGTTAATTTAACAACGCAATTCCATTTGTGGAAAATCCTTCCTGTGCTGTCAAACCCTGTCTGGAAATTACTCACTGGCCTAGAGACCTCGGGCAGGTTGCATGACTCAGCAAGGCTGTTTGGTCTGTAACGTGGAAGGGTCACTGGGAGCCGTAGGGACACCGCAGATGAAGTGCCTGGAGTGGGCTGCAGGCTCGCAGTCCTGTAAAGAGCAGCGGTGGCACAGATTTTAAAGTCCAGGGAGCCTCAGCCCAGGTCTGGAAGCAGAGGAGAGAGCTCAGAGCAGGAAGCCAGGGCTTGGGTGAACCACAACTATTCTCGTGCAAACTGGGAAGCACAGTGGCCTTCTTCTTTTGGACAGCGAAGGGAAGACAGACTGGCTTCCGCCAACCGCGACCTTCACGCGTTCAGACAAAAAGACCTGACCACGCTCAGCCTTGAGAGGGAAGACCAAGCCCGGGAAGGTGGCGTCAAGTCCCAGCATCCCGGGCGGCAGAGGCGGGTGCTGCAGCAGGAAGGGGAGGAGGTGAAAGGGGAGGGGACAGGTCCGGCCAGCTCGAGCTCCTGTGGCGCAGGGCGGAGCCCGGGACGACCCGCCCGCGCGCAGGTGAGCGAGCCGGGGTGGAGCGCAGCGCAGCGGGTGCCAGGCTTGGGCGCCCGAGGCCGCCGCTCCAAACCACGGGCCACAGTCGCTTTCCCCGCAGAGGCCGAAGCGCCCCGGAGCCATGGGCGGCCTGAAGTGCGGGGTCACGCGCGCACTGCTGGGGGTCCTCCTGCTGGGCGCGGCGCGCCTGCCGCGCGGAGCTGGTGAGTGCGGACTGAAAGCGCGCACGGCGCTGAGCGGACGAGGTGGCGGGCTAGCCGGCGCCAGGCGGGGAGGGCTGGAGGGGCGCCAGCGCCGGAGGGTGCAGACTTGGGGCGAGGGCAGAACACTAGGGATGCACGGATGGCGCGGGGACTCCGGAACCGGCCCGGCTCCCGGGCGCGCCGCGTCGGGCGCGGTGGCGGTGCCCTCCCGGCTTCCGACGACCTCGCCCTGGGCGCAGACCGAGGGACGCGGGGGCGTCGCGGACCCGGGAGGCCCGCGGTCGAGGGGGACGAGCCCCGCGCCGATCGAGAAAGAGGGAAGAAGAGCGCGCGGAAGCCGAGCCCGGGGACCTGCCCGAGGTGGCGCGCCGCGCGCCGGGGAGCTTTACCTGGATTACCGCGGGCTCCCGGGCAGGTAGGGCGCGTGTGGGGGAGTGGGCGGGAGGGGGGCTTTTCCCTCTGGCCCACCCTCCACCTCCTCGCCTGGGCCAGAGAGAAGGTGCAAGCAAGCAGGGGATTGGCGCCCGGATATCCGACCGGGTCACCCTTTTCCCTGTCCGCACGCACCACTGTCGCTCAGCCGAAGTTCAGGGGCATTAATAGAACACCAAGGCGCCAGGGGGAAGGCCACGGAGACCGCCCCACCCCCCACTGCCCCGCCCGTCGCTGCCCAGTGCAGCGAACTTCGATGGCAGAAGGGGGTCCGCAGAGCGAGGCGGTCCCGAGAGGTGTCTGACTATCGAGTTGTCCCGGTTGGGGGAGCGACCGCCACCTCCCGGCTGCCTCTGCCTGCGAGGAGGTGGCCCGCGGGGCTCCGGGGATATTAGAATAACCTAGTTTCTTGTTAGAACTTGAGTCGAGGCCTTTCCTGAGACCGGCACAGGTTTTGTGTTTAGTAAAGAGCTTTTCCAGGAAGCGATTTGGGTCCGTGATCATTATTACCCTTTGCTGCAGCTAAGGGGGCGTTTGTATTTGGCCGGTAGGTAAACTGGGGTCAACTAATTTAAGGAATGAAACAGGCGAACTTGGGCGTCGCGGTAGCTGCCGTCGTTGTAAATCCGAGACCGGAAAGCGTCCAGGTTTCCGTCTCCGACAGCATCAGGTGACTTCGTGCTGCGCAGTAGATAGAGCATTTTAAGGCCGCATTTAAAATATTGTGTGCATATTTTAAGACTGAGTTTTCAAGGTATCCTTTGAATTAAAAAAAAAAATCAGTTTAAGAATAAAGAGTAATTTAGCGCGTGAAAATGTGTATGAATGTGTGTGTGAGGAAAATGTGTGTCCACGTACTTGGCAGCTGTATTAAAACGCTGGGAATTGTTGGAGACGTTTCTGGTCATGTGTGATAAGAACTGAGAACTGAGAATATGGTGTCAGTCAAGGTATTACCACTGACAATGACAGCCTGTCCTGCACTGGCTCCTGCCACGCCTCTGATTTCTCCCTGTGGCCTTGGAGAGGCTGCCATTTGGTCTCCAGGAGCTCCAACCGAGTCCCTTCCTTCCAGGAAATTCTCGACCGCTGGAGCCGCATCTCATGGTTGGTGTGTTAACACGAGGAGGGCTGGAAACTTTCCCGTTTCCCATTCTTAAACCCTTTCCCTGGTCTCAGGAGCTGGCCCTGCGAGGTCATGTGGCCAGACCCAGCTGAGGGCGATGCCTTTGTTGTCCGAGCACTTGCCTAGTGCATCTGCTCGGCCTGGAGTCTTGGGGTTGGTCTCACCGGTGCGGGCCTTCGAGAAGTTCCTGGCGTCGGTCCTGAAGGGGTGGAGGAAGCCAGAGGGAACCCCGGCAGAGAGAACATGAAGTTGGTCTCACTGCAGAGCTGACGAGGAAAGGAGTCTCTGCATCTGGGGGTCAGGTATTTGTGTGAGTTCGGTATTCTCACTGGCTGCCCCGCTTCCAAGAAGAGGGAAGGACTGGTTACGTTGGAATCACAGCCTCGGCACAACCTCAACCCAGTGGCTTTCCAAGAACCACCCAGAGGCCGGAGTCTCGGGCAGTGACCCCATTCTTGCCGCCATTGTTTCTTGCCAGAAATGTGAGCAGATATCAAATGATGTGTTTGCTCACCCTGGGTGTGTGTTCGTCATTCTTCTCATTCAAATAGGAGCTGCGGGAATGTGTAACTGGCAGGACGGATGAGCCCCTCCCTCCCCCACTCCCCCACGGGTGTACATGACTGGGAGTCAGAGGGTTCCCCTCAGATGCTGCCATTTCGTCTGTGATGACTGTACCTTGCCCTCCCCCACACACACTCTTTTAGGGGTTCTCCTGGACTTCAGTGTGGGGGTAGGAAGTCGAAAACAATAATTAAAATGTTTTAAGCAATATATAGTTCTTGTAGTCGAAAAAAATGGCAATAAATATAAATATAATGGCAATAAATATAACCAAAATGGAAAAAAAACCATCTGTGAGCAACCCAAACTTTGGTCACTTTGGTGCACAATCCGTGTGTGTGTGTGTGTGTGGGTGGGGGGGGGGTGGGTGTGTGTTAAATACCAAAAATGGGACCATCTGCCATCTGGCTTTAACCAGTCCCCAGTTGGTGGACAATTAGTTTGCTTTCCATTTTTTCCACTAAAAATAGAACAGGTCCAACAATAGGGGACTGTATCAATTTTGATAAGTCTGTTCAGGGAAAAGACATTAAAAATTATGTAGCACAGGTTTTATAATGACGTGAAATGACGTTGCCTTTGTGTCAAGGTTGTAAAATAGTATAAGCTGGATTATCCCATTTGGGTATATCTGAGAATGTGTTTTTGTGGCTATGTTGTTCTGCACGTTCTTGACTGTTTGGTCCAGGTAAAGGTCTGGAAACAGAATTGCCGGGCTGAAGAGTGCAGAACTTGTCGGAGCGCTGGGTCCGTACTTCCAGGCCGCCCTGTGGAGAGCTTGTCCTGTCGTCCGGGGCACGTTTGGGCCGGCAGTGTGTTCTCCACACTCCTCCGGGCTGTCACCGCTGTTGTTCCCCTAGCATCTGTGGAAGAAGCATTTCCCCCCCTCTAGTTCAACAAGTGGGCTCTGAACAGTGTTGGATTTTCCAGAATCTTAGGAGCATCCCAGCTAGATGGTACTCAGAGTCCAGCAGTGCTCAGCAGTGCAACCAAGTCCCTTGGCTTACAGCAACCCTCACCTGTGATTTTGCCTAGCAGTGCTGACCTGGGTTTGGACAGGGGAAGCGGGGAGAGGGGAATGTGCAGAGTTTGCTGGTTAGAAGGACCCATGATTGAGATCAAGGTGGGCGGGGTGGTGGGGGATGTCAAGAACCCCAATATGGGAGACCCGTGGCTAAGGCTGTCTACCTAGGTGATTAAGAAACATTCACACCCTTTAAGTATCATTCTAAATTATAAAAATTACCCCACAATCAAATTATTTCAAACCACTTCCTACAACCTTGTAATTAGCCCATCGCCTTCTCCCGAGCAGCTGGCAACATCCTAGACAACCAGGCAAGGAGAGCCAGTTTCCTTTACTCACCTCTTTGTACCTTTGGGTTTTGTATTCAGTGCATCGGTTTTTTAAATCGCTACCAGTCATCATAGCTAACACACAGTGAGCATCTGTTTTGTGCCAGGCACTCTTCAGAGTGTTTTACAGAAGGCATCACTTCTGGATTGCCAAACCACTAAATAGAGTTCTTCACAAATGGTCACTTTGTATATGATAACTTACTGCATTCCCCTTCGGTGACCACTTGATCCTGACACACTACTTATTATATTTGCAATGTAAGTGGCAACTTTCTTCAGTCGTCTTGCTTAAAATGTTACGTCGGATATAAAGATGTAAATATCCATGGTCCCTAAATAGACATTAGCTAAAAATAACTTGGGTGGATGAAACATAAATTCTACGATGTCTGAGTTACAAAGACTAAGTTGTTTCCTCCTGAGAAAATGTACATTGAGGAGGCGATCTTGAGTAGACCTGATGATCGTGTAGTTCTCCATCCTGAAGCAAGTCCACTTAGTAACCTCCTACACGGAGGGGCACAGGGAGGTAAAGTGAGTTGCCCAGGGTTACCCTGCTGGTATGTATTAATGCTGAGATGGCAGCCCAGAGACTGTGACACCAGCGCGTGTGCTGTGCCCCTGTGTGAAGTGCGGCTCTACAGAACACAGTATTTGCCAGTCTTAGAGGCAGTGTCCGCATTCCAGACATTTTCTTTCATTTAAAAATAATCAGCACTTACTGAGTGCTGTGTTCACATTCGTTTCTAGGAGAGTGTATGTGTTTTTTTAATTTTCGGACAATTTAAAAACTGCGTCTAGAAAAAGAATTACCCGTACATGGTAACGAAAATTCAAATAACACAAAACCGGTGTGGGGGAAAAAACTCTGTCCCCTTCAGACTCTGATCCCAGAGGCAGCCATGGTTTTTTATGCATCGTTCCTGAGCTATTCTACGCATATAGATGTTTATAAACATATGTACTTCCCTTCTTTACACAAGCAGGAGCATCAATATAGCATACAGTCCAGGACGCGTCTCATAGGCTCTTGATTTTTTTCACTTTGCAATCCATCTTGGTGCGCCCTCCATACCAGAGCACAGGGCGCTGTCACATTGTTTTTGACAGCTGCGTGATATTCTTCGTTGTGGGAACACCAGGTTACATTGAAGCAGCCCCTTATTGGTGGGCTGTGTTCAGTCTTTCATACCTATAAACAGAGCCTCGGCGACCATCTTAGCAGGTGGCCTTGTCGGGTATGTGGACAAGTTTTGATGCAGGTGAGATTCCTGGGGGAAAAATTACTGGGTCAAAGGGTTTGTGAAGAAAGTTCCAAAGAACAAATGGAGGGAAGTGAGTAACAGAAGTGAAGCAACTTGCCCAGGGTCACAGCTGCTAGGTGGTGGTGCTGTCCGTGACTCTGGACAGTGCTGTTTCGGAGCACAGGCTCTTAACCACCCCACACTGGGTCACTGCGTCCTTCATGCTTTCCAGTTGAAACTAACCATAAGCTTTAGGGGAGGGAAGCGTTTTGAATTTCCTTTCAAATATTTGCTTTTCGTTAAGTCATCGGGATGCCACGAGCACTGTGTATCAAGAAGACGGAAGACAGGCGTGGGCTCTGGTAACTTCTCATGTTTACATGGATACGTGATTAGTTCCTACTGACGTTTTACATTGATGAGTCTAATAGTTAAGGTGTGACACACTTTGAGCTGCAATGACACACAAACCCAAATGTGTATGATGGCTCAAAAGCAATAGATGTTTGTTTCTCGCACATATAAGACCCCAAACGGGATCTCCTCCAAGCAGGGATCTGGGTACCCAGCCTCCTTCCTCTTTCTGGCTCCACCATCTTCAACATGTGGCTTCCATGTTCATCCACATCCACTCATTCTGTGTCCATCTCTGCCTCACCCCAGAACCTGGGGTCTTCACTACAGAGAACACGCCCATAAGTCTCTGATAGAAGAAGACCGATAGGAAAAATAAGAACACGAGGGATCTCGCATGGGAGGTTTCTGTGGTCCAGGGATGGGAGTTGATCACAACACTTCGGCTGCCTTTCTGTTGGCTAGAACTCTGTGGCTTGGCCCCAGGCAACCGGAAAGGAGACTCACATGTAACCCAGGTGTGAGCCCTGGAAGAAGTTGGCATCGTCCAGTTGGCAAGGCAGAGGGCAGAGCGGCAAGAGCGCCAGGCTTGAGAGTCAAGACACCTGGTTCTAACGCCAGGTCTCGTCAGCGTGATGACGGGAAAAGCTGCCTGGCTCCTCTGGGCCTCAGTTTTCCAATCTTTAATGTCGGGGCTCGGACTCTGCAGAGGGAACTCCAGCACGGATGTTTTCTGAGCTGATTTAAGTCAAAGCTGCTTTGGGGACCTCCTGGAGACCCCTGAGCTGGCAGAACAGCTCAGGCAGATTCAAGTCCAACCCCCACAAGGAACCGTGTTGGCACGTAGAGGGCGCTTAATAAATATCTGTAGAATAAACAAATGGTCACCCTCCAGGCCAAGTCTTTCTGGGAGAAGGAACGGGCTCACAGGGGTTAGATGACTTCTCCAAGTCATGCTGTTAGAGATAGCAGCCAGGAGTTCTCCAGCCCAGGCCTTCTGGCTCCAGAGCTGATGCAGATCAGACGTAAGGGAGGAAGAGGTGAGCGCAGTCCCCGTGACAGCATGTGTGGACTGGGAGAACTGGAAAGTCAAAAAAAAAAAAAAAAGACAGTGTGGGTTGTGAGACCGGCCCGCAGCACCCCCCGTCCCAGCAGAGGGTTGGAAGAGACCATCCCCGTGGTCCAGGTTCTCTGCCTGTCCCCACAGCCTAGGGTTGCCACTGCGCAGAACATGCCCTTAAATCTCTGCGGGTCCCTTTGGACATGTGTCCAGGAAGGAGCGGACGGAGGTGTGAGTGGGTTTGCAGGAATGCAGCCCCGCTTCCGGCAGCTTTCAAGGGAATAACCAGGAAACGATGGAGAACTGCTTGTGAAACCACGAACAAAGCAGGGTGGAAAGTTCTCTGTGTGTGTGTGCGCACACAGTGTGATTCCAGTCGTGTTATCTTGCTGTCTTTCTGTCTGCATCTCACGTGAGCTTAGGAGAAAAGACTGGAAGGTAGTTGGGCTGGACGTTTCCGGCCTCCATAGAGTGTGGCTCGAGGGTGTGGCCAGAAATGTGGCTCTAGAGAGGCCTCCTGTGTGAAGGGTGGTTTATTGGCAGCACAAATGATTGTGACAAGGACTTCGTATCATCTTGCGTGTTCTCCCATCATAGCCACATGGCTCCACAGTACCCTAAATGTTGGTTTGGTTTGGTTTGGTTTGGTTTTCTCTAAATAGCAACACTGGACGGACGATGGAACAACATGAGATCAGACTTTGCTTTATGGACATTTCACTTCAGAAACTTTTGTGAAATTGCAAGTTCTTCCTTCAATTACTGCACTTAAAAAATAATTTGCACATTATCAGTTCTGTTCTGAATGGAGCCCAAGCCAAGGACAACAGTGAAAGCTTTGTTGAGCTGATCTCTCCAGGGAGGGGCTGTCTCCCAGACCTGCCGTCCACCATGCCAGGAGGAAATGCAACTGAATAATGTGACTACGGGGCCATTAAATGCCTCACTTCAGAGCATGAGCATCTTTACATAATAAGTTTGGAAATGTCCCAAAAAAAACAAAACTGTTCATGAGCCCAGATGGTATAACTTTAAGTTTTAAATGAAGTGCAAATACTCCCTACCTCCAATGACAGAAGGTCAAAGCATTCTGGGTCAAATGTGAAATTTCTGCAAAAATGCATGAGGTTTGAGTCTGCTGCCTTTGTCTGGAATGACGGAAGACTATCTCCAGAAATAAGAGTTTCATCGACTTTCCACATCCAGAGATTCCTTGGAGTGGCAGTCAGTTTGTCATCTTTGTTTTTGTGTCTGCCCACTGGCCGTGTGCGATGTCACACAACGCCTGGAATGGTGAGGGAGCTTCTGCAACACTTGACAATATGTGGTCTGGCTGGGAGCTGGTCGAGGATAGCATCTGTCCAGGCACGTGCTGGGTTCACCCAGACAGATACCTTGTCTTCCATTAATGATCCGGGGGCAGGAACATCATGCTATTTCAAACACGGATGTTTGGCTAAAACGATGTTTAAATCTGAGAACAACGCAGAAACATTTGGTGAGAGGCCCCAGGACATCACAGAAGGATGCAGAGGCGGTAAGATGAAGGGCTAAGTTGGAAAGGCTCAAGGCATCTCCTGGATCCAGACAGACACTCGACTCCTGTGCGGTGACTCGCCAGACACGGAGAGGCCGTGAGCCAGAGCACAGAGGGAGGGGTCGTGCCATGCAGCTGCTCCTGCTGCAAGTCTGCGCCGTGCTGGAGGCCCTGGGCAGCCTGGGACACTGTGGTGACGGGCTGTCCTCACCACTGGCTGCTCTGCTGATGGGTCTCACTGGAGTTTGGCCTCGGAGCATCTCGGAGGCACAGATCTGGAGGCTCTCACTCACTATTGGCTCCTGGGTTCTGCTCACCACACTGTTTCTCATTTCCTCCAACCGCATGTCCCAAAGGACTCAGATTCCGGACCGGAAACTGGTGGAGGGGGAAGGGCAGAGAACCGAAGGGCTTGAACCAGAGACCACACTGGGCTCACGGTTACCCTCTGGCTTTTTAGAAACGACCTCATCCAGACAAGCTTTGAGGTTGAGCAAAGCTTGGCTCATATTCTGACTCAACACTTAAGTAGTGATGTGGCAAGTCATTGGGCCTCCTTACGACTCGGTGTCCTTTGCTACAAAATACAGGTGGCAGCACCTGGCGGGGGCTGGAGGGCTGAATGAAGTAAAATCTGTAAGTCACTCAGCACGGTTCAGACCCAGAACAGATTCCCTAGTAAATGGGAGTTGTCATGACTTTGACTCTTTGAGAAGAACACTGAGATTTTCAACAGGACGAATTTGCCAGTTCAGAGTCTGTGTGACCGGGGCACTCTTGGGAGCTGGTAGGATGTTTTCTGGTTTCTGCTACTACACACTGAACTTCAGTTACTACCCCAGTGCAGTCAGCTCTGGGCACTTACGAGGACATCTGGGGGCGGGGGGCGTTCCCACAACCGTAGCTGCTGGACTAAAAACTGCAAGGACATTTCTCGGTGACTCTACAACAGGCTTTTAAAAGTTCTTTGCAAGTCTGTGTTGTACACCTGAAACTAATATAATATTATGTGTCAACTGTAATTGAAAAATAAAAAATAATAATAATAAATTGTTTGCAAGTGAGCTCCTACACACATGTGCACACACACGCCATTCCTGTTAGCCAAGGAACTGAGCTGACCAGTTTTATGTGACTTACATGTCATGCTTAAGCTCACGTGAGGAAGGAATAAAAATGCCCCAGTGGACTTCCGAGGATTACAGCTCTTTTTGTGAGCAGGTGTCAAAAACTGATACGAGGCTGGAACGTGCCAGGCTGTGAAACCAGAGCTGGATCTCTCTAGAAGCCTGGCAGGGCCCTTGCCTTTAATCCTTGCTGAGAGGTGGAAGAGGGTTGCCCAACGAGCCTGCAAGTTGCTGACAATCAGGAGCCTCAGCCTTGGGCTAAATCTGTCGGGAGCAAGTTCTCAATGCGTCAGAACACAGAAGACATTTTTCAAATTGTAGACAGTGCTGGGGCTATCCTGCAGAAGCCCCCCACAACCCAACGGAACCTTTGAAATAACATCTTTCGGTCTCCTTGGTCTCTACCTTCGTAAGAATACAATCCAGGTCCCAGCCAGGAAACCGGGACACTGGGGAAGGTGTGTCCCACTGACACTTTGAAACTCTAGATAAGCATTTTCCACTCCCTGCCCCATAGCTGGAGACTAGAAAAAAACCCAAAGGTTAGAAGCCTGGGTAAATAAATTATGGTGCATCCAAACAGTGGGACGCTATGCAGCCATTTAAAAAAATACGATGCTTTTCAGTGTACTGATGTGAGTGATACCCAAGATATATTATGGAGAGGAAAACACAAGATTCACAATAGTGAGTATGGCATGCTATCTTTTTGCAAAGTGGAATAAAATAAAATAGGGGTGGCATCTAGGTTACACTTACATATTCATTGATTTCTGTGGAAGGACATATAAGAAAGTGGTATCAGTGGTTGCCTCTGGCAACGACACTGGATTCAAGACAAGACAAAGACTTTTTACTGGTCATCTCATTTTTTTACTTTGTGCTCCATGTAAATGTAAAATGTATTTTTCAGCTTTATTGAGGTGTGATGTGCATACCATAAGATTGCACCAACCTCAAGCGCACTACGCGATGAGTCCTGTCAAACGCACGGCATAACATTTCCATCACCCCTCAAAGTCCTTCCGGACCCCTTTGCAGTCAGTCTTTGCCCCTTGGCCCCTGGCAACCGCTGATTTGCCTTTTATGACCACAGTTTTGCCTTAAAAATAGTTTTGAATTAAAAAAAAATTCAAATCCTGGTATGAGTATAGCAGTCAATAGTTTTGTTGTGTTAAAAAAAAAAAAATTTCTTGAATGTAGATCCAGTCTTTAAAAAAATTCTGCAGTTGCTTCCTGCAAGAATTTGGTTATGAGGACGGGGTGGGAGTAAAAGTACTAAGTCACTAGGACTCAAAAAAATTAAGGACCAAAGCTGCCTTCTCCACTTGGAGCGACTGTTCTTGAAGAACAGCTTGCTGCATTTTTAACCCCCTATCCACTTTTATGGCCTAGCGCTGAGCAGGCCTAGAGAATTTCATTTTTACCTAGAATATCTTGAAAAGATCTAGCCCAGTCCTAGGCCTTTGGGTAACATTCCATCAATTTCACAGATTTCAGATGCTTCCTGTGCTAGAGGATGGACATACAGAGGTAGACACCCCTCGTCCTTTGCTCTCCAGGGGCTTGCTATCCAGAAAGAATTCAGCATGTAAATCGGGACCTACATATGGGTGGCCTGGGGGCCTTGGTCCCGTCCTCTTTGAAAACAGCTGAATGGCAAAGTATATAGTTGAGCAGGCACCCTCTGATTCAACAGAGATCCTCCTCACTATGTCAGCTTTTCTCATTTATATTACCTGCCTGGGCCCTTGAAAGCATTTGAGTTTGAGACACTGTTCAGTGTGATAAGTGCAGCACAAGATATATGAATAAGGATTGCAGTGAATCCTGGGGATGGAGAATAGCTTTTGTAGGCAGGAAAAGAGGAGGAGGAAGACAAGGTGTTCTCCTGGTGTCTAAGGTCTATGGTGTCTTTTATCATAACCCTGAAATGGGCCCTGGAGCAGAAGTGTGGCTTTGTCATGCATAGCTGATAACCCCACCGCATTTTGATATGTTAAAAGCATTCTCCCATCTTCTCTGAGAAGGCAACTTGGCTAAGTGATCTACCAGTTGGAGAAATGTAATTAAGAGCAATCCTTCAATGTTTGATTTATAACTGGAAACCAGCTATAAGGGCAAAGCAGAATGTAGTTGGATGAGGATGAACTGCCTCATTACTGTGGATTTTCTAGCTGAGGTGTGTTCCGCCCTTCTCTTCCTTCCCTGACAATAGCACTTAGCAGTTGGGACCAACTCCTGCTCTGAGGAAAGAATATGGTTCATGAAAAGGGAAGTGCTCTGAACCACAGTCTCTCTCAGGAATAACCATCTGCTTTTTTCTTCCAACTGCCAATACTATGTGCTTTGGGATCAGGCTTCTCAAAACCCCCATCTCAACGTTCTTGGTCCTTCAACTTAGTTTTTTACTTCCCTGAATTTCTGGCATAATTATAAAATTTCTGGCATAAGATTACTAGCTAGTCCCAACACTGGCACTGTCCAGGTGCCAATAATGGCCATCTAGTGGACGTAACACCTTCCATAATGAGCATCCTTGTTCATATAACTTTATCCGTGACGGGCAAACACCAATAACGTTCGTTCTTGTTGATTTAACACTTTCCATGCCAATACCTTGCGTAACAGCCGTCCTCATGACCATAACACTTTCCTAATGATTGTCCTTGTTGAATAATACCTTCTATAATGGCCTTCCTTGTTGATATGGCACCTTCCATAATGGCTGGTCTTGTTAGCATAATACCTTCCATAAGAGCCATCTTCTGATGTAATGCATCTCATAACGGCCCTCCTCATTGACATAAGACCTCCTGGGGGCTGTCCTGGTCCCAATGGGTAAGAAAAGCATATGTCTGTCTGGCCCCAAAGACTTCCTGGACTATGCAGCCTTGCTTTGCTGACCTGTTTCACCCTGAGCTGCCTGGTTGGCCAGAAGAACCACTTTATTGACCTGGCCCGTGGTCGTTATGGAGGTTGCCCAGGGTCTGTCATTCATGAGGAAGAGCTGGAGCAAGATTGCAGGTCAGCAGAGAGGCTCACGGTAGGAGGAGTCTTGTTTGGATGACTAGCCTCCTTCCAACCTACGGAACATCTTCTGGGATCACAGGAACCTCTATACTAGGGCAAAGGGCAGGGTAGACATTCAGAGTGGGTGTTAAGAAAAGAAAACACCCACACTTCTCTCACTGTCGGAGGCATTGAATGATATACGCTGAAACAAGTCTCTGACATCTGTCCCTCCTTAGCTGGGGTTGGGATGAAAACTAGGGCTCAGGCTGCCCAGCAGCCTTTGACCTTGAGGGTGGACATCTTGGAATAGCAGCGTAAAGCATGGGCTTTGGAGTCACGTGGTCCTGGGTTTGAATCTCAGTTGTGCATCTTCCCAGCTGTGAATATGAACAGTCTTCCTAAAGGAAATGGATTAGAAAATACCTGGCACGTGGCGGATACTGGACAAATGGGGGCTGGTAAGTTATTGCCATCATTCCTGGGTGCCACCTCCCCCCAGCCTTCCATCTCAACCAGCCCCTCCACAGCCTAACACTTCCGCACTCTTTGGGTTTTGAGGCCAGGCTAACACTGGATCTCTCCCTGATTTCTGGTTTTCATCTGAGCTGCCCATAGGTCTAGGTGAGATGACCAGCCATAAGCTCTTTTGGTCACAGTGTCACCTTCTCCCTGACCTGTTCATCCACCTCCCTCCCTGTCACCTTCCAGCATCTGGACACTAAAGTTTTATAATAAACGCAATGTTCTTAGACATCCTTGTTGATGTACATTTCCATAAACGCTGTCCACTTGGCATAACCCCTTTCATAATGGTACCTTGGCTGAGAAGGGAAGGCTTGGTGTTCCAGATAGTACCTTAGATTTGTCCAAACCCCTTTCCTTGGGCAGCTCAGCAGGTCCTGCCCGGTACCCCATCTGGTTATAAGTTCTGTATTAGTTTTCTATTGCTGCATGACCAATTGTCAACAAACTTAGTGACTTAAAAACAACACCCACTAATTAGCTCACAGTTCTGTAGGTCACACATCCAGTTATGGTGTGGCTAGGTTCCCTGCTCAGTCTCACTAGGCTAAAGTTGAGATGTTGGCCAGGCCACATTCTTATCTATAGCCTGGAGTCCTCTTTTAAGCTCACATGGTTGTAGCAGAATTCAGTTCCTTGTGGCTGTTAAGTCCAAGGTCCCTCTTTCCTTGCTGGCTGACAGCCAAGACTGCTCTCAGCACTTAGAGGCCACTCATGTTCCTTGCCCTGTGGCCCTCTCCATCTTTCTTCAAAACCAGCAACAGAGACTCTCACTCACATCAAATCCCTTTCACACATCAAATCCCTTTCACACTTCGAATCTCTGTCTCCAGGAAAAGCTCAATTTCTGTTAAGGACTCACCTGATGAGGTCAGCCCCACAAGCGTAAAGTCAGTGGGGCCGTACAGCATAACCTAGCCCTGCGAGTGACGTATAATCCTATTCTGAGTCCCTCCCACACTCAAGGGGCTGGGAATATGCAAGGGGGTGGGTCTTTGGGGTAGTCTTAGAATTCCGCCTGTCTAGGGTTCCGAGGCTCAGGGGCTTTATCCCACCTTAGTGATGGTGGCCATCACAGCCCCATTCTCTGCGCTTCACACATGTGGCCTCATTCCGATGTTTGTAGAAGTCCCACACGGATCGTGTGTTTAGCCAAATATTGCAGATGAGAAACCTGCAGGTTAGGGAGGTGAGGTGGCTTGTCCAAGGTGGCCCAGCCGAGCATGCGTCCAGGCTCACAAAGCAGGAGGGGTTACATCAGATTGAGTGATGGAGGACAATACTCAACTGGCCCCCAAAACAGGTCTCTGTCTTACCAGAACCTTCCCTCCTGCACCTCTCCCCCCAATTTCCTCCTAAGTGGATTTTCAAGGCTGTAGGCTGAACTAAATCAAAGGTGGAAGCTTTAATAATGAAGCATTTCCCTGCCACCCCGATCTTTAACTCTCCCATCATCCTTTGAGGGACAATGAATAATAAGGTTGAAATTTTGGGATTGGCTGATAGAAGTATCTGGAAAAGCCTTTTCTAAACTAAACTTATTTTTAATTTAACCAGCTCGCAGCGTATGTTCAGACAAGTAAGAAAGTTTTCTTTTATATCGCTCCTATCCACCAAAGTAGACAGTCTTGTCAGACTCTTTCTGAGGTTGCTGTGCACGCCTGTCCCCAAGCCAGAATCCATTGTCCAGTCTATAGCCTGGGGGCCACGGGCAGAAAGTTGAGGTCTCTGAGGGCTAGTGGCCAGCAGGCCCAGCAGCGCTCTGACCAGATTTTGGCTCCTGCTTATTTTTCATAACTGCCTCTTTTGAGTTTTCTAGTTATTGACATCATTGTGGGCTTAAAGAAAAATTTCTCCCCCTTCTCGCAAAGCGATTGTCATGTATAGGCATGACTTTGAGTCTGTGTGGTTTTTTTGGTTGTTATTCAAATCAATGATTAGCAGTTAATTCCCAGGGTTAAAAGCAGAGCACCCCCACATCATGCTCGGTGAAATAAGCAAGACACAAGATGACAAAAACTGTGAATTCACTTAAGGCCCCTAGAGCCCTCCTCAGATTCGCAGGAGCAGAAAGTAGAATGCTGGTTGCCGGGGGCTGGGGCAGGGGGACAGGAGTCACTGTTTTGTGGGGACAGAGTTTCAGATGGGGAAGTTCAAACGCTCTGGAGATGGATGGTGGTGAAGGCTGCACTACAGTGTGAATATACTCAACGAATAGCACACTTAAAAATGGTTACCGTGGTAAAGGTTATATCATGTCTACTTTACCACAGTAAAAATGGGGGGAAATTGTTTACCGGGCTTATTTGTGACTAGTAGAAGGATGAGTGCTAACTTTCTCTGTTATTAAATGTTTTTAACCCTCCCCCTCACCCATACACACAAAGGCGAAGCACGCCTTGCTTTGTAAACTACTCTGTGTGTCTGACTCTAAGCCTCTGCTTAGAGGAAGTCTCCACACACCCTGGGGCCCCTCGTTAAGCAAGGCCCAGGGACAGAAGCCTCTCACCCCAGCATCGCTCTCTGCACTCAGGGTGCAGACCACAGGTCAGGACCATTTAATCAGAAGCTAATAGGCTTTTCTTTTCCATATACAGAGTTGGGCAAATGAGTTTGTTGTAGCTCTGACCGTGAGGCTCTGTCAGGACCTGGTACCCTAAGGTCAGAGACTGATCGATCATTGGTCCGGAGGCCCCACGGCCAGCACTGCGCAGGCGCAGAGAGAGACTCGCGTGGTGGGGCCAGGCAGGGGCGTTGAGCGTCTCATCAGAGAAAGTTTCAAATAGTTAGCGACGGTTTTCCTGAGTTTTAAAAATTGTCATATTGAGACGCACATACAATAAGTACACAAGTCTTAAGTGTCCAGCTTGATAAATTTTACATATGTAGATACATATATACATACACAGATATACTCACGTATCATTCCAGTCCCCTAAATTTCCTCTTACCCCGTCCTAGTTCATACCTGTCCCACAGAGGTTCACGTACGCAAGCATAGGTTGGTTTTGTCTTCTTGAACTTGATGTAAACGGAATCGTACAGCATGTAGGTTTTTGTGTGTGGATTCCTGTTTAATCATCTCCCTGCTAACTTTTCATCAGAAGAACTTGAACAATTACTTAATCTCTGGTGGCAAGGTGGGGCTGTGGGACCAAAGGACTTTATGGCTGGAACACTAAAGAAATTGAAAATTCAGTGACTTCTAAACATTTAGCAGGTGGGCTGCCGTTCTGCACATGTCCCTGAGCATATACACAGCTGGGTTTTCTCATCTGCCCCTTTGACTTTCCCATCAGTTCTTATGATCCTCCGGGACTTTCATGGTCGTCATGATACACTCTTTAAGGTCTGACAAAATTAATCTTTTTAACGTGTCATAAAATATTACTGTGATTTTAAATGGGCCCTGTGGCATTTTTTTGCATAAGATCATGAATTATTTACGATGGTCATAATTGATTTATATTGTTTAATTCTGTAATTCTGGCATTTCAAAGTCTGTCGTTATGCAGCTTTCTCTAACTCTCGGGGGTCCTCTTAGAAATCATCTCCTCGCCCAGCATGGTTCAATTCGATCTGGAGTTAAAGTCCATGTCTTGGGTTGGCAAGAAGCTTTCAAATGGCCACAGTCCCAGAGGGATTTATGCACAGATGTGTTCGTTTTTGTTCTAGACTGTGGCCCAGACAGGGCCACAGCCATGATGTGTGTCCATGGTCATAGGAGGGAAGATACTACAGAAGGGTTTGGGTGGTTCCGTGCAAATCCTTTGCCACCTCAGAAAAACAATTCACAACACAAGCCCTGCAGACAGTTGGTCACCAGTGTCCCCCATGGAGGATTGTCCAGTTACTTTAGACAATAAAGAACTTGCATCATTGCACATAAATTTCTTTCCCAAAGAGTTTGGGGATTCAGAGTACGGGGTGAACAGCTGGACACAACACTCCCCTATTTTGATGCGCTGTTCCAACGATCAGATTGACTGGGAGTGCACAGAGGTTTCTTCTAACATTGCTCTTTGAACTTTATTTTACTGTCCTCTATGATCGCTCTAAGCACTATGGAAATAGTAAAGTATTTTAAAAGGAACTGTGGGTCTCTCACCCCCACTAAAGGAGAAGGAAATCTGATAGATGGGGATTTGGGGGAATTCTCACCGGCAGCTGCCTGGAGAAGTGAGTCCCACCGGCCAGGGCTTCTGAAGGAAGCTTTTCCACCAAAAGCTGACACTAGCCCTTTATACCCAGCGCTTTGTTCTAGAATCTTTTGCCACCAACCCATGCTTCCTGTGTCCATGCCCTCTAGGCAAACCTCACAAAGCTGCAGAGCCATCAACAGCCAAACCTTTCTCAGGCCCCTGCACTGAGACACTGCCCCGAAAATACACAAAAGAAGAAACCATGCCCCAAGCATTGAGAATTCCCGGGAACTTTAAGTTTAAATTCAAACTACACTTTCAGATTGTTTTGACATGGGGGAGGATTTGTATTAATGCAGTGTGCCCATTTAACCATTTCAAACAGACATCTGTCCCTTTTGATGTCCTGGAGATCCCCTGGGGAGCCTGCTGCTGGGAAATGTTTTATTTCATCCTGATTGACTTCGTTGACGAGAACAAACCATTTTCAAAAAAATTCCTGGCTGTGTGCAGAATTCCTTGGGCAGGGCCAGCTCTGCTGAAGAGTCATTTATCATGTGCTGGGCTCCGTGGTCACACAGCTCAGGCACACAACCTGGCCCTGCCCCTTATTAATCATTTATGCCTGGACCAGTTCCTTAGCCTCTCTGAGCCTCAGTGTCTTCATCTGTAAAATGGTGATTAATATTAGGACCTACTCTACAGGGTGGGTGGTCACGGAGATGCGTAAATACTTACCGAATGCAAGCACAGAGTCTGCACATATGAAGCACTCGCTGAGTGCTCATTGTAGTTATTATGTATGCAGGCCTGGTGTCTAGATTCCAAAGGCGCCTCATCCAAGAGAGGCTGGTGAGTTTCTGCAACATCACCTTGGGTGGTGGTCCTCTTTTATGTGGATGTGGGAAATGAACTATTTCCAGGTAGGCAGATGGGTAGACCTGCTACTGGTGAGACGTTCACTTCCGTTTACCAGTCTATGAACGGAGCTGGCCGAGTCAGTGTCAAATGGATTTAAGGTGGGTTAAGCCAATTTGTCTCTCCACTGCCTATAGGCCTCACTGTCCCAGGTCTGCTAGATCGGTAAAACTCCAAGGCCGGCACCCCTTCCCCACCGCAGGTCCCATTACGTGGGTTACGCTGGTGATGCCACCCAGCCCCTGGCGTTAGCCAGCAACTCCACGCACTTTGTAAGAGTGGCAGCCCTCCCTCCCTTCCTGCTGGTTGACTTGACCAGCCTCGGCAGCTTCCGTGAGGGCAGCTCAGTGTGGTACCCCAGGGCAATGGAGAGGGCAGGGGTGCGGAGGTCAGGCCAGAATGTCCCAGCTGCCTCCTGAACTTGGCAAACAGGAAGTAAAGTCACTTCTCTGAGCCTCAGAGAGATGATGCTGGAGTCGCATGAGTCAGTACATCTCGAAGGCACTTAATAGCCAGTGAGCAGGGCCAGGGCAGGCCAGGGCAGGGAAGGTATGGAAAATATAAGGAGGCACCCAAACTTGCACAACCCTGCGAGTAAGTGCCTCCTTAAAGTTCGCCCTTAGGTGCCTTACCTGCCTCACTTCATCCCAGCTCAGCCAGCCAGGCCTCTGGGATTTAGACTGAGATCCAAGCTGCTGCTATAGCTGTTTACTTGCTTGACACCCTTCAACGATGCCCTATCACTAGTATTAGTAGTTGTACTATGCTATAATTCATCATATCAACAATAATAACAGCTAACATTGATTGATACCTGGCACCGTTCACTTTACAAGTATTAACTCATTTAGTCCTTACAACAATTTCATTATTGTTCCCATTTACAGATGAAGAAATTAAGGCATGGAGACATTAAGGAATTTGCCCGAGGGGACATACAGAGCTGGTATGTGGTAGAGCCAGGACTCAAATTCAAGAATCCAAGCTGATAACCATGACACGAAGCTGCTAAGATATCCTGGTCCCCCTGGGTGAAGCCCAAACTGCATGACCAACAACCAAGCCCCTTCCCAGCCTGGCCCCTGCCTCTTTCTCCAGCCTCCTCCACCCACATTTTCCTTGCCCTTTGGCCAAAACAAACTCCCTGGAGTGGCTCCAAAGAAACTGTGTTCTTCATACTTTTGTGTCTTTGCACCTGCTGTCCCCACCACCTATCCTTCCTGACACCCATTTCACTCTCCCTGTCTGGCACACTCCTATTCATTTTCCAAGACCCATCTTAAGTCATGCCTCCTCTGTGAAGCCCTCCTTGACCACTCCTCCCTGGGTGTTAATAGCTGACCCTCAGTGTCTTCAGAGAAACTTGACCTTCCTTGGCACCTTCCAAGTTGCTGACTGTTAGGTAGCATTTGGTGGGACAGACAGACAGGCAATTGGACCTGCAGGGAATAAAGAAGGAGAACTCATGTGAATGGTTTGAGTGTTTCCACCGGGTGGATGTGAGATGGAAGGGTGAATTGCAGTCCCTTCTGCTGGTGTCTCTTCCTTGTGCTCCCAACGTGTGAGCATCCCATGCTCTCAGAGAATATCCACAATTTATTTATTTAATCTGGTGCTCAACCCGAGAAATAGGGATTTGCTCCGTGGATAAGCAAACCCAGCCACGGCTGGTGAAGTTGTTGAGAGAGGGATGTTGGTGTGCAGTGTGGTGTCTTCCTAAGAGAGAACAGCGCTATGTTGGCCAAAGTGATTTTCCCCCTATAGGCTGGCTTTGGAATTTGACTCCCATGTAGGCTGTGACTGATCAGCGAGGCTGACTTGAGATTACACTGCTTGGCTCCTGCATCTGTTTAGTGCTCAGCCTCCTGGGCATGACTCCAGGGCACCATTTATCTTAAAATGGATCTCTCTCTCAGTGCCCAGGCTGTGCCCAGAGCCTGGCCGGAAGCTGCTTAGTTCACCATCATTGGACAGAGAGAGTGAATGACAGCTGAGCCCACCAGAAAACGCCACCCAGATTTGAGGCAGCTGGTTTGGCCCCACCTAAGAAATTTTAAATCACATATTTTAGTCTTTTAAACTGTGTTTGACAAATCTGGGAGCAAGTAACATCCTTGGTGTTTACCTGGTGGAATCCCTGTCTTTTGTTTGTTTCTCTTGCAAGGAAGTAGGATGGCAGGGAGAAGTAATACAGGTGTTTGTATAATATCCTGTGCTCTGATGATTAATGAACGGTGATGAAAACAATTGGAAATTCCCACCCAAAAAGCTGCTGGTGAGGCAGAAACTAGCAAAGGTGTCCTAATAAGGAGAGGTCGAGAGGCAGGAGAGTGAAAAGAGCTGTGACTCATGGGCCCAAGTGTGGCACCTACAAGCTTTCCAGAATGCTCCGGGCCCTGCTCCCATGAGGGTGGGCTGGGATTTCTTTCAGCCAGTAAGACCTTGAAATCGCAGCAGAATGGGAAGCTTTGTCTGGGTTTCTGTGAATCCTGGGTAATAGATCTCCCGGAATAATACACCAATGAAATCCCAAGTTCCTGGGGAGACAAAAGAAAGAGATGTTGAAAGAGAAGACGCCCATGCATTTTCTCTAAATCACAGTACACTTATCAAGCACTTAGATATGCTGGCCCTGCTTAGGGTGGCAGGGGCGGGAGGCCAAGATTTATTCCACAGCATTGGGATTTCCAGCTTCGAGATGTGATTAATGGTGGTGAGTGGGGAAGAGGGAAAATGTGCCAGCAGGATGATCTCAAACTCCAAGCGTTTGTCATAAAACAAGTTATGTTATTTTTCTCCAACAGTGGGGTTCTTTCTGCTACTTTTATTA
>CM053507.1:147087918-147105806 GCA_028627145.1 Eidolon dupreanum | reverse complement strand
GACAATAGATTTAATACATACTAACGGTATTGCTTTGTAGGCATTGGATTTGATCAATGGCTATGTTCCATTCTTATGTTATTCTTTAGGGCATGAAGTATTTCACAGTGAAAACTAAATTTAGTCTAAAGGTTATCATTACAGAGGAGATATATAAATAAGCCATAATTAGAAGTATTAATTATCGGGTGTGAAAGCAAGAGAATTAATTGCGGTAATACCTTCTCTCCCTAAGTATTGGAGTTTTTAAATATCTTTCTTGGAATCAGCGCTAGTAGTATTAAGTGCACTGATTTGAGAATCAAAAGACTTAAGCTGAGTCCTGCTGTGCCATTCATTAGCTGTATGACTGTGAGCAAGATGGTTTAATTCAATAGCTCTCAGTTTTCTTATGTTTGAACTGGAAATAATGATATTCAGTATTAATACTGGTTCCTCCTACTTTATGAGTCTGTTTTGAGGAATTGATGGAACTCATTTATTGATTCATTAGCATGTATTTAGTACCTGTGCCAGATAAAGTCTATTAAGGAGATGTGTAAATTTCAAAGCCCTACGGAAACAAAGCAAATTCTTTAATTGAGAAAATATTGGGGTATTTTAATATTAGAGTAAGAAACAAATATAGAACTTTTGAGATATCTTACTGAACAGAAAAATGACTGTCATTGTCATTTTAATTTTTTTCCCATGGCTTAGGCAAAAGGCAGACTTTTCAGCGTTTTCTCCCTAACCTAATACCGACACAACTCATCCTACAGATGCAGAAAATTCTAAGTGTGTGTGTGTGTGTGTGTGTATACATACATGTGTGTGTGTGCGTGAGTGTGTGTGTGTAATTCAAACCTTTCTAATTTGATGACTTTCTAAAATGCAGATGAGTAAAATTAAAAAGCAACTCAATAAAACGTGACTTCCAGGGGGTTATAGAGAACAGCCTTCTGGGGAAGACATTATAAAGTGAAATGGCTCTTATAAAGCAATCTGGCCATCTTTTCTAAATAGTTGGGGAAATATCCCTGTTCTTACACCGAACAATTTTAGCAGGTCTGGGACTTATCCTGAGGAAATAGATGAAAATTACGCATGCCCATGAGCTTCTTAGAACCTTTTATTTCTAATGGCAAAACCAGAGAAATCACCTAAATGGCCAACAATTGGGCAGTTTTTTCAAGTTACAGAAGAAATACATGAATATTTTCTTATTAAAAATTCAAATATTATAGACAAAACTAAAATTCCCTCCTGACCATCTGTGCTGTCCCACTTCCAGGCCTCTCTCCTGGGATAATCATAATTATGGATTTGTTGTATTTCTCTCCATATCTTTTTTCTCTTCATTTACCTATATAAGTACATACATATAGAAATAGCTGTTGTACATGGACATTTCGTAAAAAAATGGTATCGTAGTCAATATACTATTCTACAACTTGCTGTTTTGGTAGATATTATATCTTAAAGGTTCTTATATGAGTATATTTAGAGTTCCCTCATTCTTTTTAACTGCTGCATAATATTCCGTTCCTGAATGTTCCATAGTTTAACTGTTCTGGTTTTGGTGGTTCCTAGTTTTCCACAATTACAGCGCCATGGTGCATACATGGGCATTTTTTATCCCCATGTCGCACTGCTGGGTTCACAGGGGTTCAGGTTTTAATTTCTATACGCATCCCCAAGTCACCATAACAAGATGCTCTATGCTCACACCAGCAGTATGAGAGAGCGGCCGTTTCCCCCGACCCTCCCCGCACTCGATATCATCAGGCTTTTACATTTTACCTGTCCAATTAGGGAGGGATAGAAACACCTTGTCATAATTTGCTTTTCTTTCTTTTTCAAATCATTCATTCATGCATTCATTCATTTTTACTATGGTGACATTGGTTAACGAAATCCAGTAAGTTTTGGGTATATAATTCCACAGTAAGGCATATATATATTGCATTGTGTGTTCCCCACCCATAGTTAGATTTCTTTCTGTCACCACATATTTGACCCCTTTGACCCATCTGCCTTCGTATTTTGGATATTTGGACCATTTACAGTGAACTACTCAACCATTCCATGTTGCAAATATTTTCCCCCAGTGTATCCCTTTTCCCTTAGCATTATTTATGGTGCCTATTGTCAGAAAGATAGCTTAATCTTTTTTTTTCGTTTATAATTTGCATTTACTCCATATTTATAGGGATATTTTCTTTGTTTTTATTGTGGTAACTGCTTCGAGGCACCAGTCCAGTTTTATTCTGCTAACGGGAGAGAGAGCTCTCCTGGTCCGCCTATGGAGTTGTCCATCTTTTTCTGATTTATTTGAAATATAGTGATTATTAGAGACTAAATTAAAATATCTGAGGTTTCATCCTGTCTATCAGTCTTTTATCCCTACACTAATACCACACTGTTCTTAATTACTGTTCATAGCAAGAGAGTATTTATAGAAGTAACAATAAATCTCACTTGATTGACTATTATACAGCTACTAAGATTAATGAATATTTTAAAAGATTAGTGCATATGAAAACTGTATAGTAAAATAACTAAAACTATAAAATAAAGCAAAAGCTGAGTAAAATTTTATATTGATTATACTTTTAAGTAGGTGAAAACATGCATATGAACCAGGATTAAAATGAATTTGAAGAGATGAAAGCAGTTAAATAAGGGTAGTAGAAATGTAGTCGACTATTTTTCTTTTTAAATTTTTTTTTAAAGTTATTGTGACGTTGCCTTAATACTAAAAAGTATTTCCAACAATCCCTAGCTGTAAGAGATTTTTGTGCTAATCTTCACCATGTCACGGGGTTGCGGCTGATCCCTTCTTTATGCCTGTTTCCTGTTTGTGGTCTCAGACATCACCTATGTGGTTGACTTGAGCAATGAGCGAGCCATGTCACTCACCATCGAGCCGAGGCCCATTAAGCTGAGCCGAAAGTTTGTCCCCGGCTGTTTTGTGTGTCTGGAGTCACGGATCTGCAGCACCAACCTCACCCTGACACATGGCACCAAACACAAGATCACCTTCCTTTGCGATGACCTGACACGCCTGTGGATGAATGCCGAGAAAACCATAAGTACGCCCGCTGGTTGATGTGCTCCTCCGGGGCCATGGGCAGCTCCCCCATCCCTGCCCTGTCTTCTTGGTGGGGTCCACTGGGTAGGTTGTAAATAGCATGAGCAGAAATGTCCCTCACAGTGCAGGGAGAGCAGGGGCGACCAAGAAGCACACCGCGAGGTGGAGACATGCCCCCTCTGGGACCAGCAGCCTCAGTTGGAATGTGCATCCTTTGGGAGCACTTTGTGCATCCCCTGCATCCACGCTAATGTCTCCTCAGTCCAGCCTCCAGTCTCCCTCTTGTGGAATTAGCTCCTCCTCTGCGTAGTCTTCCCCATCCTCTCCCATCTGCACACCCCCTGCTTCCACACTCACTACCCACTTGTCTTCTCTCGCATGAGACTCCAAGTTTTGAGTTCAAAAACTATATGTTATTCTATTTATCCCTTTAGCACCTAGCAATACTGGACATGTGCTAGTCATATAATAAATGCATGATGAATGGAGAGCAGCAAAAACCAATTGTCACTTTCCTGCCGGGCCACCATGATCTTTGACGTGGATTCTCTTAGAGTCTGCAGATGCAGAAACTGAGGCCACGAGGGGCCAAGCAGCCAGCCCAAGACCACCCCATGGGGAAGTGGCAGAGCTGGGATGCGAGCTGAGATCTCCCCAACTCCACTTTCTACTCTGCACTGCACAGAACTGCCTCCCCCCAGATGCGGATGCTAAGCAGCAGGTCTTGGTGGAGGAAAAACCTATGCCCCCTGCCCACATGGCACTTAGCATCTGAGACACAGACACCCAGAGGAGAGAACTTGATAAACGAGGAAGTTTCAACCCTAAAGACTCCCCAGAAGTTGGTCCCAGTTTAGTAAGAATATGAGAGAACAGGAGGGAAAGCTAGAAAAGGGGGATCAAGGAGCCAGTACTGAAGGATAGTGGGCGAGGAAGGACCAAAGGGAAAAACGAGAAAGCCTCGGGCTGACTTGGTAGCTGGGAGGATGCTCTTCCAGTCTCCTCCCTCCCTGGGTACCATGAGCCCCTCTTTTCCAGGCTGCATGGACCACCGGCACTGCCTCAGGAAGTCCTACTCCCTCCAGGTGCCAAGGGACATTCTCCAGCTGCCTGTGCAGCTGCACGACTTCTCTTGGAAGCTGCTGGTGCCCAAGGACAGGCTCGGCCTGGCACTGGTGCCAGCCCAGAAGCTGCAGCAGCACACGCAGGAGCGGATCTGCAACACCAGCTTCAGCTACCTCGTGGCCAGCACCGGTACCGGCCAGGACCTTTATTTTGGCTCCTTCTGCTCAGGAGGCTCCATCGAGAAGATCCAGGTGAAGCAGAACATGTCGGTAACCCTGCGCACCTTTGCCCCCAACTTCCAACAAGAAGTCTCCAGGCAGGGCCTGACTGTGTCCTTCACACCCTACTTCAAAGGTAAGAGCATCTTTCACTCTCTCCTGTCTCCGTGCCCCCTTGGCCTTTCTCGTTTGGGCATTCCTCTGATTTCGGTTTTGTGATCGTCTTAATTAAGTTGTCAATTTGAAGAGGAGAGTGAGTTGAGTGGGCTGGTCCTCACACAAGAAATTTGAAAGAAAATGAGTCCAAATCCTGACTTTACCATACACCTAGCATGGAAAATTCCAGGAGTCAGAAAGTAGACTCTCTGACAGTGGGAGGTGACGGTTGATGGCAGCAGAACGAAGAATCGGGTTCGAGTCTTTTTTGGAAGCAAGCAAGATATCAGTTAGAACTAACCAACTATTCCCGAGCCCTGGATTTTTTTAAGGTGGTAACATAAAAATCCTCATGCAGACGTTTTTACGATTCTGCCCTGACCGTTCAGAATGCGGTGTGGAGAGCACCAAGTGGGATGCTGGGAGACAGAGGCGTCTACAGTATCCGGGTCCTTTTCTCCTGGGAGGCCAATGTGTGATCTTCAGTGTCCTGGAACAGGAAATGAGGTCTCCATTGGTCATGAAAGTGAACTCTAGAACTCTACATACGTGACTAATTTTAAAAGTCATAGTCACCATCTCAAGTTCCTCACCATTAAGAGGCCATTGTAAAGTTGACCAAGACCTGTATCTGAGGTTTACTTGGTACCTTTGTTCTCAGAGGCATGAGTGGAATCAGAGGCAAGGAGGAGAATCTTGGGCCACAAGATTAAGGTCAGTCAGTCCAGGCTGCTGGATATTTCCAAGGTTATCAGAGAAATGCCTGCTGGAGAGTCTTTGAAATTAAGACACACTCTCATCAGTGTGGAATGTGGGGGTTTATCTCACCTGAAGATAAGGGATAGATTAGTTGACATGTTGAGGCTCTTTCAACTTTGCGATTCTAGCATTCTTCCCAGGATCTGAAGTTTTTTTAATCTCTGAAACAGAAATCGGGATTACCTGTCCCACCGTGGAGCACAGATGAATGTTAGCTATGTCAAGGCCATTTCTGGAAGGAAGCTGAAATAACTGCGGGTTTGGCAAAATGGGCTGTTTTCTGCTTGTTTTGTTTTTGATTTGTTTTGAAAAGACCTGAACACCTGATTTGACTGACTGATCCTGTGCTGACCAGTACAATAGCCATTGGTCACATGTGGCAATTTAAATGTAAGTTAATAGTAAAGAAAACTTAAAATTCAGTTCAGTTCAGTCACACCAAGCACATGTCAAGTCTTCAATAGACGCATGTGACCATGGCTACTCTTGAATGGCGTAGATAAAGAACATTTCAGAAAGCTCTGTTGGACCCTGCTGGTCTAGAGAGTTTACCACCTTCTCCTCCACACTTTTTCTCTCTATTCTGAAATGTCTGTGTGGCGTCTCTTCCCTTTCCTGCAGAAGAAGGTGTTTTCACAGTGACCCCGGACACGAAAAGCAAGGTCTACCTGAGGACCCCTAACTGGGAGCGCGGCCTGCCCTCTCTCAGCTCGGTGTCCTGGAACATCAGCGTGCCCCACGACCAGGTGGCCTGCCTGACCTTCGTGAAGGAGCAGACCGGCCTGGTCTGCCAGACAGGGCGTGCCTTCATGATCATCCAGGAGCAGAGGACCAAGGCCGAGGAGATCTTCAGCCTGGAGGAGGTACTCCCCAAGCCAAGCTTCCACCATCACAGCTTCTGGGTCAACATATCCAACTGCAGCCCTCTGAGCGGCAAGCAGCTGGACCTGCTCTTCCAGGTGTCGCTTACCCCAAGGACTGTGGGTAAGGGCCTTCGAAGTCTTTCGGGGATGGAGGTGGACAAGCAAATTGGTGGTTGAGGGGTAAGGAGCAAGCCTGGGAGGCGAATCAGAAGACAGATTTGAGTCCTGGTTGTCCATGTATCCGTCAGCTAGTACATCAGTAGTGCTGCATGACAAAGCACCCCAGGACTCAGTGGCTTACAGATCGCCATTATTATCACTCACATATTGGCTTGACAATTCTGATCTGAGCTGGGCTTATCGGGGTTCGTTCACTCATGCACCTGTGGGCAGCTGCAGTTTGGCTAGAAGACTTGGCCGATCTTGGCCAGGTACTCTTACATAGCTGGGGCCCAGCCAGGATCAGCTGGGATAAGTAGCTTCCTTGGTTCTCCTCCACGTGGTCCTCCAGCCTAGACCTGTTCTCATGGTGGAGGCAGAGAGATCCAGGAGAGGCTGGAGGAGGCATGCAAGGTCCCTTGATGCTTTGGTTAGGATCTCATATACCGTCCCTTCCACAGCTTTCTTTTGGCCAGCCCAGATTCAAGGGGTGGACAAATAGACTCCACCCCTTGATGGGAGGAGCTGCGGTCACACAGTGAAGGACATGGTTCAGGGCAAGGGGAGAATTAGGACATTTCAGTCATCCGTCTACCACCGTCATTTACTGTTAATCTCTGACGTAGGGAAAGTCTCTTTACCCCTGATCTTCCTCATCTGTAGAGGGTAGATGATAATAACTACCTCATAAAAGTATCTTTGGGCATTCAGTGTCAGTGATTAAAATATGGGGCACAGATACATGGTGCTGGCATTTTTTTTTTTTTTTTTTTTAGTCCAGTGAAACGTTAGCGTCCATGAAATGCCCTTAGCGGCAGGCCTCAGAGCCAAGACAGCAGTTTGCTTCTATGCTCTGTGTTGCAGGACGTGCTGGAGAGTTTCAGGCGAGGAAGTACCTGTGTGACAGGGCAGTCCGGGGGGCCACATTTGCCCTTTATTCTGAGATAGTCACAGAGCACCAGAGTGTTGGAACCCGAGGGGACCGTGGACGTTGTTTCTCCCAGCCCCTCCCCTTCCTAGAGTCAGAGATAGAGTGTCTGCCCAAGGCCACAAAGCTGCTGGGCAGCTAGAGAACTAACTGATGGGAACCGAAAGCCACCCGTGAAAAGCTCTCCCACGCTCTGAAGTTAGCTCCTGGGTTTTCTCCCTCTCTTGCATTCATTTTCTGTCATTTATTTCAATTCCTATTTTGCCCTTAATCTCACCTTTTGTTTTCTTGGTGAATAAGCAAGAAATTCTAAATCTCTGTTTTGGTGAAGGGTCCCCTCACTGATTTATTTCCTCTTTCCTTTGTATAGATGTAGGAATAGAACAGCACAAACGAAACAACCCTCTCCTTCACTGCTTCGCTTCCGACTTTTGGCTCCCTGCATTCTCCTACACCCCCTGCTTTTCCCTCCTCCCCCGCAGGCTGTGGCCTAGGCCAGGAGTGGCCTTTAAAGGATATCTGGTAGGCCCCCTGGTCTGTGTTAGTTACTCGGGGGCTTAGACAGTAAATATTTTGCTGGCGCACAACTCCATCAGTCAGGGCACAGCAGAATGAGACATCTCTGCTCTAAGCTGCCCAGGGCCTCAGCCAGGTGCATTGAACGGCTAGAGGGCTGGCATGGTTCACACAGAGACAGATGTCTGGAGTCCTGGTGCTCACTCTCCGTGCGTTCCTTAGTCTGTGCTCATGGAGTCTCCACGTGGCTAGCTTGGGCTTCTCACAGCATGGCGGTCTCAGCCCGATCACACTCACACTTCTTACACGCAGCTGGCTTGCCCTCAGACAGGAAGTGCCAAAAGCTGCCAGGCCTCTCCAGGGTTAGGCCCAGAACCCACACAGCCCAGATTCAAGAGGTAGGCAGATAGGCTCATGTGAATGTGACCAGCAGCGCGAGGGGACGGAGGGAGACGAATGGGTAGTGGCTGGCTTTGGGGACTGTCTCCTCAAGTTCATCACAGACCTAACTAACCCCACACGTCTGCTCCTCTCTCTCCCTGTGTCTCTGCTCACAGACCTGACCATTGTCCTCATCGCAGTGGTGGGAGGTGGCGCCTTGCTGCTGTTTGCCCTCGGACTCGTCATTTGCTTTGTGAAAAAGAAGTAGGTGGAATCTCTCAAACTGTCTTCAGCTGATCTGACACCTCCTTAGATCACAGAGAGCTATCGTTCGTTATTGACCTTCTTTCTTATTTCCCCTCCCGCCTCCCCCCAGCAAGATCCATGTTAAATCATATTACCAGATGTGAGTTATGCTTGGAGGGGGAAAAAAATCTTATACCTAGTGAGGAGAGAAAAAAAAAACATAAAGGAAAAGGACATGTATGGTGACATTTCAGCCTGCAGTTTTTATGCAGCTGCCTCAGCACAAGTCCCCTGTGACTCATTTACTGTCTCCTCATTAGGCTGTGATCATCGCAGGGGTGATCTTGGCAGGAAAATGCTCACGTGGGCCCCGCCAGACCAGGCCTCCGAACTGCTCCCTCTGTCACCTTGAGGCAAACGAATACATGAGGCCCCAGCTTGTTCTCCAGTTTCTTAAACAAACTGTCTGTTTCATGCTTGTTTACGGGACTCCAGACAAGCACTGAAAAAAGCCAGCCCTGTGGGCGAGAGGAAGGCAGGCCCAGGTCACTGACTCAGTCTCACTTTGCGCCCCTGCAGGATGACGGCTTCTGTTTTATGAAAGGAAAGTGTTGACCTTTGTAGACCGAGTACACGCTGCTACCAGATTTTATCAATTCTGCTCATATTTCCGATGAAAGCCTTGAGAGTAGGAGGAATCTGCTTCTCCTAGTATGATTTGACCTTCCAAAAAGCCAGAGAGAAATTTTTTTTTAATATTAACTGGGACCATGAGCAAACAGCTGAAATTCCTGATCAACAGTGAGACACTCTAGAAATGTCTCTGCTGACGGCGAAGGACCTCCCACCCCAGACCCGGGGGGCCTCTTCCCCATGAAGGTAGATTGCATGGCGGGGAGAAAGACTTTTAAAAACATCATCTCATTGTTTCTCTCAGGATCCTTTCTTGCTTGGGATGCACAATATGTCCCACCCAGTTCGGAGAGCGTGGCATTCACGCTGGGCCCCAGCTTCCTCTTCAGGAGGAGACTGGGTGAGCGGAGCGTCCAGCTTTAAACTGCCCGAGTTCTAACCTGCAGATCACCAGCCCCAGGGTGGCTATGGGGGAGGCCACCGGTGGGCAGGTTTGCGTAAGGCGCATCCATCCCCAAGATGGTATAGGACAGTGGACGGTTCTGCAGTGAGAACGAGGGAAGACAGTGCCGTTGAACTTGTCGTGGAGCATGTATTTCTGAGGGTCTCCTGGGCACTAGGGACCATGCATAGCACTGGGGCTGAAAACGAGGAGCAAGACACAATCCGTTCTCCCACCACCCAGTGGGCAGAGGGACTAAAGAGGCAGGCAAGGAAAGAGGCAGCTCCAGGACGGCATCAGAAGAGCTTTGGTGGGGACAAGCGAGGCACTGTGGAGCACCAAGGAGGGGCGTCCATCACGGGGCATCAGGACAGAGTCTTTGGAACCTGTCGTCCTAGCCAGAGACTCAGGGTTGCAAGCTAAATGTACTAGATTTATTTTTATCTAGTACAGGGAGCCTGTCCACAGTTAGTGAACCAGCAGCCTGTGCATTACATGGCCCATTATGTTCATTTAGATGATGTCCATTAGAATCACTGGTCAGCTAAAATGTCAGCGTGCCCTGCCTTTGGTTTGTGGAGATGGAGGGCAAAGCTTTGTTTTCCACAGCAGGGGTTGTGAGTGCCCATCCACCTCCAAGTACCAAAGAGCCCTGCAAACCAAACGGGAATGGTGTTACTGAGAAACTCTGGCACCCCAGCCTGAACTCTGTCTATTTTTTTTGTTTTTTTTAGTTTTTTTCCCCCTATTTGAAGGTTATTGCTGAAGGGACTGGATCCCTCTGCCAATGCTGAGTTCTACCATCCCCAACTCCAGATAAAAACTAAGAATCGACCTTTCAATCCTGACTCTCATTTGTTATCATTTAGAATCTTGACAGAGCTTTTAGCCCTGCAAGGGAGGGATGGAGCATTAGCTACGGGAAAGTACTGAGTCACAGGAGGCTGGCCTGGACATGCCGTGCCTGGTGTCACTATGCTGTGCCACCACCTTTTCTAGTAGGAAAGAGAGGGTGTCAGATATCCCCACCATTAGACATTGTGCTTCTATCCAAGCAAATTCAAGCACAGATAGTATTTAAAGTGTCTCCTCTAAACCACCATCTACTCCCTGTTTCCACCTCAGAAACTGGAGACAGAAGCTGGTTCCTTCTAAACATTCTCTGAGGACAGTCGTTTCCGTTTCAAATGCTAAGGAATCACGGGACGCAGGGGAGATGTGGTCAGAACCCTGAAGGACCTGATTTCCAGCCGGGATGTACAAGGGTGCACATCTAAGACCCTTGTCTCCCTAACTTCTCTCTTGCTCCCTCTCTCTCAGTAGGAAAAAGAAGATAAACAAGGGCCCGGCTGTAGGTATCTACAATGGCAACATCAACACCCAGATGCCCATGCAGCCAAAAAAGTTGCAGAAAGTACGAAAGGACAGTGACTCCCACGTATATGCGGTCATCGACGACACTATGGTATATGGGCATCTGCTGCAGGATTCCAACGGGTCCTTCGTCCAGCCAGAGATGGACACCTACCGGCCCTTCCAGGGCCCCACAGGGGACTGCCCTCCCTCCCCACCCCCCACATGCTCCAGGGCCCCGACTGCAAAGCTGACCACAGAGGAGCCATCCCCTGGCTGCAGCCCTGAGTCTGAGAGTGAACCATACACCTTCTCCCACCCCAAGATGGAGAACAGAAGCAATGAATACACAGACGTTCCCTTGCTGGACGCTCACGAGCCAGCAGAGCCTGGGCAATAGCTTGGACCCGTCCCAAAGACTTTGCATAAAAGCGAGGCACTGAGACAACCTTTAGGGTGCCCATGAGAAACCCTAAAGAAGAGAGATTATGTGGAAGGAACAGCAGAAAGTTTTCCTGGACACCAACTTCTGATTTCATTCCGATGATGACAGGCTGAAAGTGATGAATTCTGATCTGGATATGAACATGGCAGCTCACGTCCTTCTAAACTGAGGTTGGGTTGTAAACCAGCCTTAATGAGAAAGGAGAGAAGTGAGTCACCAGGTACAGGGCTGCAGGGGGCCCTAGGTTTGGATTTGGACCTCTTTGGGTCAACAATTCTAACCCCTAGGAGACCATCCAAGGATCCTACTCTCACTGGGGTCCCCTGGACAAAACTGACAATGTGACTTTATTATTATTTATTTGGTGGCTCTGTGTGCTTAAAAAGTTGAATGTATAACCATGCAGTTCTTTTTGCCTGCCATAGTGACAACTCATGCCAACTGGTCGGATGGCTTGGTTTTGACTTCTGCTGGCCACTAGATAAACATGTGCTTGTCCCCGGGGAGGTGGGAAGAATCTGCCATCTGTCCGGCCAGAAAGGGCATGTGCGTTTGAGAGCATTGATGCGTATCTTCTTTCACGAGTGACTTCTTGGCTCTCTCTCGCTCTGCATGTCTTTATCCCTCTGCAGAAATTCATCTTGAGTCCCATTGTCCTTAAGCCCTAGAAATAAGCGAAATTTCCTTGAAATGCCATGTGTGGCTCTCCCAGCTACAGCAATACTTTGGCATTTAAACAGAAATTTAGGGAGTAATTTCATCCTCTAAAAATGTTTCAAAATACAGCAGAAAGCAGCCCCCTGTATTGATTTTTTTATTGTAACAAATTACCACAAACATGCTGGCTTAAAACAATACAAATTTCTTATCTTAAGGTTCTGGAGAGAAGTGCAAAATGGGTTCACTTGAGCTAGCATTAAGGTGTCAGCAGAGCTAAGCTCCTTCTGGAGGCTCCAGGGGAGAATCTGTTTCCTCACCTTTTCTAGTTTCTAGTTTTTGGAGGCTGCTCACGTTCCTTGCCTCTCATGGCTGGTCACACCCGGGCACTGTGACACTGACCCTCCTGCTTCCATCTTTCACTGATAAAACCCACCTGGATAATCCAGGACCCTCTCCCCCATCTCAAGACCCCTAATTTAATCACACTGACAAAGTCCCTTTTACCACGTAAGGTAACATATCCACAGGTCCTGGAGATTAAAACGTGGACGTCTCTGGAGGGCTGTTATTCAGCCTTCCACACCTTCCTGCTACTGCAGGAGAGACTGCAAAATGATCCAGCCCACAGGTGTGTTTTGTTTAGCTGGCAGAATCTTTTTTAAGAGTTACTAACATTTAAAATTATAAGATGTTTACATAAAAATCCAGATCAGAAGAGCTGGCCATGCCGGGGCTTACATCCTCACCCGCCAACGACCAGCTGGCGTTGAGAAGCAGCTGCCTCTGTCGATGAAGCTTCCGGTTCACCAGCTCGCCGCAGTCCCCGCCCCTCCCAGTCGCCACCCCTCACCGTGGCGCAGAGTCTGTTGCCGTCGACCAGTGCCCCTGCAGGGTTGCTTTTCTCCTAGTGGAGTGGGAAGTTCGGGACCCATATCTCGTATCACAGGAGAAGACAGGCCTTGAGGCGGGTGTGTGTTTCAGGAAAGTTTCTTCTTACACACAGCCCACATCTGTCATTTACGGTAATGGCCAGCCCAGCTCCTGCGGGCGTTGGCTCTCATGTGGGAGGAGAAGGAACGCGTTATGACTTGTCAGCACAGTCCAAAGTTCGATATTTCTGTGGCAAAACCTCCTTTGAAAAATAAATGCACTTCGCTGAGTTCAACGAATTCACCCTCGAGACGCACTGCCTGGGCTTGTTCGTGTGCTGCTTGCCCCTGCTAAGAGGCGTTTTGCAGTCTCCTAAATGGTGTGTAGTCTAAGGCCTCTTGAAGTCTTTCCAGAAGGAAGGGGTTTTGTTTGTTTGTTTGTTTGTTTGCTTGTTTGTTTGTTATGCCCTCGGGGCTGACTGCGCACCTTTCTCTTCTGAAAGTCTGGTTCCTGCCCAGATACCCCCGGCCTCTTGACCCGAAATGCTGACAAACATCCATACAGGGCCAGAGGAGGGCTGTGACTTCCTTCGCTCACCTGAAATTGTATTGTTATTAAAAATGACCGTCGGAATCCCGGCCCTCCATTCTGCACCTTCCCTGACCTCCTGACCTCCTCCGAGGTTCACTGGGTCGGTGCTCTGACTCCCCTGAAGTGTGGCTGGCCATCTCTGGCGTGGCTGTCATCATACATAACAACCTTTACTTGCAAGGGCTCCGCATGGCCATTTTCTTTCAACCAGGAGCTCAAAATTCCGGGTCAAGTTGCCATCTTCCCGAGACCTCAGGCGGGTTTCATGTCTTCTGAAGGTATGCCTCTTGGGAGGTGCCAGCTTGATATTCTCCTGGCTCTTTTTTTTTAAAGGCCAGGCCCCCCACTTATGTAAACTATTTCGGGGTCACTGGAAACCAGTCAGACACACCTGGCGAAGCCTACCTGTGCCAGCACCACCCTCCACACTGTGTCTGCCAACGCCCTTCTGCCGTATCCAGGAGAAACTCAGCTCATGCAGAACCAGTCGCTAAGGCTGCAGCCGTTTTGCACGGGAGGGGATGTCTCAAGGAAGAGAATGAGAGAAGCATAAGTCCTTGGGACATAACCTTAATCGAGGTTAGCAGACTTGGCTTGTGTGGATCTGCAATGCTTAACTGGAAATTATTTATTTGTTGTAGATACTTTTTAGGTAGCATTTTATTCATTTCCTACACTTTTTTAAAAAAATAAATAAATAAATAAACGTACAGGAAAAAAGAAAACAGGCATCAGGTTGTTTAAATGCTTTGGCTACTTGTCCCCTGCTTCAGCCGAGGTCCAAATTTCCCAGTTGTTTACGTCAGACTCGACATGGGCTCAGCGGATGCTGTCTTCTCTGTGTGTTTGTGGCATAGGAAGCCGGGCTCCGGGCTGCCAGCGGGTAACCCAGGCCAGAGCTTGTCCTGTGTCCTGTGCTCATTAGGCAACACGAGCCCCCTCTGTGTGACCACAGAGGCCTGAGGCCACCCTCGCCACTGACTGCTAAGCCCAGCGCGAGTCACCAGCCACCAGAACAGAAGCAAAGGGTGGGTAGTAGGAGAGGGGGGCTCCAGGTGGACCCCCACTATCCACCACGTGTTTGGAGAGGAGACTCAAGTGCTCTGAGGAGACCAGATGTTGCTGCATAACAAACCACCGCAAACCGAGTGACTTAAGAGCAATCGTGTATTCTGGTCGCAGATCTAATGTGAACAGGGCTCAGCAGGGGTGGCTCATCTCTGCTTCCTGTAGCTTCTCAGGCAGCTCAACTGGAATCCACTTTCAAGATGGTGGCATTACATGGCTGGTAAGTTAGTGCTGCCCGAGGCTGGGAGCTTTGATTCCTTTGTCACTTGGGCCACTCTACAAGGCTTTGGGGGCTTCTTTACAACATGGTGGCTGGGTTCCAAGAGCGGGTAGTCCCAGAGTCAGGAAATTGGAGCTGCCAGGCTCTCCAGGCCTGAGTCCGAAAGCTAGCATGGCGTCGTTTTCCTTCTAGTGTGTGGGTGTATCAGCCACAACCTGCCCAAACATTAAGGGGAAAAAGCAAAGCCCCCACGTCTCAGTGGGAGAGGGGACAGAGAATCTGCAGCCATCTTTAATACACTACAGCAGGACTGGGGAGGTCACAGTCCAGTGTCCCTGCCCTTTGCAATGACCATATCCACAGGTGGGCCACATCCCACCTCTGACCGCCCCTTCTGGATCCTATTCTTGGACCTCGACCTTCAGTCTTTGGGCTTCTGGCCTTTTCTCTCTGCACGCTACCCCATGGCATTCCCACTGTGTCCTGTCTATAATGATAATTGCCCCAAATCCTAGCTGATACCTACCTGAGCCTCAGCCCCATGTTTTCACAGCCTGCAGCTTTCCCCACTCATCCATCCCTGTGCATCCTGATTACTCCAGAGGCAAATTCATTCTCTCCTCATCCCTTGCCCCAAAGCTCTGCTTTTCACGCCAGTTCAATTGCTGACTCTGCCCGTAACTAGCTGTGTGCCCTTGACTTGGATTCTTTTTCTCAAATGCTTACACAAGACTAAGTCTCCTATGATCACGTCCATCTCTGCAACGCTTTGATTCCTCCAGTCATGCACATTCAACAATGGACCCAACTCTGGTTCATTCTGGACACTCGGCCCGGTTGCTTTCATTCTTCTGCTCTCCAGCCTCACTCGTTTTTCATGGTGTGACTCCCTCGCTCTGAAATCTGCCTCTAGATTTGTCCGTCAGAACAAAGTCCTCAATCTGCTAAGGCACGGCACCCCCAGTTTACCACCTGGCTCCCCCTTACCTCTCTGGACCTCTCCTTCCACTCAACCCCTGGCCTCAGACCTCCATCCCAACACCACTTAAATCCTTGGGTGCAGTGGGGCACAACTGCCCATGTATTTGCTCATGCCTCCGTTCCTGGACAGCCCCCACCCAAAAGCTGTGCTCCCTCCTGCTCTCTCGATGAAAATTCTAACCGCACTTTAGAGTCCAGCACAAGCCCACTTCCTCCAGGAAGCCCTCCAGCCCCACCAAGCTCTCCCCTCTAAATGCAATGTTCCTTACATTGCCTAACATTCTGCACTTGGGGACATTAGTTTCATTCCTTATAAGTTTACACTTGCAGGTTTTTGCTAACAAGTGGTCCTTCTGCCTCACATTGCCCCACGCAGTGGGTGCCCTAGAAACAACGTCATTACATTTGCTAGTCAGAATAGAGATGTACTGTTCTTCGGCAGTGGCTTCAGGCAGATGTCATCCTTGAGGGAAGGAATTAGATGCCAGGCACACATCTCGTGCCGGGAACTTTGCAAACCTTATCTCGCTCGGGTCAGCCTCTGATGATCCCAGCAACAGCTTGTCATCTCCCGTTTGCTGGAGAGAAAAGGGAGCCTAGGGGGATGGAGTCACTTGCCCAAGGACACGAACCTGCGAGAGGTGGGGTGGCAGCTGAATAGACCTTCCACAGTGCTCTGCTGCTCAGCTCAGCCTGGGGGGGGGGTGGACCCAGTCCTCCTGGGGTCCAGGATCGAGTGAGCCTGCTAGGGAGACCCAGCGCCCCCATAAGATCCTCGTCCCCTCTTTTTTTTCTTCCCCAAGAGGCCACCAACTTTAGGGGAAAGACGTCTCGGGGACACTGAGCCAGGGCACAGATGTTCCTGCTCCCCCCTGTACCCACCTCTGTGTCCTCTCTGGACTTTGTGATGGCAACTCCTCCCCATCCAGAATCTGGGGGCAGGGCCACAGAGCACGCTGCCAAACCTGTCTCCCCCCAGCCTCACCCCTGCCCCCAGCCCACACCTCTTGGTGACTCCTGCTCCCAAGGGAAGAGAGGAGTCATGTTTTACACCTGCGTGGTTTCTGGGATCTCTGTCCGAAAGTGTCACATGAAGGCATCCTCATCCCCTGCTCTGGAGTCAAGCAAACGACTCCCCATCCCAGGGCCCACTGTTCTGTTCGGGGGTCGGCAGGGCTGCTCTTTGGCCTTGAAGGTGCTTATGAGGAGACAAGAAGGCGTGGACCCCCACCTCAGCCCCGCTGATTCCCCCCCACACCACACCTCTGGCCTCTTATGTCCCTCTTGCCAACCCCATGAGTGAGTTACAGGGCCCAGCCAGAGCAGCCTCTTCCCCAGCCTTTGATGAAAGTGATAACCAAAAAAAAAAAAAAAAAGTTTAGGCTGTAATAAAGAACAAGGAACATTTATTTGAGCAAAGAATTGCAATCCAGGAGTCACAGATTCAGGTAGCAGCCTCAACTGTTCGCCAAAGAAACCCACAAGCGTGGTTCCCACTTAGGTCCTCCATGCAAATGAAGGATCCTGGCTTGGTTAACAAGGATTGGTTAGGTCCAGTATGCAAATGAAGGAGGTGAAAAGCACAAATGCTGTTCTCAGTCCCATCCTCTCTGTGACGGAAGCGAGCTGGCTGGTGAAGAGGACTGGCTCCCTTCCAAGCGAAGGATCCAGATGGTCTGGTTGCTCTGGTAAGGAGGGAACTAAAGCCCAGAATATGATTTCACGGTTGACTTACAAGTTCAAAAGTTCGCAAGCGCGGCGTGCATAACGCAAGCTTCTTTATGGCCTCTCGGCTCCCTTTGGGTTCCCTTGACATAAATGAGTCTGCCTTGGCAATTTTCGTTCACACGGGTAATTGCCAGGAGCAGGACGGTGGTCCTTTGAGACCCAGACAACAAACGGACCTAGAGAGAGTTTCGCGGTAAGTAGGCTACAGGACTCGGACAGAGCGCAGACCCAGAACAGATGTCAGGAGAGGTTTCCCACCCCAGCCCCCCCGCCCCAGCCTGCAAGGCGCGGCGGCAGCTGCAGACACACTGGTCTTCGCTCAGCCCTCTCACCCACCGCCGGCTTCAGCGCTCGGACCGCCCAGCGCCCCTTCTCCGAACCCTGGAGGCAGCTAGGTGCGCGCCACCCGCCCGAGCAGCGGCACGGCCCCACCCTCACAAAGGCCCGGACCAGATTTAATCCTCCGCCATCGCCAGTTTGAAAGCCTTCGTGATTGTTGAACGAAGGACCTTGCATTTTTATTTTGCTCCGAA
>CM053507.1:147067543-147087418 GCA_028627145.1 Eidolon dupreanum | reverse complement strand
TAACTGGTTAAAACACAGAAATAGGCTGATAATCTGAAAAGAGGACATTGATAATAGGTCACAGGATAGACTATAAAACTACTCTGTCTGATACAGCAGCTATTAGCCACATGTTGCTGTTTAAATTTTAATACTAAATTAATTTTAATTTGATAATGTTATTCCTAAATGATATTAAAATTTAAACTGGGTGCTAATTCATACATGAAAATATCTTTGGGCTTCCTTTTTCAAATCAAGAGTGCGTGATTGTATATGGAAGAGATGCTAAGGTCCCAGGGTGAGAGGACTAGAGAAGGGGACATGAAGTTCATACTTAACTTGAATGCGCACCTAAGGGCACTTTGCGAGAATATATTGCATACTTTGGCACCTTATTTTTTTTAGTTGAATTTCAATAAACTATTACTTTTCAATCCTTCCCACAGTGAAGTTTCTCAGTTGTACCAGCCACAAGTTCAAGTGCTGTTAGCCATGTGTGGCTAAGTGGGTTCAGTCTGGGACAGCACAGATGTCGAACATTTTCATCGTCATAGAAAATCCTGCTGGACAGCACGAATAGTGTGTGTATGTGTGTGTGTGTGTGCAACATATATCTAAATACCACTTTTCATGCATTGAGTGTTACTGTGTGCTGAGGACTCTCCTACAGTGCTCACACGGCCAGCTTTACCGAATCCTCACATTTCGCGTTCAGTCTTTCTTACTCGACGCAGCATTCATTGAGCATCATGTCTCACTCTCTCCTCATTAAATATTTCCTTCTCTCGGCCACGATGGTCTCAGACGTGCTGGTTTTTCTCCTTCCCCTCTGGCTTCTCTTCTTAGCCCCGCCTCCTTGTTCCGCCTTGTCTCCTAATCGCTAAACATCAGATGGGCCCGGGCCCCGTGGTTCAGTCTTCACGCGCATTGGGTGACCTCCTCCCATCTCGTGACTTTCAACACCATCTCTAGCCCGACGGCTCCCAAGCTGGGCCTCTGCCCTGGATTCCGACTTGTGTATCCATCACTCCTCAGCATCCCCTCTTGGCATCTAACAAACATCTCAGATTCAAAACATCCGAAACCGATCTGCTATTGCCCCTCAAAATCCACTCCCCACGTGGAGGTGAAAGGTGGAGGAAACCGGTTTGCTCCCACTCGGCTGACGGCAGCCCTGTCCTTTAGCTGCTCAGTCCCTCATTAATTAATGAGTCGAACAAAACCTCTGGCTCACGTTCGTTCTAGTTCTCACAAAAGTCACGTTTATAACTTTTTAAACTCACGTTATGACACAAGAACTGGTCTCGGCTGGCTCCCTCCAGACCCTAAGTCCCACGGAGAATGTCTCGTTGGCTGGGTCTGGGTGACGGAGGCCACCACTGGCTGTGTCAGACGCGGTGGGTGGGGGGAGTGGGGTGGGCGGGGGATCCAACCCCTTCAGCATCCAGAGGAGGAAGCAGTCTCCAGGGAAATGTCCCTGAGAAAACCATCGGGCCATCGGGAAATGAGAATGGCCATTAAGCAACCAGAAATGAGGAATGTCACTGTTCCCTCCTTAGGCCTGCTGTGACCTGGTGCAAGACTCTGGTTTAGAGAGGAGGATGCTGGGGCTCCCTTCGTCGCCCAGCTGTGCCACAGTCGGTGTTCGCGGCTCCTTGAGAGGCCTCAGAGGACCAGTGGAGGAGGAGACTGGTCTCTGAGGTGCTCGCTGTTGCACGGCCCCTCACTGAAACGTCTTCCAGGACCAAACCCACAGAGGAAGCCACAGGCCACGTCACCATGTGCCAAGTTGATGGTGCGGGTCTCTCAGTCTGTGCACATGGGTTATGTATATTAAACCCCACCCACCTTGTTTTGAGGAGACACTTGTCCCCAGACTGAAGAAGACCTCAGAATTGCCGAGAGGCAGCTGCGAAGTACCTAAGCTGTGTGACTAAGCAGGCAACCTGACTACTCTGGGCCGGAATTTCAACGGTCAAGTGCGAGCTCTAATACCTGCTTCAGGTGATTGGGAGGGCCAGGGCGGGAGAGATGATCCGCATGACAATGTCTGAATCTAGTAGCCACTTGTGCATTAAATCTGAGTGGAGGAGGACACACATCCCCAGCCAGTCTTCTCTTGGGCTTGGTCTCACCGTCAAGCAGCTGGTTATCTCAGAGACCTGTGAGCTGACAGTTCTCCAGCTGATGGTGGCAAATTCGAAGCCGCTGTTCTCATCCTCCCCAATCTCACTCAGCTGTCAGCTCCAGCAAGCTGGCCTATGACCCTACAGCATTTGTGCAGCTCTAGAAAGAGACGATCCTGAGAAATCGTCACCGTGTGAGCCACGGGAGCTCTACGGCCAGTGAGCAGAGGACTGCAGGGTCTCGCTTTGTGACGCTATTGCGGGGATAACATATTTTTGGCTGCCCATGTCTGAGGTGGCTCGGGGCATTTGGGCTTGCCTGACCAGAGCGCCCAGATCGGAGCTGGACCCCAGTGGAGACATGTGGGGAATGGGGGAGGGGCGGCTTGAAGTAACCATAGCAACTGTCCAGCCTTTTCTCCCAGCTCCATTCTCACCCCACAAAGGACGCCTTTCCTCAATGACAAAGGTCTACCAACAGCACTGCTCCCTTAAAAAGTGGCAGAAACTCATCAACTTCTCCAGTGTGAAGTCAGTGCCTCTAACAAGCGTCTGAGCATTTGAAAGGTTTTAAAAAGAGTTTTGAAAAGGATCTTGTTAAATAGAAACGCCGAACAGTGTTTGCCTTCGTGGAAGGAAATTGTGTGACTGGGAAACTTTGCACTAAACACACTTTTGTAACTTTTGAATCTGAATCTTGAGAATGTATTATGTTAAAATTAAGCAAAAAGGAAAACTCCCTTTTTGAAACTTGTTAACATTTGAGATTCTATGGTTGTTAAATGTCTCAAAAAAAAAGTATTTCAGTCTTGCCCACCTCTAGTGAGTCTGGCTTTTTAGAGATTTTAAGCCTCCTTTATCCTCTCTTTCCCTGCCCCCCACCCCCACCCCCAGCGATGTGACTGGTTTGGCCAGATGTCAAACCCTTCTGGGTCAGAAACCCCAGGTTACAGCCTCGGAAGCTGAAGGCTGGAAAAGACTGGAAGGCTGGGCAGCAGAAAAGCTGTTCAAACCCTGTAGGAGGCCTCTTCCACACCACCTCCAGGGACTCTCCACTCTCTTCCTGCATCAGCTCCTCAAACGTCACAATTCCCAGGCCAAGATGTCCTCGGGGGGCCGGGCGAAGAGGTGACGAGGCCGCTCCGTCAGGAAAGATGGGTCCATGCGCCACCTCAAGCCCCTTCCCTGGTTCCTCACGTTGCCCAGGACTGTCATGTCTGACCCTTCAGGCATCAGGCCTGGAGACCTACGATCTGCTCAGACCTTGGCCTAGGGACTGGGGCTGGGGGGGAGTGAGTGGGTGGGTGGGGGGGCCGCATCCTGGAGTTCCTGGAGAAAAGCCTGAAGAGCTACTCAGAAAATCGTGTTGAGGTTGTTGTGTAATAGGAGGGGGGAAAACATATTTTTAGCCAAAATCCAAGTCCGCAGCCCTGTGGGAGCGAGTGAAGAAACCACTGGGCCTCTGACTTGGACTCAGTGGGCACTCTGGGCCCTGGCTGGCTCGCTGCCATTCTCTGTCCCTTTCTCTTCACAAGTCACTAATTGCTTGGCTGCCCACACCAGGGCACTGCCCGAGCTGGCTTGCAGGCTGAGCACCTGCGAGAATACTTGATATTATTTCTGGGTTAAGTCTCTTTCCCCCGCTTCTACCTCTGGACCACCCTCCAAGCCCCTACCAAGGCTCCCGCCCCCACTCCCCCCACACTCCTGGTAGCTGCAGCCACCTAGGGCCAGATGCAGGCTAAACGTCACAGGCCTTTGATCTCAGTGATTGTCAACTAATTACTCCTTCTCTTTCGAGTTGCAAAACACTTTCACAAACAGTATTTCAGTTTATCTCGCCCGCAGTACTATGCCTGGCACTTACCAACTCGATAAATTCTAACTTGGTTCTTATAACCAGCCCGTGAGAGCAGTACAGCCAGATTTATCTTCTTCCTCTCCCTTTTTTTAAATTTAAATAATGAAATTCAAAGAATGTGTGGTTTGCCTAGGGCCCCACCGCAAGAAAGTGGCCTACTGGGCTGACTTCCGCACCACTTCTGTTCTGGGGCCCCCTCCACCACAGAACTTGTCACTCTGAGACGTGTTTCCAGAACTCTGTAGTGGCTGCTGTATTTCGGTGACCCCCGATGGCACGGACCCTCCAGTGCTTTAGGGCAGCGTCCTCCCAGGCCTTCCTGGAGGGATTACTGTGACTCAAGGTCAAGGCTGTTTCCTTTTTGCTTAGATGTTTTTCTGTAAGTAAAGTCACTGACAGGCCCAAAAGCTCAATTGAAAGTTGCCAAAAACGAATGAATCCGTCTTTTGACTCTGAGAGCCCCGACTTCCGGGAAAGCTAAAACATCTGTGAGCAACGCTTCTTTCTTTTTCTTAAAGACGCTGATAGAGGTCATTCGAACATCAGGACCTGCAAAAGGGTGGCAATCCCAGAGGCCAGGCTCATGTCACAAAGCTAAACCTAAGTCAGGCTGCACCAACAGGAAATGCCTCACCGTCAAGGAAACCTAACTCACATCCATCACAACCATCCAGCTGGGCTCTGGCGAGCTCACTGAACCATAGAAAATAGGACCTGCTCACCTTATAACGGAATCCCCAACCTCCTGGCTAATCCCTCCGAGCCCTGTTTGCGTGTTGCCTCTTCTAACACTCTATAAACTCCCTCTTGCTCCAAACCTCTAGGGGAGCACTCTACTGCTTGTGAGGCACTGTCCTCCCTCAGTCCACGGATTGTCTTCCCTTGAATAAAGGACGTCGACCTCATTACTACTAAACTTATATTATTTTTGTCATTTGACAACACAAAACAGGGAGCTGCAAGAAGTAACTCACCATCGGATCATATGGAGACACCCCACTCCCCACGTTACTGAGGAGAAATCTGGGGACAGGGAGAATTTATAGGGCAGTGGTGTCATCAGCTGCAACAACGTGACAGGCCATGGAAGAGGCACTTGTCCTTTTAGTCTAATCAGGCTTGGTTATTATTTTGCAGGAGTATGATCAATCATGTTGAGAAAAATGACCCAGCTATGCAAAATAACACAGACTGAATGTCTTTTCACTTTCCCAAAGGATTGTCACCTAAGGGTCGGTTAGTGCTCTAGAGAAATAAAAATTTTGGTTGACTTAACTACTAATTGGGACCTAGACTCAGTGAGAGCAAAGGTTCATTTGTAGAAAACTGATGAGTTGCAAATGATATAAAGAAACTCTGTCCAAGAGAAAAGAACTTTAGCCAGTTTTGTATTTAACTTTGCCATCTTAGTCTACCATTATTTTTCCCATTGAGTATACATTATAATTCTTCAGAAAAATAAATAATTCGTGTGGGCTGTTTTTCTCAAACTAGCTCCCACCTTCAAGAGAAGAAGAACAAAATGCATCTGAAGCTCCCAGCAATTCCGCTGCCCACTGTCACCCACTCAGAGCTCCAGGGTTGGCTCTTCATGCTGTTGCCAGGAAAAAAAAAAAATTGAACGGAAGACATCGCTGGTGTTACTAGCTGCTAGAGACGCAGCAAAAACTTTCTCATCCGGTTGGAGAACGATCTGTTCCCAGGGAAGGGTTAGAGGCTGGAGAAACTACCAAGAATGGCAGCTGGAAGGGCTGGAGACACTAAGGGAAGTAGGATATCCCCATGTGGGGCATTCTCCAAAGGTGGAGTCTCATCTCGTCATCCAGTAACAGAGGCTGAGTCACTCACACTGGGGCTCATACCAGCTATAGAAGTGCTTGCCCTCCAGCTCTAGTGTGTAAGCCCCCCTTGAGTGTGGAGACTTAGCCTTTGCTCCCCTCTGTATCCTTAGGAAGGTCAGAAATTGGAATGCTAAGGGAAGATGCATCTACACTGAAGACTCAGGCTGAGAAGGACTACAAAAGGACATGAGGGGATTTTCTAGGTGATGGAAATGTTCTGTGTTGTGAGGGGGATGGTAGGTTCTAGGGGGGGGACAAACATTTGCTAAAACTGGTCGACTGTAACTTAAAATGAGTGCGTTTTATTGAATGTAAACTATACCTCGATAAAACTGATTCAAGAAAAAAAAAACCGTAATCAGGATTTCTGTTTTTTTTAAATAGTCTGCGACTCATTCGAAGCAGAGCCTGGTTGACAGCGGCCAGACTTCACTCTCCTGCCATTTTCAGTTTCTATTTGAAATACAAATATCTGCTTATAAACACAACTATCTTGGGAGATCCAGTGAAGGCACGAGCCTTCCTTATGCAACCGCCTTTAAGAACAAAAAACTAACATGGATTCACAATTTGATATTTCCTTCATTTCAGTTGGCGAAAGGCAAAGAATTGTGGGAAAGTAGACTTAGAAGGAATGTTAAAGATTATCTGGTGACCAACCCATTCACTTTACAAGTGAGGAAACTGAATGAAGGATAATAGGGAATTGTGTCTTTCAGAGAGAATCTTGCTAGTCAGGGTTTAGATCTTTCCAGAAATCTTCTTCACCGCCTTTTGAATGGCAACCCAATGATATCTCTGCAAATAGTCTGCTTGAGAAACACTGGCAACAGAGATAGTTCTAATAATGAAGATAAAAAATGGCTTGTACCTTTTTTAAAATGTCTAGTGTCAAATCACTCTAGTATATCCTGGATGAAGTTGTATCTTCAATTATGTTTTTCTTAAATAACACAGATAACAAGCTCCTTTTGAGATAATAAAGCCTTTGTCTTTGTTGTTTAAAAAAAAAAAATCAATCTAATTTATTTTCTCCAGGCCAAGGGCATTGATTTTTAAGATGAAAATTTACACTTGCTACAGACACTACAGTAGACTCCTTGCACAAAATAAATTGAGATGTTTTCTATTTGTCTTCAGATCCTTGCCGAGGGCTGAGCAATAATTGAACACGGCATCACATCTACTTCATTCTGAATATGAAGAAGTTTAGTACGGGCGTATTTATTCTGCTGGGTATCCAATTCAATTCTGTTATTTCAATACACTCTTATCGAACACCTACTATGTGCAAGACATTATGCTAAAGCTAAGTGCTGGTGGAGAAGCTGCCATGTAAAGTTCTGTGAGGGGCAGTTCAGACACAGGTGAGTGGAAAGGAGGGAGGAGATTACAAACCTTGGGTGGTGACATCCACTCATTCATTCGACAAGCATGACATGCTTTCTTGAGCCATTAAGACACTTCTAAACCAGAAGAAAGAATGTGGGGCGGTGGCTGGAGGGGCAAGAATAAAATGTGTTGAAGGCTCTTTGCCAATTTTTATTTACTCTTCCCAGTTCTGAGCTGTCACTTTTAGCCCTGTTCCCTAGGCAACAGACTACATTGCAAGTTATTTAGCAAACAAACTATAATCATCTATTAACTAATTAAAGCATGTTGCAGTGATTTCTCAGTATTATTCTTTAACTAATAACTTTTATTTTGGATACTGAAAAAAAATCTTGCACGCTATCCTGGCCCTCAAGAATACTGGAGAGCAAAGCCACTGGGAGATCATAGACTGTGCACCTGTAGGAGATGGGCTCACATCAAGATCTAACCTTGATGCCAAACCTCTGCGGAAAGAACTACTGTTTCTTGAAGAATAACAGCCCAATTCTTTCTCACCTGAATGGGAGAGGACATCGGGACATGTGGGAACAAAAAGAAGCAAATAGACTCAGCTGGGGAGGATGGCACTCGGGGGCATTCTTGATCCATCTCATCCTACGCAGGGTTTGGGACGGAGAGGGCAGGCACTTCTGTGATGCCTTATTCCCATCTTAAATTTCTGAATTGACATTTTCCAGTTCCCCATTCCCAAAAAAGCAGGACCTGAAGAATTAGGAAGAGGGTTCTGAAGATAGATATTGGCTGTGCCAGGGACGAGCTTCTGCAGAACCCCATCCTTGACCTCTCTCTGAATAAATGATGACGTGAGCAGAAAAGAACCCATGAGCTTTATCTCACTGGTTGGTGGAATTCTTCTAGCAAGTTCCCATGAAAGGGCTCTTGGCACAAAAGGATTATTAAATAAATAAGGGACTGTTGGTACTCAGGGGACATCTCCTTCCTAGACATCCCCAAGGGCTGTGCCCTGCAAAATGACAACAGAAATCCCTACCCAAGCAAAAAAAGTTAAAAAGGGATTTAGAAGTACAAATTACCAGTTATGAAAAGGATATAAAGGACAGCATAAGGAATATAGTCAATAATATTATAACAACTATTTATGGTGTCAGGTGGGTACTAAACTTATCGGGGTGATCATTTCCTATGGTATATAAATGTCTAATCACTATGCTGTACACCTGAAACTAATATTGTACGTCAATTGTAATTAAAAATTCTTTTTAATTTTTTTAAAAATCCCCACCCAAGGAGCCTGGGTTCCCTTGGCCCTCGATCCTTCCAGATCTTTCTAGTTTAAAAGATCAAGCTCTCATCCTGGGGCTGTGAAGCCAGGGCCCAGAATCACCCTAACCCTTTCTTCCTCCCAGCTCATCTCCCAGGGAGAATGAAGCCTGTCTTGAGGCATATTTTAAAAATAACTGTCCCTTTCTTCCATGCTGTCTCCCACTTTCAAGCTGTGATTCTAAAGTGTTTAAGATGGACCCCAGTGAGGACAATTGCCTGGGCCCGAGAGGCCCAGAGGGTGAGAAAGATCCTTGGGGTCTGGAGAAGGGGGAGGTCGGAAGGCCAAGGGCGGGGTCGGTTTGGTGGAGCTAGGGGGAGGGCGTGGGAAGGGAGCTCGCGGCCACGGCGACCGTTGCGCGCAGGGGCCTATTAGGAGTCAGGGATCGCGAGGGGCCGTTGGCACCGTTAGTCTTGCGATGGCGAGGCCGGACCGCCTTCCTCCGGGCGCGCGCCCTGTCCGCCCACAGCAGAGAAACAAGAGCCGGGCTGGGCTGGGGCGGAGCCCGCAGAGGAGGCCGTGAGCCCCGCCGTGCCCGGCTCCCAGGGGGCCTCCCACGCAGGCCCCGCGTAGAGCTGAGGAACTTTGCGCCCTAATCAGAGCACAGAAGAAACCCCACTAAAACCAGGTTGGACCCACCAGCGTGTGATCGATGAAACTGCTAGGACCCCAGTCAAGGGCACAGGTGGAGGGAGAACTAGCCCGTTTATCCATGAAACTGTGCCAAGGGCTTGTCAAGTGAGTGTTTAACATCTCACCGCTGAGGGTAAAAGAATTTTGCTCTGTCTGACACCCCACGTCGTGGTTTTGGCCCACTCTTTCTTCTGGAGCATGTATTCCCGCCCCCACTACAGGCAGGACTCCCTGGTTGAGCTCATGACTAAAATTGTTAGCACTGTGATAGGACATGACAGCTCAAAGGTTAGGGGCGCTATTCAGCTTCCTCGCTGCTCAAGCCGGCCTGGCCCAGGTAAGAAGTTTAGGAAACCTTCCAGACACCTTTGTGTTTCTCCTCTTCCAGCTCACAGTTCCCTTAGGTCTCGTCCCTTCTAGAAGCCTTGGGAGTCTGGCGCTCCTTACTTTCCTCTCATGAGGTAGAAGTGGAGCTCTTTGGCCTCTTAAGTCTCAGGAAGGCGACCGTCGTTACTGGTCTGTTTTTCTCCTGAAATGCCTGTGCATTTCTGATTTGGTGACAGCTCAGAGAACACAGAGCCTCGGGAAGAGTATCGTGAAGGCTGCCGTGAGGCTGCGACCTGGCTCTTACTAGCTTCCTTCTGACACGCAAAGGAAGGTAAGGGGACACTTGCCCATCTGAGGCTCCCACTTCAGCCTGCACTCAGGTGGCCTTTGGACCCTGTTCTAGAGCAGGGTTATCCCTCGCCTGTCCTCCTTGCCCCACCCTCATTACTCGTCTGTCCTACCTGGCCGGTCACCCACTGAGCTATGCTTCAGGGCCAGAAATCCCACGAGGATAAGCTTGGTCTCCCCCTTTCCCTGTTCCAGTCTCCTACATCCCCATTTCCAGCTTCGTTCCTCTCTAAGGTTCTTAGCTCTTCTCTACCCATGAAATGATTGGATTTTTTTTAATATTCCCTCAGTTCATCTCCTCACATTCTCTGAACCTTCCATCTTTCCCCCATCTTTCCTTCCACTCATGAACAAGTGCTTTTTACCTGCTGGCCATTGTGCATGGCTCCATCTCATCCTGGACTCATTTAAAACTTACCTGGCAGCCCTCTGAAGGTTAAATGTATTTCCATTTCGGTATGAATCGTTCAAGGTCACAGATCAACTTGAGTTAGAATTGCAATGCTAGTCACGAAACTTGTCCACACCTTGACTGTACGAACTGAAACCCTTTCACTCTTTGTTGTCCTGCCTCTCGTAGCTTCTCTTTTTCTTTCATAGGATGCATCCAGCACCTCGGAGACAGAGTCAGGAGCTAGCGTCAGAAGAGGCCGGGACCTCACCATGTGGGGACCACCGGTCTAAGCCCGTAGCCAAAGACCACCAGGAATGGAGTTGGAGAGATTGCTTTGTGGCAGTGAGGAAGACCGCTGTGCCTTTATATATGAGGGACTGTGGGGCATCTCAGTATAAGATGTCACAAGGGACTTCCTCATAGAACTCGGGCTTGTGTGAAGGGCTGTGGGCGAGGTTTCTAGGAAGCAGGGTTTGCTCTGAATTAGATGCTATTAGGAAGCAGGATCAATTCTACGATTGGGTATCTTGGTTTCTGTACCGAAGGTGATCGATCAGATGAAGACGGCAGAGCCAAAGCTGTGGCTGGTAAAGAGACATCCGTCAGTTGCCTTAGCTGGGGGCGGGGGCTGTTGGGTGAGTGATGTGGTCCGCACGGTGGCCTTGGTTTCGTCTGTGCTCAGACATGATTACAGAATGGTCTCGTTTTGTCAGCCCTTGTCTGATGTTGGTGATCTGTGAGATTGGCTGTTTGGCAGGAGGACGTTGCAGTCTGGCTGTGAGTGCCGGCCGGCCGGCCGGCCGCTAGGGTCTGCTTTTCTCTTTCTCACTACAAAGACAAAGACTTGATCCTCGAGTTCCAGCCTGCCCGGTATCCCAGTCTCATATCTTCATGGTGGGATAAGGGTCATCGCACTTGAAGGAACGGGAGGAGGGATGGACAAGAGTAAGGAGGCGGGTTTGTTTGGGGGTGGGTGAGGGGGCCGGAATGGCATCTTAGAGGATTTGTCTCTGTTACCTGAATGGATCCACGGTGCCATTCCTCTGTCTGAATAGAATGGGATCTCAAACCGTGTTGGGTGGGTGGGGGATTAGGATGACATTGGTGGGCGGATGTCTTCTGAATTACGAAAGTTCCCAGTAGAGGGGTGAGGAGGCAATAAGAAGTGGCCGCTCGCGATGATCCTCACTTGGAATTAGAAGCCGCTGTCTTGGGAAATATAAGTAGCATGATCGTACCTTCCAATTTTCTGGTACGTCCTGATTTTAAGTAGCACCACCATTCGATTAACCTGGGATATAATTTTGCTACATAGTGTTTTATGTAATTTTAATTTTTTTGTCGAAGGGAGTCCATTTCTTCTCTGAGCCTTTGTGAAGCAGACAGCACAATGGGACTAGAAATGCAAGAGGTTTATTGGAGGAAATACCTGTGAAGGATCGAGGGCTCATGACAGCAGGAGTCGGCAGGGGGCGCCCTTGGCAATACGGGTCCGACCCGTGAGCGAAGACCGAGGGCGAGGGACTGGGGTAGACGCTCAGACTGCAGCACAGTTCTGAGAAGATCTCGGTCTGGCCACTGGGGTGTCCCATTAAAGAAGTCCCCTCGTGGGGCGGGGCCGATGCAGCCGGCGGAAGACTGGTCTCGCATCCATGCGGATGGCAGCAGCTTCTCGTCGGTCGGGGCGTGGCACTCCGCGGCGGGCGTATGTTTCTTTGGTTGCTGGGGTACCACTTTTTTTGAGTCGTTGAACCAGTTCAAGACCTCCTCGTAGCAGAGGCCAAAACGGGATGAAGCATACAAGAAATTTATTAGAGGAAATGCCTGCGAAGAATAAAAGAGGAGGAGAGGGTGAGGGGAAACTCTACAAATGTGATTGAAACTGTATACTGCTGGCAAATAAATTCGTAGAGGAGATTGGAAAAAAAAAAAAAACAACAATAAAAAAAAAAACTTTGTCATGTGTCCTGACCTTTGGCTTGGGAAATGTGCTTTCTTTATGTCACGTTAAGTGACGAATTTAGAATTCGAAGCATCGAACAAATAAGGTCTACCTCGACTGTTACTCTGCTTGGCTCCTTCCTGCAGGCGCTTTGCAGGCACCCGGTCCCTTAGCTGCTTCTCAACTTCTCAGTGGGGGGTGGGGGGAGCTTTGCCCACCCCCCCAGACATTTGGCTATGTCCTCAGACATTTTAGCTATCACAGCTGGCATCTAATTGTAGAGGTTGAGGGTGCTACTGGACATCCTGCAATGCGCAGAAGAACCCCCATAACAAAGAATTACCCCACCCTGCTGACCCTCTCCACCTTCTTGCAAGGAAGCTGGCAGCATGGGTGACTTAAACGGGCTTAATGGGGAGACCACCAAGGGACTGGGACCTCCTGGATGGACAGACACATCCCTAAGCCAGCCCCAGAGCAAGCCAGCTACATACAGCCGTCCGCCAATAGTAGACCATTCAGAGACATGGAGTACTCTGCTCATGGGCAACCAGAGCCCCCTCCGTGTTTAAATAGCGAGCTCTGTTTAACTAATGCTGCAGACCCCCCCCCCAATAGATTTTTAAAACTAAAACACAAAAAAAATCCCCCTTATATAAGTTACAGAAACTCTCTTAAAAACGCTTGAACACATGACCCCGAGCAATATGCTTTAATGCAGTAGCATCTGAGAGAGATGTACCCACGCCCGCCCCGACATTCTGTCAGTTGTATTTAGAACATAATTTGAAACTTTCCCAGCTCTTGTTGCTTAAAAGCTGAGTTTAGGGGAGTGTCAAAAAATTTTCTTACAAGCACTGCCTGAAAACACCAAGTTTGCTTTTTCTCCTCTCCACTGACCTCTAGCCCTTCATGTCTAGTGTCCCCGGCCAATGTGACAAGCCAAGATGACAAGGCAATTCCGGAGCACAGCAGGTGTTAGAAGAAGCCCTACGTTGAGAGAATGGAAACCTAGATTCCCATCTCCATTCACTTAGCTTTACTACTGTCACGTGTCACCTCGAATGCAGGGCACAGACATAAAAATGACGGCACAGTGTCAAGTGCACTTACATCCCCATTCAGGCCCCACCGCCTCCACCCCAGTGCGGCGCCCTGGGAATCTGAGCAGACTGCACCTCCTGGACCTGCCGCTAGCTGCCTGTCGGCTGGGTTCACCTGGTGGGAAGCACCTACAAAGTCGCAAGGCTAGGCAGAGACAGGTGTTGGGATATGTCTCCAGGCCGCATTGCTGTGGCTGTGTCTCTCCACACAGAGATCTTTTCCCATGGGCATCTGCTCCCCGGCTCCAGCAGCCCTCCTGCCCTGCCCTAGCTAACCTCAGAATGCCACCTGGCCCTCACTTGTTGGCTGATCCTCCCCATATCTCTGTAATTACAAGAGTCCTCGCTTTGCACACTTGTTTTGGGATTTTAAAAACGACCGAGAGCGCTGAAATCACACAAAACTTGAAAAAATTACGATTGTTCTGTGACCTTTGAAAATGAAAGTTCATTCCAGAACATTGAAACCCTCTTGCCGTCAGCAAGAGAAACGTAATAAAAGTTGATACTCAAACACAACTTTGAAACATTAGGAACACCGAGAATGGAAGTCTTTCTTTGTGAAAGTCTTATCAGGAGCAGTTTGAACAGTGGAGGGAGCATCTTGTCTCTCCCTCTGCAGATTGTCAGGTTCTGAAGTTTGGATCAGCTTCCAACATTTTCTCTTTTTTACTTTCAATGTCACAGAACACCTCCGAGAGTTCCTGTAATGCGGTTTTTGCTGATGTCACTTCCTCTGAGACATCTTCATCCCTGTCATCATTTTCTTCACTTGCTCATTGACATATTGAGTTCACCATCCCCAAGTTCCTCCAGCTGCAACAAGTGGCAACAGTGGTCACAACCCCCCAGCTGGCTATTCCGTGACTCCATCCATAGTCTCTTCAAATTTCACTTGCAACATTATCACTTTTTTATTTCTTCGCTGAGTTTTTATCTTCATGGGCCATTCATAGAAATGATCCATCTCCTGATCCATTTTCGTCACATGAAGCAAGGCAGCAACACAACCACATACTCTGCTGTCTGTGCATGAACCAATAACAGATGTGCAGTGCCCAGCCATTAGCAAGCTTTGAAAGAGGCAACCTGATTGGTCAGTGGTCATGCTGCGCATTTGTTATCTCCCTAGTGATTTGTGGACTGAAGAGCCAGCGGTCCAAATACGCTTTGGCAATTGCCACTTTATGTAACTATTCACAGTTACTATACCCAGGGAACTGAATTTTAACCCTTTTGTTGAAATTCATGCATATCGAAATTGTGCAAAACAAAGACAGCCTGTAGTCCTTTCATTATGGTCCTTTCATTGGATTCTGCTTCCTGCTGGGACCCGAATTGATGCAGGGTGCAGCTAACTCTCCACAGGTGTAAAAAAGAAAAACCTTCACAGCATCCAGCCAAGGTTTGCCAAGTACACCCTGTGACTTTTGACTCAGGAGGACCAGCAAGTGATGATTCTACCATCCAGGTAGAGAAAGGCAAGAAGGCACCTGGTCCTAACATCCTACTCGGTCCAGGATCTTTGAGAAGAGGGCTGGTTATGTTGCCACCTTGTGAGATGACTGATCCAAAACTAAGGCTGAGGGGGCTATGCTTAGAAACTAAGAGTTTGTTGGAAAGGAATCAAGGCTTAACCCAGCTACTCAATTGAAAACAAGTTTCTGCTACTTGAAAGACCCATGGCAGCACGTGCTGGGAACCAGAGAGATGAATCATCATTTCTTCTTCAAGATCTCTTCGTTCTCCTGCCTTCTAACTTCTAGTTCCCTCCCATGTTTGGACTCTGGGTCTGCAATGACACCTTAGCACAAATTGCTAGTTACCTATCATTTGCCCCTTCTTCCTTAAAGAAGTTTAATTTTATTTGGGATGTCAAGGTACCTGCCTAAAGGGTCACACTTCTCAGCCTTCCTTGCAGACTGGCATTTGACAAAGTTCTGGCCTATGAAATATAAGGAAAAGAGGAGACTCTTTAAAGGAAGATGACTGAGTCTTCTTTGCCCATTCTCCCTTTTCTCTTACTTGATGCCTGGAATGTAGTTAATGATGGTTGGAGCTCCAGCAGCCGTCACGGACCATGAGGTAAACTCAAAGATGAAAAGCCCACACTAGAATGGTAGAGTGCAATAATAAAAAGAACCTTGATTCCTTGTGACCATGGAGACGCCATACCAGCATTGGATTCCCTATGTCCAGACTTCTATCTTGTTTAAGGCCTTGTTATTGGTTATCTAATCTTAACCGATAAACATGCCTACTGCCTACTGAAATTGTTACACCAAGTCCTTCAAATCGAACCTCTACTTCCTGTCAAAATCAATATAAAACAGTTAACCAAATCGATTGTAGCCAATACTGGTTAGTGTGTATGATACCACTGCCCAATGCTTAGGGCGGAAGGAAATTCAGTGGTAGGGAGTCCGTGCGGAGAGATAGTCTGAGGCTGATGGGTTTCTCCCCAAATCCTAACCTAGTAGGCAGCTGGCCAGTTGTTCTCAACAGCTATAGCTTTGAATCACCTGAAGAGCTTTAAACACGTACAATGCCTTGTCCCACTCCCCAGAGATTCTGATTTAACTGGTCTAGAGTACAGCCTGAGCACTAGGTTTTGTTTTTGTTTTCGTGCCTGTTTTTGTTTTTGTTTTGTTTTGTGTTTAGCACCTCAGGTGATTCTAACCTCTGACCAAGGTTGAGAACCACTGTCCACACCTTCAACTTGGTCTGGTTCCTATTAGTTCAGATCTAACATTCCTAGACTCTCTTCCCAGGAGAATTGTCTTTCCAATATTAAAATAATAATAATAATAATAATAATAATAATAATAATAATTAATAATAATAATAGATACCAGTTGAGCTCACTGTGTATTTTTTCCTACCCAAGTAAAAATCTATAGCTTTTTATTATCTTTTACATAAGGCAATCTTATTTCCAAAGCTTTTTCATACAGTGCCATTGCCTCATGTTCTTCGTAATCATGTGCCAAGCAGTGGCCTGCAGGCTTTACATATTTACCTTTCACAACAGCGATGTGAGAGAGGCATTGTGCCCTCTCTGCCTATGGAGAAGCAGCCTCAGAGAGTGATCCTAAGCCTGGGTCCCCAGGGTCCCCAAGGGGCTGTCTTCTGCTCTCCCCTCCCAACACACATCCTCTCGTCACTCCAGAAAGTTGAACTGGCTCGTGGAAGCAGGATGGGTGAAATCTTGACAGACATGGGTTCCAGGCCCTTCTCCGCTGCCTTCTCCCACGGCCTTGGACAGAATAATTCAGAGGGGATTTGAAGAGGCTGTGGTCACCACAGATAAACGAGCCACGGCTGACATGACAGGCTAAGAAACTTGTCTTCTTCGGTGTCTGGGAGCCTGGGCTCTGATGCTTTGTTCTTCCTTTTCCAGTTGTGCAGCCGAAGAAACCACAGCTCAGAGATTGTGACTCCCCCAGGGTCGCAGGACTAGAAAGTGGCAGAGCCGGAATCTAAATCCAAGGTTTCTTCCTGACCCTGTGTCACTGCCAATGAGTAACTGCAACCTGGTATAAGGTTTTCCTGGTTATATTTGGTGATTACCTGCAGGAAACTCCCATTTCCCAACTTGTCTTTGACTTAACTATTTGGTTCACGTGTTCTCATCTAAAAGACATTTTTCTCCTAATGCCCCCCAATTCCTTTCCAAACAATGCAATACAGGAGAGCTACTCTCAGGGGCAAAACCAGCCTCATCTCATTGTCTTAGAGGTCCTTAAAATGCCTGGTTCCCCGCTGGGTGGGTGAACACCTTAAGAACAGGTTCCAAGCCTCGTGTCCTAGCTCCTGGCAGAGTGCTTGGCACATAGCAAGCCCTCGATACTCACTGGCTGGCTGTTTGGAGAAATGGTTTACACAAAACCTCTTTCTTCTAAGAAAGTAAAATTCATTCTCTAGCAAGCTGGGTGACCTTGGCTGGTGTGGGGAAGGAAAAATAATTTACCTTCTACCCTTTTAAGATTTTTCTGGCTGCTCTAATAATCAAATTAACGTGAGATAGATTAACAGGAGAAAATAGCTAACTTTATTACGTATGTACATAGGTGAGTTCCTTAAGAATATGGGACCCCAGGACAAATCAGGAATTTGAGGCTTCTATGGGATTCTGGACCAAGGAGAGGGAAGCAGGGCTCCGGGACTTCAAAGGGGAAGTAGGCAGCTCACAGGTAGATGAGAAAGAGCAAAGATGTGATAAACGAATGAGACACAGAGGAAAGTCTCTAGATTCTTCTCTGTCTGCCACACTGAGGTCATCGTATGATGCTAAGGGGACAGCTTCTTCCCTTTAAGCAGGTTTTTCTGCCCAAACTCCCTGAGGCAGGTAAAGGGAAGCGTCAAAGATTCTTTCTGATTCTTTATTTCTTAAAAATAAAACCAGCTTAAAATAATATCCCAAAAGGCACATTTTGGGGTAACAAACTGTGCTTGCCCTCACCGGTCACTTAGTCCGCCTGCGCCTCAGAAGATGGCCTCGATCTTTGAAATGTTTCTCCCCTGGCCCTGCTCTCACACTGCATGTGCGTTCAGATGGAGAAAACGGTTAACTGTTTTGTAAGCTGCACCACGATTTTCACCTGGAAAGAAAGATTCATAAGGTACACTCATAAACGAGTCACCCACGAGAAGCAGGTGAAGCGGAACCTAACGTTAGGCTTCAGAAAGAGCCCGAGAAAATCTAGGAGGAAAAAGGCGTTTTTACAGGACTCCTGACCAACCATCACAAACCCACCGCAGTACATGCCATGGTCAGCTTTCTTTTACAATCCTTTCACACTCGCATCAGGAAACGTTTAAAAACTTTCTTTTGAGATTCAGGAAGGATGGTATGTGGGCTTTGGAACTCAACAGACCTGTGCTGGAATTCCAACCCCATCAATGAATGTTCTTTGAAAAATTATCCTCTCTCTACCTCATTTTCTTCCACTGAAAAACATTTTAGTAATACCTGTCTCTCAGGTCATTATGAATATTAAATGAGATAATTTCTGGATCGTTGCCAAGACATGATAAAGGGCTTCTACGTCAGTGCCCAGCACTCATTAGGAGCACACACATTGCTCATTTTTTTTGTTTGTTTGTTTCTATTAATGTCTCCATTTTCTCTTAGCAAAGCCAAAAATCAAAGGAAGAATGTGCCTGGAGGTTTAAGGCATCAGGGGCACACCTGTTGAGCGACATTCTTTCACTGAAGCGCAGATGCAGATGCGTATGCACGTGTGTGGGAGAGAAAATGGTGTTGCACAGGCCAGCTCTGACCAAGGCGGGAGCCAGCCTTCTCCGTCTTACAGCTAGTGGTTGTGCAGGAAAGGCTGTGGTTTAGGGAGGATGGGAGAGGTGCGGGGGGAGATGCGGGACCAGGAAGGATGTGATTTGTAACGGTTCAAGCAGGAGACTTGCGCCCAGTGGTGATGGAACCTAGAGAGAAGGGGACAGGTGGACGAGTTCCTCAGGAAGTAAAATCATGGACTCCTGATGATTATTTGGACCTCCAGCGTGGCAGACATTGAGGCATCTGTGATGCCACACAGGTCTGGGGCTTGGGTGACCAGGTAAGAGGGGACCTCCCATGGAGATGGTGAGCTCAGGAAGAAAAACAGATTTGCGTGGGAAGACGCTGAGTTGCCTTTTGAACATGTTGACTTGGGTGCCTAAGGACTTCTAGGTGGCAGTGTCTATCAGCATTTGAACTGGTACACATGTGGGATTTAAGAAAGAGAGGGAACAACAGCCTGTGGTCACTGCAGAAAATGACACGGCTGTGCAGGGGAGGAGCTTTCGCTTGGACAGAAGAAACAGCCACCAAACAGCTTTCTCCTCTGGAGAGGATTCTACAGAGACAGTTCGAAGGACAGCTGGGCAGAATCCTGGACTCGGGAGCCTTAGAAATTGTCTAGTCTAAACATCACTTTGCAAATGAAGAAACTGGAGTCCGAGATGCCTGCCCAACAGGCCTTCTCCAGGATCCCAGAGCAAGTGCCTCCAGGACCAGCCCCAGGTCTCCCAGAGCACCCCTTCTCTACCTGGGGGTCTCCGTCTGTACTTCCTCCCTTGCCTCTCCCTCCCCTCGTATCAGGCTAGACTGAGAAAGACGGAAGGAACGGCCATATGCCAAGGCAGACGGGAAACAGGAGCAGCAGCGGAGATGGGACAAGGAGGAGGGAGCGAGGCTGCATCATGGCCTGAACGCCTGGCTGCAGCACGGGAGCAAGGACCAAAAGCTGACAGAGAAAGACCCTTCGCAGAAACCGCCACCTCCTGCTCAGCTATTCTCTCTGCGGGACATCACTCACCTTTCAAATGCATAGTTCTTAGAGAAAGACTTGAGGCCAGTGCTCTTCCAACTTCTTTTTCTAGCATCCTCTCAACACATTTGCTGTTTGCACACAATTGATCAAACCATCGCGAGTATAGTATATATTTTTAAAAACGTGATTAAAAAGGAATCTCTTAATCGGATGGAATTTTATTTGTTTGATTGGTTCACGCATCCTAGAATGGAGCAGCGTTCAACAGCAATATCCTTCCAATTTTCCACTTTTAGAGTTGAGAATGTTGAGAAACTTTGATCAGATAAAAAAAGTTGGAGGGACCCGAAAAGAGCGATGTCACGTGAT